>VZSE01014914.1:430389-453048 GCA_013398275.1 Promerops cafer | reverse complement strand
CCGGGGGCGTGGCCTCCCGCCATTGGCGGGGCCCCGCCTGACGCGAGGGCACCGCCCTCCCCTTCCCCCCGCCCCCCCGCGCGCCGGGGCCGTGTGGGAGGGGAGGCGGCGCCGCCGCTCCCCGCTCCGGAGAGGTGCGACTCTAACGCCCGGCATGGGTAAAGAGCTAAAAAACCCTCATAAACACACACAGTCCAAGCTACTGACGCCGATAAAAAGCCCTCAGGTTCGCCTGCATCACACGCTGCCTCCCTCCGAACTCCCCCTCAGCGCCCTGAGATGAACACGGGCACAGAGGAAGAAGCCCCGTTTCCCCGCGGGCTTTGAAGTAACCGCAGACAAGCATGAGATTGCATAGAAATGCTTTATTATGTTTATTTGACCAAAGTAAGTAAAATAAGGCATTCCAGGTTAGATGTAAACATAGAGGTCAGCTGCACAACAGGTGGCTGCTGCACAGTGAGCAGGTGTATGGCAACAACAGCAAGTGTCAAGTTCTACTTCTCAAGGGAAAATACAAATTCAAAGTTACATTAATATTTAATTTTGTTCATTTGTTAAGAATATGGTTTCTCTCGAGATTTGATTCCAAAAAGCAAGGTTTGGATTCAACACAATGGGTTCAAGTCTGAAAGACCAAGCTACCATATGTTCCAGAGATAAAATTGCCTTTCGCTACTGCAACTCTCGACACTCAGAGAACTACTCCATGTTGTAGAAAAACGTTTAAATTTTAATTTCATTAAATATTAGATATCCTGCATGTGAGCACTGTTATTATTAACATGTGCCTTAAGTGTCACTTCCTTTAAAGAACATTATACAGCATATTTATTTTACTTACATTCTGATGTCTGATTTTATGCCATATATTAATACAGAAAAGGATTCTGCAAGACTCTGCAAAGTAGTAAGCATCTGCCCTACTTGTCACTGACAATGTCTCTAGCAATAAGTTCTTTCATTATTTCATTGGTACCACCATAGATTGGCTGAACACGGGCATCCACAAAAGCTCTGAGGGAGGAAAAAAAAAATGAAACAAGGAAATATTACAAACAATGCTTCAGAATGAACATACAACAAAAAAAAAAGAGAGCATTTTATCTTTAGAGATCACTCTTTTCAAAATATAGTCTTCCCATTGATAAAGTAGTTCTTATTTTCTAAGAGGCTTCAACTACCTCGAATATTACAATTTTCCAGGGTGCTGTGCACCAACCAGGAACTGGGTCAGTATCTCTTCCCTGTTTGTTTATAGGGTAAAGTCTCCACTATTGCCTCTAATTAAACAAAAAAATAAAGCCCTATAAACCCAGACTCCTGCTACTACTCCACTCCCAATTCTTGCTCCTGATGACAGCACACAGGATGATGACAGAGCTTTTCCATCTTCATTCTGCTTGATCACACAGACAGCAGCCCAGGAGCAATGTGGCATTCTCTGGAAATCTACATTATTACTGGACCACAGAGATAATAAAACCCCATGTGGGGAACTACTGTACATACAGACAAGCAGGGGTTCAAGGACACCCCAAACACAGCTTGCTGGCCTTCCTTTAATGTGCAGATCACTCACAAATTACACTCAAGGAAAGCATGGAGGAACAAGTTATTTTAAAGCAACATTTCATACTCAATGTATTTAAAACTTAAAAAAAATCTAAACCTCCCCAGTTGAAAAAAATTAGCTTACTTGTGACAACACAGCAGTCCTGTGTTTGCTAGTTCTACTGTCAGATTACCACCTCTTTGATTTTTTTAATAAAAACAGCACCAAAATCTCTACTTTGTGTGTCACATGGCCTGTACACAAACTTCACAGATAATACATGAGGATATTTACAAAAGCTCCATAAATGTCTCTAAATTCATAAAGTCAGAAAAAAAATGGGAATGGCAAATTCCTTTTTCTACTTATAAATCTCTTAACTTTTTCATTTTAAAAGGTGTAAAAAAGCTGAATGTAGCTAGTTATGCTCTTGATTTGACAATTTGATACTCAGTGGTATCTCATCGTGTTCTTCACCCATATGCATTTAATTTCAGATAAAACATAAAATTAGCTCCCCTCATTTCTACTTTTATAGTTTTGCTTCTGTTTTTCCAATTAACATTTTCTTCTAAAACACCAACTTCTCTTTTGTGAAAAAAAAAAAAAAACAGACAATAATTGCTGAACAGATTTTGAGTTATTTGGAGAATCAAAACAAAGCCTTCCTGCAGACATCTGTACAGTACATTCCCTTTCAATTAAACATGATAAGAAAATGAGCAGTAAATCACTACTAACACTAAACAACTAACACACAGACGTAAAGGAAGTGCCTCATTTGACTTTGCTGGTAATCTTTCATCATACAATATGAAATGTTACACTTACTTTGCAATTGGATACTCCCACATGTACCCCCATCCTCCGTGCATTTGTACACACTGAGTAGCTATGCTGTTTTGGAGATCAGAACACCTTAAATGGCCAAAAGGAAATTTGCTTTTAGAAGGACATTATGTTGCAAAAGATAAAGATATGTTAACAAGACAAAAACAAAACATGATTAATAAGAAATAAACACTGTTCAATTTAATGCATTAAAGGTTTGTTCCCTTTATGGGACAGCTTTCAGAAAAGGAAAGGTTTCAAAACAGACAGGCTTGTTTACCTTTCTCACAGGCCAACAGAATCCTTTTGTGAAGCAAGTTGATACAGCCTCTTTTCTTGCCAAATCCCTCAGCTTTGTCAGAAATTAACAATAAACCAGGCTTCCCCCCACCACTGCCATTAGGGACACACCAGGATATTCTTTGAGCATAACGATCACCTGGGCATAATTTATTTTCTGCAATAAACTTTCCCAATAGCCTTTTCCACAACAGCCCTTCAATTCTAAAACATACTGTAATTCTCCAACAGTATATGTTGAATACAAAATATGGATTTAATAGTAAAAAAAAAAAAAAAAAATAATTGCACTGGAAGCTCAAGCTGTAGTTAGAAGACATGAAAAAACCTACTCTCTAAGCATACAGCTTTCAGTGGCAACAGAAGAAATGAAAATGAAAAGCCAATTGCTTCTCCTGGGATAATGGCCTTTTCCTTAAACCATCCCCTCATTCATTTAAATCCTTACAGTTTATTATACCAACTGTAATTCTGCAGCTGTGAGTTACTGCAACTATCTTTCCTAAATATATTCTCAAATTCTTTTAGGCATATACCACAACCTGTCACCACAAGAAAAAACAAACCAAAACAACCCTACAGACCTTTCTCCAGATATGAAAAAAGAGATGCACAAACCAGGTTTTAAAATCCTTCAAGTCACTGACTATACAAAAAGTCTGAAGAAAAATTCAAAACTACAGAGAATCTCCTAATACATTAGGGAATAAAGCAATTCTACATTCAAGCATTTTCTACACCATTTAAGTGAGTCTTATGAAAGGGTCACAGGGACACCACTGGGGAAAGAAGAAATCCAGAAGAAATCATGATGGCCAACAGCTGTGAAAGTGAGGGATTTTCAAATGCCTTGCTCAGGGAAATTTGTTGAGGAAGCGAGTCTGCATATCTCAGCTGGCATTAATTGTTTGCTCCTCCTCAAAACTGCATGCCTCTGCTTCTGTACCTGGTACTTCTAGGTAATCACTGCCAGGAATAGCACTCAAAACCCTTCCTTCCATTGTAAATATTTCTGCTGATTTCCTCTATGCTTATTTTGAAAAGCCTAAAAACTGTAAGCGTGTGTATCTCCCATAAATTTCTTTGCTCATGTCTCATGTGTTTTTTTTTCTCCCATCTGTGCAACAAGCTATAACTATACAAATTCCTGTACCACTACCTTAGACGTTTCCAGTTGTTTTTCTCTGGTAAAACCAAGTTAACATATAACACCACCAAGTACAGGGTGAGGGAGAAGTTGTTCTGGACAATAAAGGAAAGCACTGTTCAGTCCCAGTTACAGCAACAGCTGTAGCAAACTATTTCTTCCCAAAACCAGACAGCTTTGAAAACTGGCTAGGCCAAACAGCTATTCTTAAGTAACATTAACCAAACAGTATCATAGAGCTTCAAATATATTTAAATTTGGCTCCAAATATTCAAATTTTGCTTTAAAAAAAACCTGAAAAAAAGCCATATACCGCATCAAAAAAAAACAACAAAGAAAACAACAAAAAAAAAATACCCAACAACAAATTGCTAACAATAAAATGTAAATTTTTGTCTAAATACCAATGGAGCACTCACTTTTACTTAAAGCTAAAGCAGAGGCATGATCTTGTTATTAATGAAAGCCTATTTCAAAAGTATACCTTTATTTTGAAATCGATCTGGTTAACCAACCCTGCTTTTCAGCGTAACTTTGATTTTTGTTGACCACATCATCAGAGTTTAGATCATGCAAGTAACACTTCCAGACGACTGTAAGCACATACCAATACTTGGCCATGGAGGCTGTGGCGGAGTCCAGGCGCTTCTCTGCATGGAGCTGCAAACAGTTGTCCATAAAAGCTCGGGCCACACAAATCTGCGTTTTCATTTCGGCCAACTTGTGCTGTACTGTCTTGTTTTGGAAGTGGATAGAGAGGGTAGAGGGAAGAAGTACAGTGCAGTTTAATACTTGAGGTAGAAAACGCAGCATTTTCCAAAAGGATTGCTGTTAGAAATCACTGTTTCAAACTTTGGCTCTGTGCATCAGAAGGCACCGTACTTTCCAGACAATTATGTATTCACCACTCTTATTAGACAAAGTTACTGCTCTTTACTTCTGAAGGTCAACTCAAAGCACAAATTTAAGAGAAAGAGCACAAGAGAAAGGGAAAACAAATTCCTAGAGAGCACGTGGCAGGAAGCCCAGAGTGCTCTGTCACTCTCGGCTCCCTCTGGCGAGGCAATGTCCTTTCACTCTGTAGAGCCATGAACTTTCTCAATTAATAACATTTCCCCATCTATCGAATGCTTTTTCTATGTATTCTTCAGAGTTTAAGCTACATGCAAAGAGACTGAAGCAAAAAATAAAAGAAATTTTAGAATATCAGAAAGTTTTTCAGCACCATGTTCTGTCACACTGCAAAAGAGGTCTAGATAAGAGGTAGAATCCATCATAAGGTTATGTAAAACCAGACCAGGCAGGCATTCAACCATCTTCTTGTAATTCTGGTAGGGAGGGGATAAAAACACCACCCAGTAATAAAAGTGCTTTCTTATTTCAGTTCTAGAAATGTATATAAAAAAAACCCTTGCTTCCCTTGACAACAAATACACTGGACCAGTGTACTACTACAAGGAAAGAATTCATTTCAAATGCTGTAATGTGGCATGACTAAATGAATTAGCCCAAGGCACAGCTCTAATTGGAAAGGATTTTTTATAATATGCACACTCAAGTGATCAGCAACAAAAAAAGGAAATTGAAGAGATATGCAGAAACCCGTTATTTTGGCAAAAATAATATACTTTACGGAATTTATTGTCCACCTGCTGGTGGCCTAGCTTAAAAAAGGAGATTATTTTGGAGATCTCTGCACAGTGAACTACTACAAATAGGAAGCATCCCCTACCTACATTAAAAAAAGTTAAAATATAGTTCTTTTCTGTTTCAGTCACACAGTGGACGTACTAAATTCTATCTGGAATTATGGATTCCTGAAGGTTAACTTTAAAAACAGATGAAGATCATAATTCCCTGAAGGATATGTAGCACTCCAGCCTCTAAAAGTTTCAGTTCTGGTGCTCTTCGCAACTAAAGATTTGAGTTTGACAAACAAAGTCTCAAGACATAGAAATAGATTTTTTTGTTAATTATTTAAAAAATATATATAAAAAAAAGAGGCAGCCAACATCTTTAGCCCATATGAGTCAGCTCTATCCTATAAACCAAACATGCAGGAGTTTGGCCTCCTTCAGCCCTAACAGTTAATGTCGTCGTCAGGAAAATCGTAGTATAGCAATCCTGTGGAAAGCAACATCTATTTCATGACTGCAGCTAAAGAGTGTAGGCACAAACGCCTCAAAACTCAATTACCCACCCCCATCAGGAGTGAGCTCTGCCCACAGAGCATGACCCAACAGTTTTACATGCACCCAGACTGCTGCTGGCTGAGGAGTCTCATTACAACATTCACGAAGCACCTCCGCAGCACTCGGGCAGCAAGGTCACTGCTGGGAGTCCCCTCCTCCAGCAGCCTCCAAAATAATTTTTCTGTAATGCTCTGTGTGCAGAGGAACACACTACCTGCACAGGCAGCCCCTAGGATTTCAGGCACAGACAAACAGAGGTGGGTGTGATGGCCCCTGTGATTAGGACCTCAGGCAGTAAAATGCAAGCCTCAGATCAACCAGGGAATCTTTCTTCAGCAGCAGCAAGGAGCCAGTATACTTCCTGCCTACCTATCTCCTTCTCAGAAGCAGCACTGCTGGGAGGTTACCTACCCAAGTCATAAAATACATACATAAAAGGCTTTTCTGGTGCTTTCTAAAAATTATTATTTTTGCATTTCAAAAATGAACAGTGGGCATGGAGGCTAAAAACAGCCACAGTCCAACAGTGAAAGCTTTGAAAATGACCCTTTCAAAACAGCCCAGTGATTTTCATTTGGTCACTACTTCACATACACAGCTGTACAGCAAACACACACTAGAATCTGTACACAAGCAGCTCAGTTCTACCTCACCTGCAAATGTGCAATTGTCTTCCCAAAAGCTTTTCTTTGCTTCACATAATTCCTTGTTTCTTCAAACATGAATTCACAGCCAGCAAGAGCCATATCAGCAATTAGCAGTCTTTCCTTTTGAAACACAAATTACAGAATCCCGTTGAGTTAGTCCTACATTTCTCCACATCAGATGCACAATCAGGACACAGATGTTCAGTGTTGTTCATTAAGGGAGTGGGAGCAGAAGTCACATAAAATACCAAACCAGACATACTGCATTACTGAAATTAATGAATATTTAAATTAATGAAATTAAAGTTCACTTTTAAGTCTTTACTGGCATAATGCTCCATCACAGTGACTCAAAAAATAGCTACAGATTGACCACAGGAATCTTACCAGCTGATAAATTCACATCAGATTCTGTTTCAATTACTGGCTTCCACTGCTCATTTTAAACAACAACTGTATTTAACAATTTCAATAGGACAACTCTAGGGGGAAAAAAGCTTACAAAAAATGGCTTGTTTTTCCTTCTTCATTGCACGGTGAAAAACAAAAACTAAATGCAGAACAATTTTTTCTGGCAACATTGAAACAGTCTGATGCATTGCATCCACTGTTCATGGGCACATCTATTTAAAGCAGTAAAAGATTTCCTTTGATCAGGTTTTGTATTTACTCACAGTATAAAATTAAAAAACATGATCCCTACCAAATGAGGTAAATACGTCATAGCTTTGACAAAGCACAGACACATTTTGGAAAACGACATTGCCTCCTTGTCCTCCAAAATAATTCCAAAACTTCATAAACAGAGTTGTAAAATAGCAAGCTATTTTGGCAGCTAATTTCTTTGCTTTGTTATGTGAACAGAGTTCCATGTAACTTTAATATGCTTCTACTTGCAAAAGAGCTAGAACAGTGCTTGTTTCGTGAAAGAGAATTCCAAACGAATCTGAGATGTCCAAGCTATATTTAATTTACTAAGCAAAGTGCTTCCATACTAGAAGTACACAAGAAATCTGTGGTATGTTCTTTTTAATACACTACCCTCAGGTTTTTCAATAGCTGAGCTGTTGATTAAGAGATCTGTCTTTGAGCTGGTGGGATATCAACGCTTTTAGCAATGCCCAAAGAATTCTACACCTAGCACTGTGTGCTTCAGTTAAAAAATCAGCAGTGCCAACAAAACATTGCACACAAGACTGTCAGAGCCTGGAAAAGATTGATGTCTTGAGACATTTTGGGATGCACGTGTGGGGTAGGGGGGCAGGTTGGGCCCTTCTCTGGTGAGGTGTGCTCTGCTCTGCACACCAGACCCCTCAGCCCAGCCCTAGAGCAGCCCAGCCCTGCAGTGTCTGTCAGTTGTGGCACACTGGAGGCAGTGCCCCAGTCTTGTCTAAGCCAGCTCCTGAGTAGACGACTCACCATAGTCCCATCTGGGGGGAGGGCCAGGGTGGCTCTGGGGATTCAAAGGCTGACCACAAGAGGAGCTTGTCTTGACCCCATCACCCTCTTAGAGCCTCTGCCTCATCATCACTGGAACTCAGGAGTTGGTAGTTATATGTGGGTTTTTCAGTATTTTTTCTATGTATCTTTCTCCCTTTCTTCTTCTAATTCTCTTTCCATGGAACATTTTGGGTAACGTAACACTGGACAGGTTTAAAGGTTGCTAAGTTAAACAGACTAAGTTAATGCTAAGGTAAGTGTTTTATGTTAATTGGCTGTTGCACTACATCCTTTGTCAAAGTTCCTTGATTTTCTATATTTTGCCAGTAAACTTGTGTAATTTTGACCTCTTGAGAATATTTGGTCGCTATTTCTCCTGTGAACTTAACCCATTGAAATGTTTTGGGGTTTTACAAAGGCATCCTGTTTTGGCAACCCAGGTGGCTCACCAAAATACATGAGCTTCAGGACTAATGACAAAAACTGTCTCTGTATTCTTCCTGCAGACAGCAAACACTCACATTCCTTTTACCTGAGGGAGCTCTGCCATCAGATAGTAGAAGCCTTTGTTCTCTTTTCCAAGCAAGGCACTGGCTGGCAACCGCACATCTTCAAAAAACAGCTCTGCTGTGTCCTAAGAGGATGTGAAATGCAACAGTTGAGAGTCTGACATTCTCATCCCATTAAACTAATTTTTCCCGGTTGTTTTCTTGCTATTGTGCACTTTAACTTGAAATCCCAGATTTAGCCTGGAAGGATCCTTCGGAAGTCACCTAGCTTACATCTTACTCAGAGCAGCACCAGAAAAACAATCAGCTGAGGGCCTTGTCTAGTTAAGCTTTCCAAAGCTCGAAACATGAAGGCTCCAGGACCTCTCTCAGCCCCTGTGCAAGTATCCAATCACTTTCCTGGTGGACTTTTTTTTCCTACTACCTACTAAGAATTTTCCTTAACGTAACTGGTCTCCTTTGCCACTCTCCCTTTCACTCTCAAAGAAGGATCAGGCCCCACCATCTCTATAGCTAAACACATCAGTAAGATCCTGTTCTTCCAAGCTTATTCAGAGTAAACGCATCCAGCTTTCTCAGCCTCTCCTTGCACATCACATGCTTCCACAGGCAAAATCAGGATATATATGCTGCATGTTTGTGCTCTGACAACTAGAAGAGAACCATAGTTCCATCTTATATTTATTTAGCAGTTGCCAGGCATTAAGTGGGTTTAGACTTTCTCCAAATCTATTGCATTAGAGGTTGTATGAACTCACTTGAGCTTTCAGGCCAATTTTGTTAAGTTTGCGTCCTTTGATGAAGCCTTTTGTTCCATTTTCCACCAGAAACAGGCTGATCCCATGAGCCGGGGATCGGGCCTCCCGGTCTGTAACCGCGACCACGATCACTACATCGCTCATCCAGCCATTAGTGATGAACACCTGTAAAAAAAGGCAACTTAGAATAAAGCAAGGTGGATAGAGGTTAGAAGAGATCACCAGGCAGCAGAAAGTAAAATTACACTGACACTCTCAAAGGTGAACTGAAAGGCAAGTTCAAGTGTCCAGAAGGATTTCAAGCTTTTGATATTAAGTGTTTTGGAACAAGGCAGAAATTAATTTGAGAAGTATTGTGTGGGGCAGAAGTGTGAAGTTAAAGAATGCACAGATCTCTTTCTTTTGTCTGTCCCATGATAAAGAAGGAATATAGAATCAAATATAGATATTAAATAAACACAGAGGTTCTCTTGTCTAGGAATCAAATCATTTAGGCAATAACACTCAAAACTATCAACGGCTTCTTGTCACAACTGCTTGCTATTATCCTGCAGAACAACTCATGAGCCTGTCAAATGGATCCCTCTTAAGTCTAGCAAAAGAAAGCTTTCTGTCCTGTTTGGCTTCAAATTAGTGACATGAGCACCTTTTTAGCACCTATGGCTATATCTCTGCTTGCACACATTCTCACTCCTGAAATTCTGCTAAGACCAGAAGTCTTTATCAGTACTGTGTTAGCAGCAGCAGTACAAAAAAAGATTAAGACATTTCACAGCTTTCAAAAAAGTGGTCTGTTGAACCCACACTCCCACTTCAACAATATTTCTGCCTTCTTATTTTTCATTATGATAATGAAAAAACTGCTTTGCCACTGCTTGACAACACAGTGAGAGCATCTGATGCAGCTGTTTTGGTTTTTTTCTAACAAGACCAGCAAGCTCCTGAATTAAGACTCCACAGCTTGCATTGTGGCAACACAAGTTTTTACTCAGGCCACAGAAGATTTCACAGCAGTAGTGTATATATTTTATTGTTAAACATCAGTACTAAGAACCATACTGCTCATATTACACAGCACATTCTTCCCCCTTTCCTTCACAGATTAAGGGAAAACAAGCCTTTCAATGGGCTTATTTTAAAGCTACAAAAAAAACCTATACAAGCCCTCCCATAAATCAGTTTGTAAATTGCCTGCAACAGACATATCTCAAGACCTAAAAAAAAAAGTAACTGGAACAAAAAACCCCACCTACAACATAACTCACACAAAAAAACCAAACCAAAATAAAAGGATTGGGAGGAGATGCTGAGAGCAGTGCAGATCCTGCTGCATTCAGCTAAATGTACTCAGTTCCTAAAGCCTATCAGCAGTATGTCTGTCAGTGCACTTACCTTACTCCCATTAAGAATCCAGTCACTTCCATCTTTTTTTGCATACGTCCGTATTCCCTGCAAGTCACTACAACGAAATTCAAAAAGTCCCTCAAAAAACCATTCCAGAAGCTGCAATTTCTATCTTGAATTCTATCCAGTACAAAATAAGGTAGATTTTATACCATCCAGACATGGGCTCAGTGAAAGAATAGTGAGACATCGTGAAATAGTCGAGTGTAACAGAAACCACAAGCACGCTGTGGAAAAGGATGATAAATCTATGCAACCATACAGGAGCATGAGGTCCCATTTCCCCATCTCTGCTTGTGGGAGGTGGTGTAATACAAGCACTGACATCAACAGGTCAGCATCCACTTACACCAGTATGCCTCAGACGACAAATTCCAGATAAAACCACATCCTCTGCACAGGCTCAGTCCTGATCAGGAGGCTCTGTGAAAAGCCATGAGCAACATCTGCCATTTGTAGAAACACGACACCAACAGGTTTTGCACTTCACGTGTCCCTCTCTCTTTTGGAAACTGGTCAACAGTGTCTATTTTAAATGTGCTGGGCAAGGAGGGACATTTCTCTGAAAGGATTCAGAGGAAAGAAAAACAAGGTGTTCTGTTCTACAGAAAAAGCTAACAGTAAAGCCAAGCCTTCTTTACCAAGGTAAGTAATTTCCTGCTGACTATGCTTCATGTTGTAAGTACGTTCACATGACAAGCAAGTTGGTAACTATAAACTCAGACTGCAAAAGCAAATACAAAGCATATTTGCCCACAGTGGGACAATACAGAAATGGATTCTGAGCTACTGTCTTGGAATGACAAAGCTGTAATAAAGTAATCTATAACAGGTTTTTCAAGTCTTACCTATAATGTAGGATAGCCTAAGTCTGTAAAGTAACTAACCAGGAGGCTCAGAATGTTTTGCACTAACAAATCAACAGACAGAAAATAATATTGAGACCATTATTTTTGTATTTGGCTTACCTGCCAGCCCCAGGTTCTGTCATGGCAATAGCTCCAATGCATTTGCCTGCAACCATTTGAGGGATAAAGTGTTTAATCTGTTCTTCAGAGCCATAGTTTGCAATGTAGGGCATGACTATATCTGAATGAAGGCTGAACCCCGGGCCTGTACAGTTAACATACATCCTGGAAAAAAATGGGAGGGGGGAAGTTCAGAAAAAAGTATTACCAAAGACTTGAACACTGAACTTGCACTGTTACAACACAGAGACAATAATGAAGAAAACCCCACTAACCAGAAGTCTCAGAGATCTTTTACTATTATTTATAGAATTTAATTTCACAGCCAAGTGGATACATAACCTACCAGGCTAAAAAAAAGCTTCCCCCAGTCACAAAGCCAGTGTTACTCAAACAATGCTCCAGAATACTTAACACAGGAGGGATTTACATAGTGTAAACTACCCTTTCCACAGGTAAGATAACAGCATTTTCTGTAAGCAAATGTAGTCCATAATGAGGTTAATTTATTGAAAAGAAACACAGTCACAAACAATATGATCATTGAAATTCTTCCTGAAGCATGTGGTACTCACTGCTCCTCCCAGACGATGGCTGAAGAGAGAATATCCGCTCCGATGCCTCCATGTTTTTCAGCGATAGCAACACCCAGCAAACCCTGCTGTCCAGCTTTTTCCCAGAGCTCCCTGCTCACTTGGCCATTCTTCTCCCATCTGCAAAATGAACACAAAACCAGGGTCACACACTGAACCCCACACGTGCTACTGTTTATCTGTCACGGCTGCTGCTTCACACTGGAGCACCAACAGACAGTGGGAAGGCACACAGACACGTGTCACAGCCAAGAAGCACTGGCTTAATCACAGGGTTTCTAATCTTCAAGTCCACAGATGACACTGGCATTACAGAGACACCAACTGTAAAACAAGTTTGAACTCCTGCTTCCCATGTATAATCTGACAAGATTTCATTAAGACTTGTTACGACTCTTGCACCAGACTGGGATTTAGGAAATTTAGCCCCAACCATTTGGATAACTGCAGGCAGGTCTTTATCCTCCTAACATTCCACTTACAAATGTACACTTACCCACATAAAAAATGAGTGTAACACACATCAGTGTCTTTCATCAAAGATTGCAACTCCACTAATGAAAAATGCTTTATCAGAACCAAATGATACCATATTAGTCAGTTTTGTATAAAAATCTGTCCCTGAGCACTTCTTATGAGTCAGTACTGTATCTTGGTAAATTACTGTTTTAAGGTACTTTCAAGTTTGTATAAATAGATAGCTGAGGCTTATCTGCTGACAGTTTGCAAACTTTAACACCACAGGAATCACCTATTCTTGGAAAATTAGTGCCTCTTCGTGGGGTTTGCCAACTCAATAGAACATTGGATGGCCATTAACGTTCCAGGTTTTCTTTTTTTAAATGCCTTTTTTTTCCTAATGCCAAAATTTAAAAATTATATGGTAAACAGATTATATCAGAGCCATTCCTCTGACACATCTGCATGCAGCAGAGCTATACCATAGCTATTTACCTGCAGTTAATCAAGTATCTTATCCTACACATAAAACAGAATCATACAATCACAGAATGGTTTGGATTGGAAGGGACCTTAAAGCTCATCCAGTTCTGACCCCTTCCATGGGCAGGGACACCTTTCACTAGCCCAGGTTGCTCCAAGCCCTGTCAAACCTGGCCTTGACTAATCCCAGTGATGGGGCAGCCACAGCTTCTCTGGGCAAGCTGTTCCAGTATTTAATCTCTGATTTAATCTCTGATTCACAGAGCTTTTGCTCCTACACTGGAAATCTTAAATCTCTTTTTACCATCTTTGCTTTCCCCCTGATCCCCACTTTCAGGGACATTCCTGTCTCTACCTCACCCAGCACCAAAGCTTCTCCTCCTCACAATAATCCACAAATGCATTCACTGATGCTACATTTGCCTCTTCACCTCAGCCCAGACAATTAATATACTGTGCCTGAGGCCTCCTTGTTTACTTGGAAAGTGCAAAAACAGAGTGGTTCATCCGCCACTGAAGTGATGCAAGAATACAAGTTCAACTTGATACAGCCTCCCTAAGAAATTGTGCCAGCAAGATGGCAAATAGGATCTTCAGCAACCTCAAGCAGAGCCAATACATGTACACAAACCTGCCCTGGAAGTCCTTCCAACACAAAATGAGGGAAAACATCTGATTTTATGGACAGAATATGATTGTACAGTGGAAGAGCATACTACTATAAGGTTGTGGTTTGAGGATTAAAAAAAAAATCTGTCACCAACCCTGCTGTAAGCCTCCTGCTGCTCATTCCTGCCCCAGAGCCATGATGCTCCACTCACTCAACTGAGGCACCTCAGCTGTTTGTGGATGCACACTTGAGCTGTGTCAGGATCCTCTCATCTAGCAGGGCAATTTCAGAATAAGCCCTTCACTATCCCTTGCTGTTTTCACATCAAGTAAACTAGAAATTGCTTAGACACTACTACAGCTTGACACTTTCGGTTCAAAACCATACCCTTAATTAATTATTTTTCTTTCCACCACTATAATGTGATTGGATATGACTAAAATAAGGGCTAAAACCACCCTCCAGGTCTAGTTCACTGGAATTGCAACACTTCTACTCTGTACAGAAAATGCACATATTTCCACAGAAGCAAAAAATAAAGAAATTCAAACAAAAAGATGTTTTGTGCAAGTTTCTTGGTAAAACATAATTCACCTCATCATGCTATATGTACTTGCATATAGCTACAAAATCTACTGCAAGAGACACAGTAACACATGATGAAAGCCTTTTCCAGTGACTGTTTCCCAATAGTGTGGGAACTGAATTGTCCCCCAACTCTACCCCAAAACCATCTCTGCCAGTTAATCCTAGAGGCAGGGAAACTTTGCTGCAACTCTGCAAACTGCATTTGTCTGCTCATGGGCCTAAGCTGAGGATGCTTACACTGGAGCTCAAAGGATGCATTCAATTCTGATCGTGTGTGATTTTCCTTCATGCGTGACTTTCACAGGTTTGTTTTAATTTGGTAAATTTGAAAAAGAAAGCTTGTACACTAAAACTAATAACCTTTATATCCTATTGTATCAGGAGTAACACTGCAGAAAGCATTTTGGGGAAAAATGAATATTGGCAAACTAAAATGTTTAAGAGGTTATCTTACTCTGCGTGAAAAGGCAGCACTTCTTCCTGAAAGAATTTCCTGGCACTCTCCCTGAAGATATCATGGTCTGATGAGAAGATCCTCCGAGTGCCTACATCAGTCAAAGTTTTAGCAGAAGATGGTTCCAGGCGCTTTGTGCCATGCTGTTCTGTTTGCAGAGGACTAAAAAAAGACAAATTAATGCATCTGTTAGGACACAGGCACCCTATTTGCATAACCCTTTTAAAAGGGAGGAAACTCCTGTGTTACTAAACACAGTTCACATCCCAACTCTGGCACACCATTAGGTCTAAAGGATACCCATGGTAAATACAAAGAACTAACATACACTGCACTCCACTGGACTATTAATGGAGGTAAAACAAGGCTGGTTTGTCCTTAACACTTCAAATAAATTAAAAACAATAATACCACATATCTAGGTAAAAGAATAGAATTACCCTAATGAAAACACAAGTAAAAATGAAAGAGTGCTTCAACAAAAAAATAAAAACTGAAACAGTGGTAAATGTCAGTAGCAGAAACCACACAAGAGGAGTATAATTATGAAATAAGAAAGAAGAGGTTATAACAGTTTTGTAGGGGTTTGGAACATCAAGGATGACATACTACTTTAAGGCTGAAATGAAAATTCATTTCTCATATTTGTGCATTCGACTCTTTGACTTGCTTTTATTGTATTGCCATGAAACATCGAAATTTTAAGTACAGAGCTGAGTACCTGAGCTGAAAAGGCATTCACTTCTCCTTTCTCAAACTGTTTTGTTGGTCTCTCAGCACATCAACTGTGTGTAGTCCTACACAACTCAGCTGAGCCTATGCTTATTTACTCAGCTATAGAGACAAAAGTCTTTATTTATTACCACATGCAGTTACTCAGGCTCTGCCAGTGCAGTAATCCCCCTGAAACACAGACTCTACTTACTTCTAATAGTATTTGGAAAAAAACAGGATACAGCAACTTGCTTGTTGAGTATTTTGTACCCTCAAAGCTAGACACACAGTGACTCTCTCAAAAGCTCCACCTTATTCTTAAAGCTGATTAAAATGATGTTGAGTTTTATTTAAGCCCAACCTTTTGTTTAATTGTGGCTCACACCACACATGTCACACAGGGAAGGGCCTGGCTGCTTCCTTATTCTCAGTGACAGTCCTGGGAAAGACAACTCGAAGGCCTGGGAAGGTGTGATCCCACTCGTGCCTTTCTGCTCCCCCCGAGCCCGAGCGTTGCTGCCAGGGGGGAGCGCGGTGCCCGGGCACGGTGTCACCCGGCTGTCACCTGCTGCCAGCACGGCACTCGCCGGAAAGTGGAGCAAAGGTCGGGAGATCACGGGGATGGACGCACTGGAGCTCCCGGGGCTCGCCCAGCCCCAGCAGCCTCCTGCGATGGGGGCACGGCCGTGCACACAAACACAAACACATACAGCGCCCGTAACGCTCCCGCTACACGTACCCAGACCATACGCACCCACACCCTCCAAACACGCACAGAGGCGCGTACACACATCCACACGGAACGGACAGCACCTACGGACACCCCCAAGCAGGTGGGCAAGGATATTCACCCCGGTTTTTACAGAACCTGTGTTCAGGGGCGCTCACCCACCCTCACGGCTCAGTGCCTTCCACCCCAGCGCTGCCCATCACGGCCGCTCCCGCTCACCTGGGCTGGGCGGAGAAGGGCCGGGAGCCGGCGGCCCGCAGGAGGCCGCGCAGGCGGAGCAGCCGCGTCGCCATCTTACGGGACAGGGCGGGACAGGACAGGGCGGCACCACCGCTGGAGCCCCGTGAGTTAGCCCTGCGCCCGCCTACCTACGGCTGTAGATCTCTTCCGGGCTGGAGGCGGGAGTATGGTGAAACATCAGTATAATTAATATTTTTGTGATGTAGCTTTGCAATCACGTCATGGAGGGGAGTGGGAGCAAAAGTGACAGCCGGACGAAGGGGTTGTGCACTGAGGGCGGCTCGTGTGATGGCACCCGGCGTGAGGGGCGACCCTCCGGGCTACGGCTCTATCCCCCTTTCCAGAGCCCTCAGGAAAGGGGCTGTCACCCGCCCGGGGCGGCATGGCGGGAACCCCCCTCCCCTGAGGGCTGCCCCTCACTGGGCCTTTTCGCCGTTCTGCCTTCGCGGGCCCGGTCCTCCTGGTGTCAATGATTTGCAGAACCTGCCCACCAAAATAATTTAGCAAGATTTTTGTGTGTGTTTTTCCTTTTCCCCTTCCCTTCCCTTCCCTTCCCTTCCCTTTTTTGTGTTTTTTGTTTTGGGTTTTTTTCGGGGGGGAGGGGTCCTTTTTTTTTTTTTTTTGAGTGCTCGTTCTCTTAATTAGGTGGTTTATGATTCTCGTGTGTAGGGGCTTTCCAAAGGATGAAGGTGTTGTTCTGAATGTTGCCCATCGCACAGCACCAACTGACACACTGAGGCAAGGTATTTCTATTTTTTCTTTTATTCTAGTTTGCATAAAGTAGGGAGCTAGGTGATAACCCATAAAAGGCTAGCTCCCCATTCATCAAAGCTTTACACTATTTACAGACTTTAACAGACAAAGGCATACATTTTATTACATAACCTCTTCACTGATTAGTGCTCAACCCCCTATTTGCTAGTTATATCTCTCACTTCTCATGCAAATGAGTCTTCGTGTGCAGTTTTTCCCTCCTTTTGAGTCTGGAGTCTATTTTGAGTAGGTGGTCAATGAGCCAGTGGTCACAATCTCCCACTGCCAGAATTACCTTTCCTCCAGGTACTGCAATGCTCGTAACTGTACTGATTAACAACAACAACAAAAAAAAAATTCAAAGTTTCACTCAAGCAGTTATTCACATCTTGAGGGGGCTCAATGTTAGAGAAGGCATTTCTTTAGGGAAGAGCAAACCACTGGAAGTGGAGAGAGAGATTAAGATTTAATAGTGTGTTCATACTTCTTCATCCCTTTGGCTCCTGAGGTCACCCTGCAGGAGGCACAGTCCTGACAGGATACTCTCCCAAGTCACCCATTTTGGTAGAGTTTTGAGCCTTAAATGGGCCTCTTTCTCCAAGAAAGCAGCTGCTATTAGCTTCTTTTACCAACAATACCCTGACATACAAACTGATTGATGTAACTAGATATGTATAGAGATCTGATAATTAGATCGGATATCTAGAAAGTATGTGTTACCAATTGTCATTAAATATGGGGTTAAAATGATACACAGTTCTCATAATTGGAGTTTTATATACTCCCCTCACTTCCTGTGTGGTGGTGTGCCACTTTCAGGAATTACCCTCTGGAGTCATAAGATGACACACAAAAATTCTGCAGAAAGGAAGTTTTGAACCTTGATGTTTGTTGAGAAATAAAACAAATGCTGAAAAGGCTCAAAGTGCAAAGCAGATTGGACCAGAAGACATTTTTCAAAACTTCATCATTTTAAACTAATACTTTACTGGGAGTGAATTGTATAAAATCTGTTGAAAGAATGCTTGTGGGTTGGGTGTTTTTTTATAATGATCCATAGGCTAAACCTGTTGTAAAGTTTTTTAACATATATAAAAATATTTTCAGCTACTGTGCTCCTACACCTTAAGCCAGGAGATGGCACTAGGGGAATAGCTATTCCTGTGGATGGGCGTGTCTGAAAGCAGCGATGCCTTTCCACCAGGGCCGGTGTTTTCAGTGTGACACATTGGCAATGCACAGAGCTGTCTGTATTTGCAGACAGAAGCATCTGCATTACAAAACCGGTTGCAGCCCGGAAACTTGTCCTGTTTTTTCATTTGGGAGTCTGATCTCATATTATTATATCAGAGTAGACAGGAGGGAACCATGCAGGAGCAGCTGAGAGGCAAGAAGTAAAAAGGAGATTGTTGGGAATTACAGAACCTCGATGCCTAGAGGTAAAATTTGGCTATATTTATGAGGTCCTGTCAGGTACAGCCTCCTGGAAAGTGTCTTCCTTTAGCTGGTGTTGGCTTCTAGGTAGGCCAAACACCTTGGTCATAGGTCTGTTAGCAAGCAGGAGGCTGACAGGGAGATTTGTGTTCCCAGGGATGCCAGGTCACCCAATTTACAGTCCTGGTAGCTTTGTTGTAGCAAGAAAATCTGGCAGGACATCTCCCATCACATGTGCACCTATGCACTGTAACGGAGCTGAGACGTGGTCGATCTTGTCCTAAGCCACAGAAAAGTAAACTTCATCCAGCTTCAAGGATCAGTTTCTGGGATCAGGAAATACCTTAAACAGACAGTAGCAATCAGACTGATATTTGGCATTCTTTGGGGAAGAAGGGTGCCTACAAAAAATAGGACATTAAGAACAACCTTTTTCCTTTTTAATGTGCTTGCAGAAAACAGAGTAGAAGTAGGTACTGCAACAGGACAGAGAGTGCAAATGCATTGTTGCTCCTTACAGATGCTATTTCCTGTTCAGGATTATGCTTTTCTTGCAACAGCCTGGTGGCTGTTAAAAGAGGCACAGCAGAGCCAGGGTTAAGTGACAATACTGTACTCCTTCCTAGCCCTGTCTGGTCTCTGCACCTCTGTTCCTCCTGGAGGCATAGTCACAGGCTGAAATCTCTAATTCTTATTTTCCACCCTTCATGGTGATGCTTTCTCTTTGTTATGGTCATCTCCCATACCAGTACATGGCCTGTCCCTCCTTCCTGAACTCTGCTATAGGTGGCCCAGGAGAGGATACTGTTTGCCCTAGGTTACTGGTGTAAATTGTTCTCCCCTGCTGGGTTATGGCAGGCTTTTTCCTTTGACACTCCAAACTACACAGATCTCTGTTACTCTGTGATAAACACTGTGACTCCCGTCATACCCAGAAGTAACAATATCCACTCCTCAGGTATTAGAACTGTTGCCAGCACAATGTAAAGACACCAAGTCAGAGGGCTCCCCTACAGTGATACAGCCCTGACCTGAGGACTTAATGATATTTGGGCTTTGCTATGAATTGGTTTGGTTGAGCAGTCTCTTTTCAGTCACCCATTTATGGTTGTTTTTTAATTATTTCCACTGTTAGTAGGTCATTGCTACAGCTGGAAAGGATCTGCATTCTCTTCAGTGTCTGCTTTGCTGTGAACAATGTATAACATGTTTACTATAGTAAATGTAATTTAAAGCATTATCTTGCTGAAAAAAATTCACATGGCCTTGCTAGATACCCAGTTAGCAAATAAAGGAATTGTAGGTTACCTGGAGAAAAAGTGTTCAAAGCTCTGTGGGTAAGACAGGCTGAAATGAAAATTGGGTTGGATTTTGTCAAACTTAGCGTTCATCTGAGAAACATGTATTCTTCAGACATGAAGACTGTAGAAGTATATTCAGGTAAGAACAGCCATATAAAAAGAATTATCTGTTTTTAAGAAGAGATAATTTTCATTCTTTCATTTTTTGCAGTCTTTCATTCCCACTGCAAAGTAAAAGAACTTTTAAAGGAATTGAGCAAACAAGTCTCAGTATGTTTTTTTTTCTGTCAAATAATTCTCCTGCAACTTTCCATGTTTGTTCCTGAGCTGGGATATCATTAGTCCTATTACGTCTGCAGCAGCATCTGTTGCTGTGGAAGGATGTTCTCCTCCAGGGATAGGCATGTTGGGTTTTATTTTGGTAACAGACAACTTAATATGAAAAACTATGATTTAATGTAGCCCTTGGATGCAACTGTCCTAATTTTTCTCAGAGCTTTATTGTCACATGCTTGCCTTTGAATGATGTTTGCTATCTAAGGTACAAATCTGAAGTGGGAGATCTGCTTATAGATATGTTCTTCTGGAATGATCAGTCGTTCTGAGCAGCTCCCCTGACAGCTGTTGCCACCGTGTCCCAGCCCTGGGGGTGATTTCTGACAGACAGCTATCTCTGCATCTGGGTAACAGAAGCTCCTGCTCAAGCCATGATTACCTGTGTTGCTGTGTTTTGCCACATGTGGTGGTGATACTGTCTGTAAAGCCAAGCTGCAGGATCTGACCAGAGGTTTTGAATACACAACAATGGGCAGCACTGGCCCCTCTCACAAAGCACTTTATTTCCTTTATAGACTTTCAGTCTGTGTTGCAAAGAGTGAGTCCAACTGTTCATGTCCAACATTCATGATATGAATAGCCTAGAGGTTTGGTTTCTGAGTAGGTTATTTAAAGCTGATGTGCTGTCTTTTTTCAAGAAGAATACAGTGCCAATTTAGCATGGGTGCCCATCAGGGGACCTCCATGTTCTTCGTCCAACTTTTTTTGTGTTGGCATTATAGTGCAGGGAGAGCTGGAATAAGATTCAGAGCTCTCAGCTTACTTCTCCCTTGATACGTGACTCTCCTTCGTGTGCCTTTGCATGGGGTCACACAATGTCAGTCATGTGGGCATGAGACGGTGTGACAGAGACAAGCAGCAGCGAACGGTCGTGTCTTCAAGTGAGCATGGGCCCTTGGTAACCAGCTCTGGTTCCTCCATCCTGGTTCCTCCAACCACAACAGTGCTCTCACTCTCTGACCACTTGTAGCATATAGGCACACAGCTGGCGGGAGAGCCATCTCCTTCAGCATGTGCCTAGGAGCACCAGAGAGATCCCACAGCCCTCCGAGGCCTGTGTGTGAGGTCCAGCATGCACCTGGGAATCAGCAGAAAGAGGCATGTGGCAGTCTCATGAGCTGAGAATGAGATCTGGCAGGTCTGAAGGTGATGTTGGCAAGTGATATCTTGCCATGGGAGGGATTTTGTTTTCCCTGAGTCTTCCAACATGAAACCTCAAATGAACATGTTTTAAAAAGGTTGCTAATCTAGGATGTTGTCCTGAAGCCTGTGCAGGCATATCTTTGTTAGTTAGATAGCTGTCAGCAGTTTGCAGCGCGCAGCAGCGCTGATTTGGAGCTTGACCGTATGAATTGCTCAGTAAATTATTTCCAAATCACTTCTACAAAAGCTGAAGAAGAGCAGCAATTTCAGGGAGCACTCCCAGTGAAGATAGAAGTTACACACTGAAGGCCTGGTTTCCTCTGTGGGAAGAATTTGTTAAGTCTGATACCAAAGAAGGAAGAGTCAACTACTGAGGTGTTCATCAGTTTGCATTTACGTTAGCATATGGCACAGGGTAAAAGCTCTCAAAGAGGGCTATGAAGAATTCAAATTTTCAGTGAAGTTTGTCTCTTGATGAGTTTTGTCCTGTGTAAATCAGCTGCAGACCACTAAAAATGCCCTTGATTTTTGAGCAACATAGATCAGAGCAGCAATTTGTGAATATAAAAGGCACATAAAGGCACTGGCTGAACACAGCAGACATGAATATACTTAAGGTGTTGCTGAAGGTTGAAAGCATTGCATGAAACAGGGCTGCACAAATAAGGCATTATCTCCCAAAAAAGGACTACTGCCTTGATGTGTAATAAGTACTATAGTTGTATTAGGATGAAATTATACTTCTGTATTTTTATTGTATCAGAATCAAAATGAGTGGCATCCTATGTTGTGGTATTAAATACTTCTGATAGTGTTCTAAAGCATCTCTCTTCAAGCAGTATTGGTGCTTACAGTTTCAGACTTCATGTTTGTTATTGGTTTGGTATTGAGGAGAAAGCCACTCCATTTGGCTGATTTAATAGAGCTCAAATGATAAAGACAACACTGAGATCAGCCCTCATAAACTACTTTATCTTCACAAGCACCAAGTAATTTTGAAGCTAGGGTTTCCTAATCCTAAATTCTATAGCTTTACTGGTCTTTTTTTTTTTTTTTTTTTTTTTTTTTTT
>VZSE01014914.1:354745-430356 GCA_013398275.1 Promerops cafer | reverse complement strand
TTTTTTTTTTTTTTTTTTTAAGTAATGTATGTATCATTTCATGTACCAGTCACTGGAGGTTTGGATACAGTAGCTCTAATGAGCTACTCAGTATTTCCTTCACAGGTCTTCAGCTGCAATCCCGCTTACATCAGCCTTTACCTGAAAACATTCTCACCAATTCAGAGTTGGTGGTTGTCTTGGTTTTGGAGACAAAGGTCAGGATGAAACGCCCTGGAATAAGTGTTTCCTCTAAAGAGAAAAGGGCTTCAATAACTACCTTTTCTTCTGCCAATGAGAGTAAATTGATAATTGATACCAGTGGGTGTAAGTGAAAAAAAGAGAACGGTTTATTAACAAAAAAATTGGCGGGGCGGCAGGGAGGCCTCCAAGGCACAGAAAAGGATTGAATAAATGCTACATATGAACTGCTGGAAACTTCCCCTTCACCCACCCACACACCCACACACCCACCCATAGCAGAACAAAAAAAAAACACAAAAAATGCCCAGGGAAGAAAAATACATGGGCTGACCGCATGGCCCAGAAAATAAAATGGCGACTGGTCCATTTTGTCTCTGGAGAGGGGAAGAGGAGTTCATGTAGCAGGCCAGAGCAGAGCAGATGGGAAACCTGTTGAATTTCTGGCATGGGTCTCCTCCTCACAGCAAACGAAGTTGGTGGAGTTTAATGTCCTTTCTTGTGTTGGTTCAGCTCCTCCAAGGTCTCGGGTTCAGGGTGGTCCTGCCGGCTCCCTGGACGGGTCACAAAGTAAAACAAGCCAAGCTGAAAACTGTTCAAGGGAAAAAAAACCAAAAAAGTTGCCAAGAGGATTTCCAGTACAGCCTCCAGGCTAGGGGAAGGGGAAAAACTTCTTGCTTCAAGCTAGGAGAAAAACCCAATTCAACAAAAGGAACAATGCAGCGTCCCTGATCCATGCTGTCCAGAGCACACTGGAGAGAGAGAGATTGAACAGAGCCAGCATCCAGTGTTCCCAGGCTCCAGCCTCGCCCCTTGGTTTATCTTAAAGATACTGCAGACATTTCTGGGCATAAAGCAGATGATTAGGGAATAAAGTATCATCATAAAATCACCAAGACAGTGGTGTAAAAGGAGATTGAGAAATGTGTGTTTAAGTTCATGGATGGACTCATTCCCATGTTTTACAGTAATTAGATATTGAGTTAGATACTGAGACCAATAGCTGTTCATCAGCTGTGACTGGACTTATTAATCCAGGCAAATAGAAAAATATGTTTTCTTATCCCCCACGTAGCAAGAGGTTGAGAGAGAATTTGTCTATGTCTAAGAAAGTAGCACCAAATTTGGCAGGAATAACATAATGGAAGCTACCACCAAACTGTAAATTAATGTAATGGTTTAATCTACACTGAGGGAGGAAGGATTTCTTTAACAGGTGCTTTGCTGCTTTCAAGAATGAGAATTAGGCAAGCACCTCCCTTGCCCAGGGGTAGGTATTGAGCTCAGAGAATGTAGGAAAGCATCCTGGGGTGGCTATATTCCTACTGTGGTGATTAGCAAGGCTCCTTTGTGATTGTGGGGTTGTACTCAGCTTGTGTAGATACTGGCCTGCCTTCCTTGCATGCCTTGTTTCACAGCCTTAGCAGACTTGCTAAGAAGGTAAACAAGTCCTGCTCTTATGAAAATGTGTTCTTGCTGGGTGGCCTTCATACCATATACACATTCAATTAACTGCTGTTTTTTATTCTATCAGAGGTGAGCAAGAGGTACAGTAAGAGCATCAACCTTTGCTCTGAAGATCGGGTACACTCCTGAATGACTTAAGGGACAGACCACAAGAAACCTTGTAAGTTAAGCAAAGGCAAATGTGTTTTATTTGTTGTCTTCCAAAAACTGACTTAGCTTTTGAAATAGACAGGATGGTTACAGATGAGAAACTCTGAACTGAAACCACTTTTTAAACTAATGAGGCAGTTAATAACCATCGTCATTTGCATGAAGGGCAACAACTTCAAAAATGGTAGTGTTCAGTATAGCATGGAGTAAAAAAAATATGTCTGTTTTTGTGTCACAAGGAGCCAAAGAAAATTCCTTCCTGGGCAAGTAGTCTGGAGAGCTGATACTTAGAAATACACAAAAGAGAAAACTTATTTTGGTTTTGTGTCTCTGAGTTGGTAAAGCTGAGGAATGTAGTAGCCTAAGAAGAAGCCCAGCCTGTGGTTTCAGGTGTATGTGGCATGATAACATACCCCATGTTCTTGTTGTTCCTTGAATGATGCAAACATTCATAAACTGGGTAACAAAAACATAGGAAGCAGTTAATCCCTTTTACCTGGAAGGAGGTGTATCTTTCTCTTATTTTTGCTGTCTTTGGAATTCAAAACTTACTGGGTTTTCTTGAGCCTTGGAAAAGAGTTCAGTTATTGGAATTGGAAAGAGCTGCTTCTCTTCAGAGAAGAGAGACTTCTTTATGAATCCTGAGTACCAGGAACTCTGGAAAACAATTTGGAAACTTTGTTTGCTTACTGGATCTCTACACATTAATGATAGGGTGGATAGCAATTCCTTTTTAGCAGCTGTTTTAAAGATTTCTTTGGTCATAATTTATTGTAAAGTTTGAAAATTGTCTCACAGGCTCTCTGTAGCCTCTGCTCCAAGCATTTAATACCAAGTGGTGGCCCCAGACACACTTCATGTTCTGCAGGGTGGATGAGGGTTATGTTCTTATGACTGGCTAATTACTTAGGCTCTAGGAAATTAAATACCACCATTCTCACCGTAGCTGTGGGCAGAGACAATCACTGTCATACACTGTACGCAGAGGATGTGACTGAAGGAGACATCAAATGGGGTTTTTTGTGACAATAAAGTTAAACTTTTTGAGGTTGTGAACTCTGTGCTGTAGTGACCTTCCTACAAGGTATACCTGACTACAGGGTTTCTTCATTATTTTCTTTTCCTTTATATCCAGCTATGAAAAGTTAAGCATGGCCGTGCTCTTGAGATTTTTTAAAAGGGGCTCATACAACTCTGCCAATTCCAGAAGGGCTTTGAATTCAGTAACACTTTTATCATGAAAAGGAGCTCTGTTTTAAATGGCTTGTATTGCAAGACCTTTCCTTTCAGTGCAAGCATTCTGTGGCTGCAAACTGCAAATCTGCATGAAGTGTGAATCAAGTTTCAAGACCAAAACCCTCAAAATGTGATTGGCTTAAGTTCATGAGACTTTTTCTTCCCCAACTGTAACAAATTATAGGTGCTTTGTTTCTTCACACTTTCACATCCAAGCCTGCTTCACAAATCTCATGGCAACCACAAGAGAGACATTTATTCTTCTTATTCCATGTGGTACAAAACGTTTACTTATGATTTCTTGGTTCTTGTAGCAGAGCCATGGAAAAACAACCTCCAGTGTGATGAGTTAGAAGCATGTTAGGCACTGCTCCTCACTTTTGGCTTTCTTAAGGATCTGCCTTCATGGAAAATGGATGTGACCCGTGCTACATAGCCCTGTCCTGCCAGGTAAGATCAAAAGAGGTTGGAGATTGTTCCAACCTACATGCACTGATGTACACTAAAGGCACAACAGTCAGTTCCTTTTGCTGCCTAGCAGACAGCAGGGAGGTGAGAAGGAAGAAGGTCAGCACAGGGAAAAGCACACCAAGGAGAAGCATTGCAGGTGGCTGTGGAGGACATAACTGCTGTCAGTGTGAGGTACTGCTTTTAGCACTGGCTTTCTCAAAACTTTGTGCTGTCTCCTTGTTGTGGTCCCTCTCGTAGTGTGCTCCTCATTGACTGGTTTTACTCACAAGACCATGAAGAGGCCAAGTGAGCTTCAAAGGATGCTTGTGAGGTTGAGCACGAGCTGAATTCCTTGCAGCCACTGGCCACAATTCATCCTGTGACATTTCTCTGTGCCTAAATGCCTTTCATCCAGCATAAGACTACTCTCCAACAAAATAAATGATGCATGTAAACTAGGGAGACATGATGAAATTGAATTTTTCTGTTTAAAAGTATAATTGCAAATAACTGTTATCGTTGCTATTTCTTTTAACCAGTGTGAATAGTCCCTCTTGAAATACTTTTCATGCTGCTGAGGAAATACATGGATGTTTTTTATGGCTTTTATCTGCCTCATTCATTTCTTAGTGCAAGGCCTTTCTGGAGGGCTGGCAATAGCCTTTCTTTTACAACAAACAGTTTGATTTAGGAGTGCTGCTACATTGGTGGAGCAATGATAGTTTATGAACTAATCTATACCATCCTACCAAACCATAGATTTTGATAATGGAAAATTCATTTTAATGCTCTAATAAACCATGGTCTGATAGGTACTGTGCCAATTAGTCTAGCAGGTAGATATGTGTGAAATTTGATATTTTCAGCAACATTTGATAGTTCATTTTAAAGTAAATGTAAGTGCCTGGGTAAATGAAAGTATTGCATTTTTTTGTTATAAAATAAATGAGAAATAACAGGTTACTAAAGAAGTATATTTTCTCTGTTAAATGTTTGAGCACTTCCTTGTATCCCTGTAAAATTCAGCCTCCCTGGCATAAGAAGGGAGTAGATTTAAATCTGTGAGAGGATTGCATTGACAATAAGATAGTACTTATGTGGTAGTTTAAAACCAGCTGGGAATTAAATTCCAAATAAGCTGCTGCCCTCCCCCTGCTCTCTCTGGTGAGAGAGGGACAAAGGTAGAGACTATGGATTGAGATAAAAACCAGCAATAGGACGAAAAATTAACAAGCAACAGTATTAATAACAGAAGTATGCAAAAGAGAGGGTGATTTAAACACAGAGGCAGAGTCCAGAGTGCTGGTCATTGGCAATTTCTCTGAGGAAGAAACAGAACAAAATGGCACATGTTCACCTTTTTTTTCCCCTGACTGATTTGAGTGGTGTAGAATAGCAACCTGGTCATACACACTTGTCTCGTGACTCTTGACTTGACTCTTGACTTGTAGAGACCTGCAAGCAAAACTGGAATGACTCAGAAGAAGGGTGCTTACATGTGTTGTGTTTAAAGTCTGAGATTTGATTCAAAACATGCTGAAGTGGAACAATTGTTCTTGTAATAATGGTATACAGTGCCATAAGAGGGGAGCTATGTGAAAAAGGAAAATCATTTGCTGTTGAAGCAAGTTTACTTCACTGAGAAGGTTACATTTGTGGGTTTTGTTCAGATAGGAGTGTTGTGTACTGTGGCTTTTTAAAAATACCTCAGAACTAGTGTAAAGAAGACAGATAGGCAGGCTGAAAGGTCTTAGTGATGTGAACAGCCAAGTTTGCCTGCCAGGAAAAAGATGTCTTTGCTAAACTTTGTTCTCCTGAGTTTGCCCTTGCACCATGAGGGTCAGGGCTAGCAGATCTGTGTGAAGGACACAGATGATATTATAGTCTGTTGTACTTCCTTAGTTTCTTGGTCTGGGAGGGAGAAATGACTAATGTCTAGGAGCTCCTGGAATTAAGAAAAGAGAGCCACACAGAGAGGGTTTTGAGGAGACATGCCTGAACAATCTTTGCCCAAATGTGTTTGGGGCAGCGGGTGGGGTTCACTGTGTTCAACACTCTCGTGCTGTCTCTTGGCACATCAGGCACACCTGACCTGCTGTGTGTTGTTGTCCTGGATAAATGCTCCTTTCTGTCCATATGGTGTTTGTTTCTGCACAGAGCTGCATCACCTACTGGCTGGAAACCATTCTTCTAAAATAAATTAAAATACAGCCCAAGACTAGGGAGAATGTTGATAGAGTGCAGAAACAGTTGCTGCTTTTAAGAGTAGCATCTGTGTTTCTGATACTCAGCTACTGCACGTAAGAGGTCTTTCTGTTGATAACATGGTTTACACTTTTGGGTCTAGGATGCCTTCAGAGAAAAGCCCTGTGAGTTGTAGAAAACAACCTCTGCCTTTTCCTAGAGAGGGACCTGGACCCTTGAGCAGTGCTAGATTGAGGGACATTGTTTCTCTTGCAGTTCCCTGCTGTCTGAAATCCATTCTGCTCTGTGCACAGGAATCCCCTTCTTAAGGGGCTTCTTGTCTATCCCTGGCCTGACAGAAACAACTGTGAAGAAGTGTGATAGTGGCTAACTCAATGAATACAGCCTCTGCCAAGAGCAGAATTACATCCTTGGAGCCAATCCTTGGAACCACCTCTTGTCAAACCTTCTGACACTTCCACCTCAGTTTTGTAGGCTGCCCTGCTCTCTGTGCCAGTTGCCCAGTCTCGTGCTGTGTATCAAGGACTGGTGATTCACAGCTTGACCTTCCTCTGGGAATTTAGCCTTGGTCCCAAGGAGTTAAACTGTCATTTGGGTGGAGTAGTGGAAAGTATGTTCATTAACCATGTTCTATTTAAAATACAAAGCAAATGTAGTGATGGCAAGAGGTATCAGATGGCAGACTGAGAATTGCTTTTTCTGTTCAGAGCCTGAACAGATGCAGGCTGGCTTTCCTTCCTCAGCTGCTGGGGTCTTCAGTCACTCTTGGAGGGGTTGGTTGTGTAGAATATTTCTTTCCTTAGGTGAACACAAAATATAAGAGAAAGCAGCTTTTTGTGAGGAGAACTTCCCAGGAACAGAGCTCTGAGTGATGCTTGTTTTAATGGTATGGAAGCAGTAGGTTGAAAAAAGGTCAACCTTTAAATGGTTTTGAGGCAAGATTTCTCTGCTCTCCTGCAGATGAGGCATCAAAGCTGTTTGTGCATTTCCAAACTGTATTTTCAGATTGGCTATGATTTCAGTGGGATTTATTGATGAAATCAAAGCTGATTTTAAGACAGTTCTGTGTGTTTCTCAAAAAAGCCCCAAAAATCCCTTGTCATTAAGTTTCCAAATCATCTTGTTTTTTCATTTTCAAAATAAAATAAAATAAATAAAAAGGATAAATAAAGGATAAATAAAAAGGTTTATGTTGAAGCTGTCACTAGCTGAAAGAGGCTAGTAGTATATAAAGTATTTGCTTTTCTTTATAAATGACTGAGTTATTTAAGATCTTATGAGAATGTGAACATTTTCTTCAGATGTTTGTCTCAATTTAGGGTGGAAATTTTTTAAAATTACTAAAACCTTTGGATAGCATAAAAATCCACACCCTGTACAGCTCTATGAAATAGTCTGAGGTTTGACGTCAGTTTAATAGGAAAGGAGTATTCTCTTTGTTTTCATTGATTTTGTCTGCAACAATTATTGTACTTTAATTTTTGAGGAGTGAGAGTAGCATAATTAGTATTACCTTGATTCCTTGCAATTAGAATCCAGAGAAATACTGTCAGCCTCGTTATGTCTCACAATCTGGCATTTTATTTTAAACAAAAATTTGAATGTGAGTTTTTAGAAGCCAGCAAGCTTAAAAATCTGTCTGCTTCTACAGTGATGAGAAGTCACCCGACCTTGTAAGTTGCTTGCATCCCAAATATTTTAAAAGTTAATAAAACTTTCAATTTCCAAAAAAATCCCATGATTTTTTGAAAATTCAGCCTTTCCTTTAGGGCTGTGTCCAGCCTTGGACTAGGCAGGTTCTGTGACCATATGTCAGTGCAGCATTGACAAGGCAGTGTGAAAAAGAGGCTGACAGCAAATAAATATATATACATATATATATATATATAAAATGAAATGTTGGTTTGCTTTTCAGTTTTTTGCTTTCCCAACAAATGAGAGCCACAGTTTCTTGGAAAGAGAAACTGCCTGGAGCATGGGTGTATAGGCAGGATGTAGAGGAATAGTAGGATGTGTAGCAGTATTTTGAGTCTGCTTATGTATCCTGCACTTTTTAAAATTGCCCTTTCAGGATGAAGTTTAGTAACTCCTTTTCACTTCTTTCTTCTATCCAAGGTTTTTTTTCATTTTGAGTGTAGCCACTGCAACCCTTTGTAAGCTATCTGCTGGCATAAGTCTCTGGACAGGGTGTAATTCACAGGTTCATTTGGCCCTGGGTACCAGCACGGTGAGGGTTTAAATGGGAGATTCTTTGGGAAGCCTCAGAAAAGAGGCAGCTGTTGTTTGAACGGCTGTGGTTTATTCTGGTGCCAGCCGCCCCCGCTGCACCTGTTGGCACTTGAATTATGGTCATTTCGTGCATAGCAACTCAATAAGGCAAGGTGGGACTTTAATAGAACAGGCTGATACCCAGATGGGGATTAAGGCAGTTTCATGGACACTTAAGGAAGAGAGAGGAGCAGCATTTAAGGGCAGGGGTGTAACAATACTTCCCTGAGCAATGCCTATTCCCACTGTTGCTGCAGAAAGGGCAGTTGGCCTCTTCTTGCCTGGTGCTGGGCCTGTTCCCAGTTACAGAGCATTTCAGGGTGGCTGTAACTTCTGATTGCTCTTTCTAGTTGTCCATAAAGCTGTAAATAAAGGCAGCAGGTAGGATTCTTTCCTAAGAGTGCTGTTCACCTGCTGTTGCAGCAGTACAGAGGAGATTTTGCTGGGAAAAGTGGCTCTGCACAGTCACCTGCAACAGGGCCACCCTGCCTGGTTTTGGATTTTGCCACCTTTGGAGCTGTTCGGACAACAGATACCAGGTCTTCTTCCAAAAATGTTGTAAATACTGATGTTGGTGATAGTGCCCTAATTAATTACTCCTCCTCCCAGACCCCAAACAAAGAATTTTTCATTAAGATCAAGTGAAGTGACCTACTGGAAATGTCCATATTTATATTTTTTATAAAACTTTATTTTGTGGTATGCAATATACAGGAAAAATGAATTAACTGCTGAATGCTGCTTTGTGTGGCTTTGAACAGATGGGAAAAAAAAGACTTCATAGCCACAAAGTGACCACAAGGATTTATGGATGCTTTATTTTTCCAATAAATTACATTGTTTCAATGCAAATAACATGGAAAGAGATGGTTGGGATGGATGGACCCTGGATCGTAGAGTTTATTCCATGTAGTTTGCTTTGGTAAAAGCTTGGGTTTTTTAAATGAAAGTGTAGTGACCCAAAGGTGATACCCATGGATGTGCTGGTAAAAAATGGTGGGGTTGGAGTCATATCATCCAGTTCTATACAGTTTCCATGTTGATGGTGACAGTCTGAGCAAGAATTTCAGGCAAGTCTCGAGTGCCATCTGGTCTTTCTAATTTTGGCTTGTTCTGGGAAGGAATGGGAGAGTTGTATTTGAAGTCAATGTTGCCTGAAGAAACAATTGCAAAATGATAAACTGAGCCCTTGATTTCTGTTTTGAGGTGTTTGTTTCATACAGTTAGGAATGTGTATTTCCTTGGATAGGATAACTGACAGTTCACATAAGCCCACAATAGTTTGTTTGCATTTTAAAGACAGCTGCTGTTTTGGGGTTTGTTTTTTGTGGTTTTTTCTTTCTTCCTCTGGACAAAATAGTAGCATATAAAGGCTAGGGGGCAGGGGTGGGGATTGTTGTTGTTGTTGTTATTTTCCCCTACTTGTAGGAGAAGTGCTCAATAATTGGGTACTTTTGAAGCCCTCTTTTGGCTATTGATCATGACTGTGACAATATTCTTCTTCAGGTGATTATTTTGTTTGAAGACCTGTTCTCAGTAGCTCACATGAGTATTCAGGACACTGTCTTAACAGAAATCTACAAATTATTGGAAGGTGTTGCTTTGATTTCCATTAAAAAAAAAAATCTCAGTTGTGCTTGTAGGATAAATGTCTCAGGTTGTCAGTTTGCATTCTGTTTGAAAAATCTACTAAATGCCGATGAGTTTCAGGGCTGTGAACAAGAGCCAGGAACCTGCACTCCTGCTATCTTTGCTATTGGACAACAGTCTCATTTTATTCTTTTCATATTGTTGGGGAAATGTTGGTGTCATGTTTTTGTAGCCTCTGTTGGCCATGGGTGTATAGAAGCCTTTATGGATAGCAAGCAGATGAAGTTAAGTGAGCAAATGAGAAGAACATACCATTTGGTACCTGGAGAATTCCTCTTAGACAGACAGGATGTGCTTTACAAATGCTGTGGAAAAATACAGATATGCTAGTTAAAAGGAGCAGCAAACATTACCTTGGGAAATAACTCTAAAATTAACAGCTGTTCATGAGCTGATGGCATTAAAAATATGTACCTGGTTGGATTTGATCTGATATGGTGATAGAAAATTTTAAGTGTTTGATGTTGTACAAATTAAGCTCTCTTCTTGCTTAAGTGTGGTAAGACAGTAGCTATTGGATACAATCACTGCAACTGCTCTACAGAAAGTCAGAGTTTAGAGATTTGGTGTTGACCAAAACAGCCTCCTCTGCTTGGCTGAATCGAGTTTTTTGCATGGTGTGACTGCAGGATGAGCATATTGCTGTGGTCGTTTTCACACTTAAGTCCTTTGACCTAACTCAGCTGGAGCTCTGTCTGATTTGCCTGAGAAGCTGAAAGCCCACTGTAATGAAGCTGTGAGAGAGAGGAGAAATGTAGGATGGATGATGAACTCTTGCACCTACCCTCATAGTTGATGCAGCCATTTGAGTCCTCCTGACCTTTCATGAGTTCGTCTACTTCTTCTTCAGTCATCTTCTCACCTGAGAGTGGAGACAATTTGTTTCATTCTTCCACACAAACTGAGGCTGAAACCTACAGCTTTTCCAAAGGCTTTCCTTATTTTCTGAGTTAGTGAAAAAATACCTATATATGACATGAGCTTAAACTCATTTTAACTTTTTTAGATGACAAAGACATACATGCATAGGGATTCTAGTTATTCCTGTAAAGAAATTTCTATGCAGCAAATCCTCTACTTTTATCCATTTGTGTTATGTCACTGAGATGTGCAGACTTTTTTCTCTATTCATCAAATAACAGTCACTTTTAATATCTTGTCTGAATTCAGGTGTCATAAGCCTGGCCTTTTCCTCTGGTCTTTAGTAGGAACCCCAAAGCTCTGTTTGCTTTCTTTGTGGATTCACAGTTAAGAAGCCCAGAGTCTTGTCTGACTTGGTAGCCTCCTACCTCTTCAAACTGTTTGGACTGCCTTTCCTTCCTCTCTCATGCCTTCAAACAGCAGCAGTTTTTGAAGTGCTTGCAGAGAGGATGATCCCTTACCCAGAGTAGCCAGCACGTGACGGAGCTCAGCACCCATGACTGTGCCATTGCCTTCCTTGTCAAAGACACGCAGACCTTCAACAAAGTCTTCAAAGGTGCCTTGTTCCTTGTTGTTGGCAGCTGCTTGCAGCATGGGCAGGAACTCTTCAAAAGTAATCTTCTTGGCATTCATCTCTGGGAAAAAATCACCAGTTGTTACATGCTAGATAGTTGTATGTGTATCTCTTAGGCATATTTACCCTGAAATGTGGGAGAGGCTCCCCTGTCTCATTTTCACAGCTCTTTCTAGCCTTTCGTCTAATCTTTGCCTCAGAAGTTGACAATTCCTTTGCAGAATCTGGATTCTCTTATCCTATGAGTTAGTTTTCACATACGTCTGATTTTTCACATCGAGGATCCTTCTCACATAGCTTTGTATGCTTGTGTGCATGCTATATTTTTCTTTCAGAAATGAAATTTGCTGTATGAGTTTATCTTTGAAAAGATTTGGGGAGTGAGGGAACTGCAGAATACAGTCAGACAAAAATCTTGAGCCCCAGCAACAGGGAAAAAGTAACCAGAGTGGGATGTTGTGACTTAGATAAGCCGCTGAGGTTGCTCACATGTTATTGACCACTTCAAGATGTGGTGGCAGAGCCTATTAGCAGAAGAAGAAACTAATTAAAACTAGGAAAGTGCAGTGTGGTGGGTTGCCAATAGTAAATTTGGGCATGACCACAATGGAGGTTTAAGACCTCCTGAGCTTAGTCTATCTAACCCCTTTCCTCTCATAAGCCAATGAATGTAGTCCTCAGTGAGAACTTCCCACATGTTGCTCATTTTGGTTTGCTTTGGTTTTTTGGGGTTTTTTTTTTCTGAGCAAGGCTGCCAAATAAAAGAATCTTTTTTATTCTTTCTTCTTTCCTCCTGGATCTTTCTATTGCCAGCCTTCATCTGGGTAGCAACAAAATATAATAGATGGACAGATATTTTTCATTATACATTTGTTACAAAAGCTATTTTACTAGGCAGCTATATCAAAGTCATTGTCAGTTATTGCTGGAATCACTGAAAGTCCTGGTATGATTTCACCTCTGTGTTAGTCCTCAATGCTTCCTGCTGGTGCCAAAGCTTTCTGAATTGTTCCTCAGAGTTGTCTTTACCAGGCCAGAGGATGTGAATATAATTTAGCCTGTCTTAATGTGGTTCTGCATGACTGAAATCCAGGATCACCTGCTTCTAGGTCCTTGTTAAAATGAGGGAACTACAGTATTTATCCTTTCTTTTTATCTCTAAAAGGGAGGAAAAAGAAATTAAAAAATGGCTGCAGTAATAAATGGCCAACATATGCTTCAGTGTGCCCAGGTTTGTAGGAGCTTTGGGAAGGCCATTCCTGTCAGCTGAAATATACAGGTGGGTTTCCAGTCCCAGGGCATGTCTTGCCTTATGCAGAAGTCCTTGCACTGGAAGGACCTGAAAAGCTGAGTATCAGTTAGAAATGGACTCAGAGCTCTCTAAGGAAAGGCTGGGGCACTAATGGACTGTGAGCAACAAATGTGTGTTATACCTACACTGAGTTGACACCAAAATGGTCCCTACAGAGAACTCTCTGTGTCTTAAGCAGGTTTTCTTCTCTTCCCCACAGCATCATTCTCTTCCAAAGGAATGAGTGAAATACCGTGTATTGTTGCATAGTCCCCCTCGCTCCCCATCAGAGCAAAAGCTCCCCTCTCTCCTGCTGTGACTATTGGTGTTGCCTAATTGCTGTTCCCCAATCTCAGGAATGGCCCAAAAGACTGTAGGGCACTTACCCTCTTTGCTGGGGTTTCCCAGAATTTTGTTGACCTCTGCATTTGTAGGGTTCTGCCCCAGTGCCCGGATGATATCGCCAACCTGGCTGAGGGTGATCTTGGCATCACCAGTCCTGTCAAAGAGGAGGAAGGCCTCCTTGAAGTCTGCAAGAGAAGAGCAACATTGAGCCAGGCAGCTCCCTGTTGACAAATATGTGAGCTTGTTGTCTCCTGGCACTGTTCCACTGACTCCAGGGGAGTTAGCCAGGGAAATCTTTGGCCCATAGTCCCAAGAAAAACTCCTCCCCTCTGACATTTCGGTTTCACTATTTTTAAACTTTTATATCTACCTTTCATATCTTTCCTGGCTCTAATAGCCATCAATAGCTTTGTGATTGACCCTGTAGTTATTTCAAGGACAGAGAAAGATAAGTTCTCTACCAACACTGTCATGCAAGAACAGGTTCCTTCACATGATGTAGCAGCAGACGGTAAAAATGTTGTTATCCACTCCACCTTATGTCTCCAGAGAACTGAGACTGTCAAGTGCCTGGCAATGCAAAACCTTTGCCTGCTTCAGTGGGTTCTGCCTGCAATCCCAGCATCTCAACTACACAGTGCTAATAGGAAACTTGAAGGTGGATTTCAAATGCTTTTACTCTTGTTTTCCCTTAAAATTTCCTTACAATGGGATTTCCAAACATGTTTGTTCCCTCTTTTTTTCTATTCTTTGTAGTTTGTCCCTGCTTCTTACGGATGCATGAATATTCCACTTTTCCAGTGGAAGTACTCATGTGGTGCTTTTTCCTGTGCATTTCCAGTGTGTTCAGTTTGAGACTTCACTTCTTTCAGTGCTGCCAAGTGATCAGTGTTCACTTATTTCCCCTTGTTGGAAAACGCCTTCGGGTACAGGCATTTCTCCTACAAAAATCATCACAGATAGTTGCCTTCATTGCATTGCCAGCCTTCATCTTCTGTTGTGAAGTTCCATGTCAATCATATTACTCTATTTTTTGGCTTTTAGAGTATTTGAATAAAGAAATGTGGCTTAAAAAAGAGGAAGGGACAAAGGTCAACTGTGTGGCTAAAAAGCTATCTTTGAACCCTGTATGCCACAAGCATCTTGGTCTGTGCTGTTGATCTCTTCTGCACTGCAGTGTCTGATGATGCTGTGGTTTACCTGCAAGTAAACAGAGTAAAATATCTTTTCCTTGCCCATGATTCTCATCCAGCAGCCACCCAGGCTTTGTGTTTCACAGCCTGTGTAATATTCATTCTGCTTTGGGGCAGGTTTAGGAGTAAGAAGCCACATTTCCGATCATGTCTTCATTCATCTTGTGCTGGGGATATGTGATGCACAGGCATTTATGTTTTTGCTTTAGTCTTCCTTGTACCACCTTGGAGTTGTTGCTGGCACCCAGTAAAAGTGCTGATACACAGTGTCAGCCTGCTAGGCTGTAATCTAATACATCTGAAACTAATCCTCTTACTGTCTGATGTGAGACCTATAACCCTTTGCTGCGCCCTCTCTTTCCTTGCAGCTTTTATTGCAGGGTATGAAATTATGGCCTTCTGGACCAGTGCAGAGCTTCCTGATACCAGTTCCAGCATCTGAGATGGGTGGAGCTGTAGTGATTTATACCATATGATCTGATCTTTCATCTGCTAAATCGATGACATTTAGCTGTAGCGAGGTGTAAAACAATGCCAGTGTGCTAATAGCAAAGCCATCAGGAGAGTTTCTCCATTTTGTAAATCCCATGAAGTTTTATGGTCTCTGGGTTCTGAACACAGCTCCCCAGCTTGGAGAAATGGACTGATTTATTTTTGTCTCTCAGGCATGCATTTCACTGCAATATATCTTTGCTCTGTTTTTTTTTGTTTTGTTTTGTTTTGTTTTGTTTTTTTAATGGCCAGTCCTAGTTTATACTGCTGCTGGAGCAAGCATGTTTAAAGTCTGTCTGAGGATGGTACTACCCAGCTGCTGGTGCATCGGCCTGTGCAGATGGAAATAGTTACTGAGGGTGGGCATATCTGCTCCTAGGAAATTCTCCCTCTCTCAAGTAGTTTGTATTTGCTCCACTGCTTGGTTCAGCCATTGTAACGTTACAGCAGCTGGATGATCTGAAATACATAGGGAAGCTGAAAGAAATATTTTGCTTCATTACACGTGCCAGCAGCTTTGAATTGAGGACATTTTTCCATAAACCCACCCAATCCCTTTGTAAAATTTTCAGAATTAAGAAGTAAGGAAGAGTCCAAATGACTTCTTTTGTGACCAAGAGAGTTTGGACTGCAAGAAGAGAATTGTTACCAGTCTCACTTGCTGCACTATACCTGTCCTTATTGCTTTGATGGTCTTGTTCCCAAGAGCAGGCTCATCTTCATGAAGTTTAGGGCTCTCTCAAGACCTTTTCTAGCTATTCCATTCCCTCTGAATTTCTAGGAAATCGTTGTATCTTCCTTTCTAAACACTTTCTTCAGTCTACTATATATGCTACTGATTTTTTGACATTTTAAAATATTACTTAATGTAGCTCAAATGCATCTCTTAGGCTATTTGAAACACTTAAAATTAGACTTCCAGAGCTTCAGTGAGAACTATTGTTCATGTCAGATTTTTTGTCTCTCTCTGGAAGATTGAAACAAAAAATATGGAAGCTGCAAGTTGCTGGTAAATCAAAGAATACAGTGAGATGCTCAAGAATTGCAGCATATCCACACCATTGTGTAAGCAGCAGTTTACGCAAGTCACTTATTTGCTGACTATTTCCAAGCTTAAAGAATATTTTTACAGTAAAACAGCCTTTGTTCCTCCTCTTCCACAACACCTCCTGGCAAGTGACATATAGAACTCTTGCATCTTCTGTTCATGTGCAGTTGCAAAGTCACTGCAGCTAAGTTAAATTTTCAGCCCCCTTCCTCCTTCTGTTGTCCTCCTTCTGCCTATTTCCCCTGGGACTGTCAAGTTCAAGACTTATTTTCAGCATCCTTGTGAAGAGCCAGAACAGGAGCACAAGTGAAGAATGTTCAGTAGGTAGAGACAGTGTATTTCCTCTTTGTACCATGGTATAAACTTCTCAGTTCAGATAGCGTGTAAACAAACATCCAGATAAATTACATGTAGATCTACAGTCACCTTCTTGTTCAGCATAAGTTATCACTGCTCTGAAGTCAAGAGTGTGGTGATTTATACCAGATCAAGTCTTAGCTCATTGTTTCATAAAAGTCAATTTCTGAGACTGTAGCTCTTTTTTTGAACCCACATACATGTAAAACACATCAGCTCTCTTGTAACTTACCATCCTGTTGCTCCTTGGAGAACTCGATCTGTTGGAAGGAAATCAATCACAAAAAATAGCTTAGGAAGGGGGGCTGGGGGAGAACCTGTGTGTTTTCTAAAGCATCCAGCTCAATCCATGAGTCATCTTCCAGAAGAGCAAAAAAGTGGCCTGTCAAATGTGCAGAAGTAATGCAGATAGCAAAAGAGCTCTTAAGGCTAGTGAGTATTTAGCATGTGGTAGCCATTTTGTTCCCCCTCCTGCCCCCTGTTTAAGTTTGATTTCACTTACCATTGATTTCATCAGCAGAGAAGGACTGCAGTTGGGGAGAAAGAGAGAGAGAAAAAAGAGAACTAGTACTGCTGAAAATGCACTGAGAGAAAGTAAATAGCATGAAGTACCTGAGCGCTTTCACTTCTGTCTTGCCTAATGTAGTTAGGCCATAGCAACCTAATATAGCAACTTCCTGCATGAAAATGCACCAGCAAGTCTATTCTTAAAGTTTTCATTAAAATCTGCACCCCAGGGAAAGCCAGAACTGTGGCAAGAAGCAACAAAAATAGAAAGTCTCTTAACTAAAAAAGAACTAATTAATTACTATGAGGTCCATTTACTATTTTAGCATAGATCCATTTCACTTATACAATTTGAAGTAATATTTCTAAACAAGCAGCTTTTTTCCATTAACATAGAAATTAAATTAATCCCTTAAAGTTTATGTCTCAAATTAGTTTTTGATGGTACGTTGTTTCATAAAGTACTGACCTATGATATTTGCTTATATAAAAATACGATTTTTCCTCGCCACTTTAGCTGGTTGCATTTGATTAAAAAAAAGCTTAGGAAATTGTAACCCTTCTGTCGGAAGCTGTGGGAGCTGCACCGCTACTGTTGCCTGGTTTGGAACTGGAGGCTAACTGGAAAACCTTGCATAGTCCTTTAGGTTTAAACAGGAAAACCAAGCAAACCTAAACTGTCTTCTGGACTGTCCTTCCCCCACCCCCCAAGACCTAATGTGGGCAAGAAGCCCAATTTACTTATGTAAAATACACTGGCTAGCTGCTAACTATTAGCTTTCCAGTGCACCCACCATGGTTGAGTTGGAAATGCAGAGCAGCAGACACGCAGGAAGGATTAGCTGAGAGGTCTTGAGAGTGGTCCTGCTTTCCTTGCCTTCCTTCCCCTTATTTATCCGGTAGTGCTGACGGCATTGCCTGGATTAGGTGTCAGAAGGAAGAGGTCCCTCCCCTTGGCGAGTTCTTTAGCTTTCTTAGGGCAAAGTGACAGGAGGCTCCATGTCTTGATAGACATCTTATGATGGCTATTTTTAGGAGGCTGAAGAGGGGCAGGGAGTGACAAGCAATAAGTTTGATTCATGTCAGCACTTTCTGGGTCCGTACCATCAGGAGGAGATATTCCTTGTCCAGACCTACCAAGACTTCCTTATAGGGAAGGATTCTATTTCTCTGATAAGCTGTAGAGTCAGTGAGCAAGGAGCATTGAGGGTGAGGAGTGCCACATGTTTGCCCAGCTGGCTGGTTCCACACGTGGCTTGCGGGATGTGTGAGATGCAGCTGAATGGTCCTCATATCTTTGCTGGGCTTTGCTCAACCCCTTACATAGATAATACAGTGCCCAATATTAGATGGGTAGTACTGCTGCCTGTCTGCTCAGGGGGATCCAGTTGTTGACACTGAGCAGAAAAGTTATCCAGCAACAGAGGTGGTATCCTGCTGTGAAGCTCTTCCTCTGCACTGATCACATTTTCCAAATTTTTAACATTTTAAAGGGAAAAATTATCTGTGTAGTTTGGAACCAATTGTATTAAGTTAGTGGCTGATGTGTTGATGTACCCTGCAGTGCAGTGGGAAATCTGTATTCATAGTAGCCTGTGACCTCTAGGATACTCTTCCAGTGGGACTTGGGTTAGGCAGGGCACCAGGGTGCTGGGTTTAGAGCTCACGGGTATGTTTGGAGGTGGTACTGCTCAGGTGTTTGGGAGGTTGAGGCAAAGGAGAAGCTGTGATAGAAGCTCAGGACCCCAAAAGCCTTTGTGAACTGGAAGGATGACTTTTCACAGTGGGGAAAGGAGTACTTGCATTTTGGGTTGCAGGGTGGTCATGGTGGGCCTACAGATAAGGAGCAGGAGGTAGAGGCTGCAGCTTCCTTAGTAGTGAAGACCAAGGCCCACCATGTAGCAGCCCCCAAGAGCAGGTAAAATATCTGAAGGGATGTTAGGACATGTAAAAGGATTGGCAAACTTTGCTCCAGGCTTCTTCTTTTCCTTGTTGCCTCAGCCAGATCAAGAGTGTCATGAAGCCAGGGTGGGAATAGTTGTGTGACAATAGACTCCAGTTCTGAACTCAAATCTCCCCTTTTAATTTCTGTTGGTTACCTCTTCTAAGCAGTCACTGTTCCTGGTTTTCTAATGATGAGATGTGATTAGTGAGAAAAACCTTCTCCTGTAGCTTGCTTAGTTACACTGAAGAGAAGCATAACCTTTATGATTGTGTTTTTTCAGTATGTTGAATACTCTGAATGAAAGAATCAAATTCAATCAGACTTAATTTTACTGTTGTTTCTAAACTTAACAATCAAATTAAGTGAATTTGAGATACTAACCTGCGACCTCCTATTTAAAAAAATAAAGATGCAACTGCAAAGATTTTTCTGAGCTTGCCATTTTAGCTGGAAAATGCTCTGTTCGAACAAATTATTTGCAATTTTTTAGAAATATCTGGAAACATACTGAGTATGAATAAAGCTCTGCTGACCATTCTTTGCTTTTGGTTGGTTTGTTGTTGGGTTTTGGTGGTCTTTTTGCTATTTGTAATCTATTAGCCTGTGGGAACAGGGATGTGTTCACGATGGTGTAGCCACAATCAGGTGTGGCTGCATAGAAAGGGGGCTGATGGTTTTGCCCTGGGTTTGCTGACATAGGTTTAGCACAGAGCAGAGCTCCTGATTTACACTGACCGGGGCTGGAATTCAGGTGGGTGAGAAAGGTCCTTGTGATCTTGGTCATCAGTCCCCATGCATTAATAGAGGAACTTTTGAAAGACTTTGGCAGAGCTGAAATGGTGTCTGGGTCAATATAGTATGTTGCTTTTTGTGGAATTTTCTTTCTGCCCTCAGTGTCTTGCTCTCCAGTGCTGGTAACTGGGAAATGTTCCCCTGAAAACAGATTTAATTTTTTTTTATTATTATTTTAGGGATAACTTAGGCTCCTTTTCTTGAACAGGTAGGTTCTATGTTTGGCTATAACAAAACTCATTCCAAAAGATGCAAGGCAGAAAATAATTGGAGTGCATTTGTCTTGGGCACAGAAACCTGGCTTAGTCATCTGGCTTAAATGGGCCATCAAATATTATCAGCTGAGAGGGGTCTACATATAAGCTGATTGTCTTTTGACCCTATGAGAGTTTGGCTCAGAGTTCAGATGAGAAAAAAACTAGTGCACCATATCAGCCCTTCATTTTAGTGCTGATCTTTGAATAAAATCTCACTAGACAGAGTTTTACTGGGGAGGAACATTCTAGCATGAGCACGGTGCATTCACTTAAATTAAGAATTGCCCTGCTCTAAGACAATAGGTCTGTTGTGGGGGGTTAAAGTGTACTTGCTTTCAGTAAGGGCAGCTACAAAATGGCCTAGATGAAAAATATTTCAAATTCTCCTTGAAAGAAACTAAAGGTGAGATTTCCAATTCTAAAAGGAGCTTTCAGAAAATTCAAAAGGGACAAAGAAGTATTTTGCAGTGATCTGGTCATTGTTCTGATCCTGGCAGTGTTTTCTGCATTGTCAGAGGACACTGAGTCTCCAGGCTTTAGGGATGATTTCAATATTTCAGGGAGTTCAGTTTAACAAAAACTGGATGCCCCACCCCTAGCAAAAAGAATGAAAGGTTGAAGCAACTGCAACACACGGGAAAGACCAGAATGACTTGCATTTCTCTAACTTCATATAGCCCTTATTTATGGGCAGAGCTATTATCCAGAAGGCTATCTGTGCCAAAGAAAAAAGTGGTGTGTTTTGAGTTTGGGTTTTTGTTGATTTGTTTTGTAACATGCATTGTCTGTGATTACTTTCTAGTAATTCTGTTGCCAGAGGTATTTTGACCAGGTCCCAGTTAAAGGGTGGGGCTGATGGGGTTGTATGCAACTCTTTTTCACCAGCTAAATGGAGACCCAATCCACACAAATCCTTATTTCCAAATTATTAACAAAGTTCCATATTGCCCACAAATCACTGGTTTATGTGCCTTAGGGCCCCAGGCTTTGCAGTGTGATGCTGTGCTCACCTCTTTAGGCTGGTGGGCACTGGGACTGAGTACAGCTTTGCTGAGGGGCAGCTACTGTGTGCTCCCTGTAACTCAGGGAAAGTCTGGACAGGATGAATAGCCCTGGGAAAAAGTGCTGCTGGAAGTTAAAGCATTAAGCTGCTCCATCTGTTTGTTACCTTTTGGAGGAATGGCAAGAAGTGAATAATCTCTGGAGTTTGTTAGACAATCACCAGCTATTTCAAAGTACTGTCTCTTTAAAAGAGACTAAAACATATCAGACATCTTGCAAAATCAGAGAGGAGAAAATTTGAGATTCTGCTAGAATACTCATGGTATATTTAGCCTTCTAGATAGTCCTAGAGGGTTTTTTTTACTTTTTTTTTTTTTTTTTAATGAAGTTAAGATAGGATTGTGCCTACAGTAGTTTATATGATATCTGCTTAGTATTGTCTTGTCCTTGATTAATATATCTTTTCTAGTCAACATCACTGAGTGCAGGATTACACAGCTTCCAAACCCCTCTGAAAAGCAGGTTGTCCTTTTCCCATCCCTCACCTCGGTTCTGTAACTTCTGCAATCAATGCCACAGGTTTTAGAGAGGCTACTTCTCATTTTAGAGAGAATTAACAGCCTGATGGATTTAGCTTCCTGCCGTATGAGGCAGAGAAACATTAGAAGAAGAGGAGCTCTTAAGAAACTGAGGTCTGTTTTGAGAACAGAGCTGCCTAGAAATACAACTGAAGAAAGAATAAAAACAAGCCCCATTAATACAGGAGAGAAAATGGCATGTATGAGATACTATGAGGTTTGAAAGAATAGTTCAGAAATATCTGAGTTTAAATGACTTGACTGCGGATTAATTTGACCTTTTTCCTGAGCATCTTGTGTAACTTTCCATTTTACAGATTTTTAAAACTTGAAACGTCACAGTTAATTTGCAGCTGTGCAAAAACTTTTGGATGAGCCTTGACGTTTAACTAATGTGCCCTTCTGAAATGTCTGGGCATGATATGTGCTCTAGCTGCCCTCTTGATCACATCCTTTGAACACATTTCATTATCTTCAGGGGGAAAGTGCCTTCAGCTATGCTCATATGTAAACATGTCCCATTTCTAATTGCTTTTGTGCTTGAATGTGTATAATCAAGGGGATACACAAGATATGAGGCTCTGGAGCCCTGCTTTTGGAGGGATTTCTTGTTTTAACATGCCTCCCAGTGGCACTGTTAGAGAATTAACGTAATTTAAACCCTTGCTACTTGACATTTAAGTGCTCTGTGGTAAACCAGCCAGCTGAAAGTGCTTCTTGGCAGTGGCTATAAGGTGTAATAAAGTCTTAGTGAAACAAGGGCAAATTTCCAATATGCTTGTTTCATATCTCCTTACAGGCAACTTCTTTCTCTGCTTGTCATTGGCTAAATTTGTCACCTTCCTTATGTAAGATTAACTCAAATATCTTGTTACTATCTTTTACAATATTTCTGTGCTCTGAGGGGGCTGAAAAACAGTATTATAGAAATATTGTGGGGTTGTTTTGATGGGACTAAGGCTCTGCCACATAACTCCTGTTAACACTTGGAGTTACCCTGTGAGCTGTTAAAATGTTACATTTTGTGTAATTTGCTTTCCACTGTTTCTACCAAAATCTGCCAGTCACTAGAGCCTCTATAGGTATTGTTTTTTAAATGCTGCTAAAGCTGTGAATTACTAAGAATGGATCTTGTTTAATGAAAAAAAAAATCATCATTTTTCAAACAATTTTTCCAGTTAGCAACATTAAGAAAAAATTTCTCCTAATATTTGTAGGTAGTCTCTGCTTTTGACGGGCTAGTTGCTTAGCAGCAGCTTAGGAAGAAAAGGAGGCAAAGTTCTTCTGAAAACTTTGTAAACAAAACTAAGCTGTGGGTTTTGTGTGTTGTTTCCAACAGTGTCCCAAGGGGATGTCTTGGTGGGCAGCAGTCCTTGTCCAAGTTGCCTGTCCTGGGACTCCTTTATGCCCTGCCTGTCCTGTGTTTGTCAGCACCGTGGGCTGTGACGTGTCCGTGGGGAGGTTCACGGAGGCAAGGGCTGGGGCTGTTCTGGGCTGGATCCTGGATGGTGCTGTGTCGTGGGTCAAAGCAGTAGCAGGAAGCTGGCCTGGATGGCATCAGAGAGACACCTTTACATCTCTTAAGACTGAACTCATATTGACATTTGTCCCCTTCCTACCTGTAAGGACACTTGGGACTGGTGACCTTGTCGAACAGATCACCCGTCCTAGGGAATCCTTCTGGAGTCATAGCTGGAGATAGATCAGGCATAATTTGAAGACCTGAGCCAAAAGTTTCATGTAAAAACCAGCTGTTTCCTAAGAAAGCCCTTAGCACTTTTGAGCAAAGTTACTGATGGCATTCCTGCTCTCACTCCACAGCTTCATGTGGAGTTTGTCTGCAGCACAACAGCTCTCTGAGTGCTTCAACTGACATTTGCAGTGCTGCTTGCCCTCTAGCCCAGGAGCTTTCTGTCAGTGCATTTTAGTGAGTTTATCTCTCTCTGGTTATATCCAAAGCAGTATTTGTTGAGAGGTGACCTACTCAACTAGTGAATATAACAAGAAATAAGGATGCTTGGAGAAATATTTTTTACTGACTTAAGAGCTCTGCAGTTAAAAACAATCACAGGCTTGCTTCCATGCAACAGGCATCATCATCATGCATCACACAGTTACACAAGATTTTAGCAAGTCTATACTAGTTGGTAGCTTTTAAATGTTTTTCTTCTAAACATTTGGGTGGCTTATCTGCAGTTGGGCATGGCATAATTGATGTTCTGGGATTTCAGTCTTGAAAATCCCAGCATAGGAAGCCTTGTGTACCCCTGAACCTCACTTCCACTATGGACACTTGCCCAGTCTCTGTCTCTACTCAACAGAAGATACTCAGCTGTATCCTTGAAATAAAGGACCTGGTGTGACACCAGATCAGGGCACTATCAGATCACCATCTGCACAGTGGAAGCCTGTGAAGCACTGCCCTCAGCATCTTCAGCATTTGCATCCCAAAACATCCTAGCTGATTTTATGAGCCTGGGCTCTGTCCAAGGGCTGGTTACATGTGCTGGGAAGGACCCTTAGATTTCCACTAGAAAACCAACATACTTTTGTTGGTAATAGGGACTAAGTTATACAGATTCGTACAATGGGAAATTTATCCATTTCCCTCTGCCTCGGTTGCAAAACCAAGCATGAGACATTGGCATCATTCATGCTTTATACCAGTTGTTGCAGACATAGACCCATAGTAGTGCTTTTCATGATTTAAACATTTCTTCTCACTCCGGCTTGTGTGGGAGAAGAAGGTTGATAAAACAGATATGGTTTTTTTGGGGGGGTGTACTGGGCCACAGTTTTAATTGCAGAATTCTTGGAGGTCACTTAAGAAAATTATCTATATGGTCATTTTGATTTTAATCATGGTTGGTTCCTAGTGATGGCTCTCAGCTGCTTCTACTGCCCTGTTCTCTTCTCAGTTATTTAATCTTTAACTTTTGTGCCTATGCAAATCCAAGACATGTTAGTAATAAGGAAAGTTGCAAATATACATTTGGTCTGGAAACGCTTGTGCAAAGCAGATTGAGTTTTTATGCTGTTCCCTTAGTAGAGAGAAATAGGTCTTCACATTTCCATTTAAAAGCAAGCTCTTCATCCCTGCCTTCACTCTCTTCCTATGGTTGTTATACCGTAGCCCAAGGGGAGCTGTAAAAGGGCTGAGTTTAGAGATTTGAGTCTACCAGTTGGGTATTCCTGTTACTCAGTTTTATAGTCAATAGATGTTGCTCAAAAATAGAACATCTTATATTAGCTGCTGTTGGCACTAGCAAATATTTGGTCTTATTTGGTTAATTCTATTCAATAATTCTATTCTGTTCAATAAAGAACAGAAAAGGGTGAATAGCCTGTCACAACTTTATCACAGCTTCTGATGGTGATAGACAAATCCAGCTTGAGTCCTCTTAAGGATGGAGGGGAAAAAAGTGCCAAAGTTGCAAAATGTGTACTCCGAAAAGTCCAGAAAACCAGATTCTCTGAAGATGGGCCAAGAAGGGCATCTGAGTGGGGAGGTACCACCAAGAGAATCACTACTTATATTTGTAAACCACCATGTTTGTTTTGAAGACTATTATGACTTCTGATGCCAACCGAGAATGAAGTGCACAACCAGATGTGGCTTATTTGGCTACTGTAAGCCTTGGTTGGGCAACTCCAACTCCTTAGCCAGCTGTAACAAGGGGCTTGGGTGTGTCTGTATAAAAGCTAACAAAGCCTTTCTGTGTGTTTACCTGCTGCGTGGCTCCCCAAATCATCGTGGCAGTGTAGCCTGACATTCCCAGTCGCCTCTCTTGAGTAGCAAGCTCTAGCATGGCTGCTAATTCCCTGAGGAGTGAAGCACAGCTCAGTTGATCCCCTTGTTTAAAGTGATGTAGGTTTTGTCTCCATGTCTGGTAAATCACTGCAAAGAGCCTTGGGTCAGGATTGTTCACGGAGTCCCAGACAAAACCTGAGTTTTAAGTACTCCCTGCCTCCAAAGTTTTGCTGGAAATGGTGCTGTTAACTTTTATCATGCTGAGACTTTGGTGATTGAATGGAAGGACTGAGAAATAATTGAGGGACTGGGCTAAGACTTAGAAAACTGATTCCTGACTCTGCCACATATTCTAGACAAATTACTTATAACCTGAAATTGTTTGCCTTTACTGCCTGAACTCTCAAAATGTGAAAAGGGGTAACAACCCATGGTGGCTGGTTGGGACCCCGGAAGAAAATATTTTGTCTGGTATCTTTCAAAAGAAAGTCTCCCTAAATTCTATCCTTTTTTTAATCAGTCTGAATATGACAAAACCTGGAGAGTTCTCTCTGTTCTACCAGTGTATATTTCTTGCTGCTATTTCCTTTGGGTAAAAGAGTGAACTGCAAAGATACCTCAGAGTACAATCTGACTTTTTTACCTGGTAATATATTATTATTTATAAAAAGATAGATTAGCTAGGCTTAATGGAGTTCAAAATCCTATTTTCTTCTGATTAACTGGACATAGAAAGCTATCAAATCATATTAAGTTATTTAGCAGGAAATCTAGCTTGGTTCCCCATCATCTAGTGCAATGTGAGGCCTAATCTAATTTTCAGACAGTATGCTCAAAATTAGTGGGTTTTTCATGTACTCTTCAAAATTCTAAGTATTTCAGAATGTCTTTTCTTTTTTCCCTCTTGTCAATGGTTTCAGCTTCAATCTTATGAGAAGATACATACTTTTTTAGAAAAATACTGACTACAGTATTAAGGTAAACTTGGAGAAGTTTCACTAAATGGCTTAACATCTCAGGACTATATATATTAAGGTATCTGAAGTACAATTCATCATGTATAGGTCCTATTAGTAGTCTTTGTCCTTCTTTTACCCGTAATAGGCATGATTCTTTCTGTAGAATTTAGCAAATTGGTCCTGGGACCAATCAGCTTGCCAGGTAGGTGCAGAATAACTATTTATAGTCCTACTCAGAGAAACCAGTCTCTCTCTTCATCTCTTAACTGCTTAGCCTCCCTCTCCTCTTTCCTAAGTAAAGAATCTCCCAAAATGGAGAAGTTTTCTTCAAAGGGTCAGGGCAACAGTTAGTGATGTTGGTTGACATGCAAAATCTAAAGACATTATGAAAACAAATGACAGTGCAGTCAGAGGGAAACCTCCAAAAGACAACTTCTCTTTGTTGCTTTCAATTTGCAGCAAATTATAAATTCTCAGCAAACATAAGGATGAGAGGAAATAACTTGAAATGCTTCCATCCATGGCTTTCTTGCTCATGGTCTCACCAATATTTGTTGTACAGTGCAAATGAAAAGAAAATAGGCAAAACTGCCAAATCTCGCTGTTTCAAACTGTTTTGTTTTGTTTCTTTTAAAGATAAGTCATATTGATCGCAAAGCACATTACCAAAGGGTCATCACGTGGTTCAAAAATTTGGAAAAGAATTTTAAACTATAAAATATTGTTTTTTGTACAGCGCCATGGGAAAACATTGTATTCTATGTTTCAGTTACCCCATTCCTGTCCTCATGAACCTACTTTAGGGCTTTTTGGTTTTTTATTTTTTTGTTGTGTGTTTATTTTAAATTTATCTTTACCAAACAGGTGAGACAGGTACCAATTGGGTAAAAAATTCTGAGGTCCACACTCCAACATACTTTTGACATCCCAGGCTTCACTCCTTTGTTAAATCATGCGCCATGCCTTACACCCTCCAGCTACTAAAATGGTCAAAAGCTCAGGCAGGTCAGCAAATCCATGGGCTGAGGTTACTCATTCATTTCCTTGCAGTCCCCAAACCGGAACCAAACCCACGCAACGCTTCAGTGCAGCTCTCAGCCAGGACTCTGCTCCCTTTCCCCTGCGGGCCCGCGCTCGGCACAGCTCTCCCATTTACCTTGATGCTCTTGAGGTCGATGGCGGGTTCTTTGGGCTTGGCTGGCGCAGGTGCTGGTGCTGGCGCAGGCGCCGGTGCTGCGGCCGCCGCTGGTTTCTTTACGTCCTTCTTTGGTGCCATTTTGTGTTGCTTAAACTGGAAAGTAAAAGTGCCCTAAAAAAAAAAAAGTTTAAAAAAACCCCGAACAAAAACCACTTAACAAGTGATTCCTGGGAGAGGAGCAGTGGTCAGAATGAGCTACAGCCTGTACCCTGGAGGTGGACCCGATGTGCTAAACCCTGTAAGGGCATATATATATTTCACTTAGTGCCTCATACAGTTCTGACACATGCAGCTGGATTGGACAGCCTGATAATCAAGGGGGATGTCATTCTAGCTAGAGCTATAAATGGAATATAAGAGTTCAGGGCTTCATGAGATCAAGGGATTTTTTTCCCCTTTAAAACACAATCCGCCTCCCTGTCTTTTTTATGCATGCAAAGGAGAGGGAAATATAACAAGCCCAGTTTCAGATCTGCTGTTGATTTGAAATTTGGATATGGATTGAACAATCCTTTTTCTCATCAGAATTTTAGTTCTGCTTAAGTAATAAATCTTTCTTTCCTTCCCTCCCTTCCCCTTTTCCCCCATGCCTGTGTAGTACTCCAGGAGGATTCAGTTTCAAACAGTAATTTTGACTTTCATGGCTGGGGAGATCATGTTTTTCCAACCCCATTTGCCTCTCTCTCTACAGCCCTTCTCTCCTCCTCTGCTTCCTTTTTGTTCAAGGAAGTGTTGCTCAAGCAAGGGCTCTGGGTGTTTAAAAATAAAGCAGACAAATAGGGAAAACACCGCAGTACCTTCAGCCAAGGCGTCTCTCCCTGACCTGACCCTGGGTGTCTTTCAGCTGTTCTTACTGTTGCTTTCCATCACATTAAGACTGTGTTTAAAACTGCAAATTGCTTCCTTTAATCTTTTTCTTTGATCTTCTTTTTCCTCTTCTAAGGTTAAGCTGTGCCGTAATAGAATGGAGATCAGCTGGATGTTATCTTCCCACACTAAAATGTTTCCCTTTGTAATGTATTTATGATTGTAAACTAGCCATCAGGCAAGGGAGGCACTTCTGTTTTCACCTTGTTTGCCTGCCATCCTGTGTCCTTGTTTATCTTTCTACCCCTCAGTCTCCCAGTGGATGTCCCTGCTCTCCATGCTCTCCAAGAGACACAGCTTTCAGAAGAAGATGGCTTTTGTGTTTTCACTAAACTTTTTCCATGACAGCAAAACAGCTCCTAACTGTTTAAACTTGGTGATTTCCCTGAGTCCATATGATTGAGATTTTCCACAGAAAAATCCTGGAGTGCTGATTGTTCCTCCCTTGTCTAGCAATCCCTCTCCTATTTACTCTCCAGACTCCTGAAGTTTACTGCTAGTAAGTGCAAGGCTTTTGATGGGGCCCATGTTTCTGTCTCATGAACTATAGTGTAGAATATTTTGTACTTAGAAGTTAAAAGCTTGAATGCCTGGACATCCAAAATCTGGCAGGATATCCAAGCACTTGCATTTTCAATTAATGTGGTTTTTTGGTAAGTTTAACTTCCTAGGTAAACTTACCAAAAATATGCATATACCAAGAAGAGGGATGGAGAGTGGCTAAAGGTGTACTTTCATGTAAGATCATGCTCAGATCTCTTCTTTGCTACAGCCCCTTAAGCAAGGGACTTGTTGGAAGTTGAGTCACTCCTTTTGAATCAGTAGACCTATACTGATGGATATAATTTGAAGCCTTGGCTCAGTCTCTGCTTTAGGGAGCACAGACTAGGAAGGACTTTATTTCCCATTTCTCTGCCTTTAGGCTAAAGCCTGTGATGTATGAGGTCTGCTGGCCACCTCCAAGGTGCTTTATGGAGGGATTCCTGCTCTGCTAGACTGTCTGGGAAGGTTGGTAGCATGGACTCTCTGCACTGCTGCTGATCAGCACGAGCCTGTGGACTGTCATCCCCAAGGGGCCTGCTGGGGGCATCTCTAGTGATTTGGATGTTTTACATTGCATAAACCAAACTTCAGTGAATCCATCAGGAGAATGAATCTTGGAGGTGTAACTTGGATGGAAATAGTCTAAATCAATTTTATGCATCACTACACCTGTGAGAACTTTCATTGCAAGAAAGAATTGGTGATGATCTAATAATTTCTATAACCACCTGTGATTTGCAATAAAATAAGCCTGAAAGCCACCGCCAAATATATATTTTTAAAGGAAGAAAGGATTTCAGGAATGAAGAACAAACTTAGTGGGTTTTTTGCACAATTGTGGCCTGCGTAATAATGCAGATGTGTCTGGATATGCTCCTTTCTGCCAGTAAAGGTGGATTTGTGATGTGCTGACCCAAAATAATTTTATATTGATTGGATGAGAAGATAAAACAGGTATGGGAGGAGGAGGATAGCAAGTCCTTATTTCAATTGCTGGGTTAAGGATTTGGATCCAGTCAGTTCTCTCGTGCCAGGACAAGACACCACAGGTTTATCTGCCTGGCAAGCTTGGATGTGTCCCAAGACATCTCTGGGAACACGCCAGGTATGTCCCTAGGGAGCAAAGTCATTCCAGGTGATGCAGAGATGTGTCCCTGTGGCATGTAGCTATGTCAGGAGAGGATTAGGCTGGGTATTAGGAAAAGGATTTTCCTTCAGGGGGTGGTATTCTGTGATTCTGTGATCCTGCATGGGAGATGAGGTTTGCAGTTCTCTGGCTGTGCTGTGCCATCTCACGCTAGGCTGTGGGTTCCAGGAGCTGCAGCAGGAAGGCTCCTCTTTCACTTTTAGCAGCCACTTTTTTGCAAGCAAAATTGCCAGAGCAAAATCAAGGGTCTCCCTTGTGCTTGCTAGGACTTGCCAAGATCCATGTCCAAGGGGAAGCAGCAGCAGCTGGGAATGAGAATTCATGGGCATCTGCCTTCTTGGGTGCTCAGCTCCTGGGCAGTGCATGGATGCTTCTCTCCCACAGAAGAATTCATGTTGAGGGGAATGAACAGTGATGAAGCTTCAGCTTTCCCAAGGGCCCAGAAAATTCAGTTGGAGAAAGGTGTTGTTTGGAAGCCATGTCCTGTTACCCCTGCTACTCACTGACACAGGGGGCAGCTTGCTTGGGGCTAGCCTGGTTTTTATTGGTTTAATTGATGAGGATACAGCTCTGGCCAATGCAAAACTTCTATGCATTTGGGCTGGATTCAGTTGAACTAACATAAGGGAAGTGTGTTTTACATCCAGATCATTGAAGTGATTCATTCTAACACTTCTGAAGTGGAATATGTTCCTTTTGTCAGGCTAAAGTCACAGAGAGGTGGTATCAATTGCTGCACCAAAATGGAAATGGGAATACCTGTATTGGGCTGCACTCCCTGTGTGTTTGCTCTGAGGCCTCTGTTTTTCTGGTCCAGTTTTAAAAGGAGAGCTCTGTTTTGGGCTTCCTGTAGCCCAGGGAGTCAGGCCCTGCTTCAGGAGGAGGGAGCTGATGGTTTAAATCCATACTGTGAAGTAGAAGACAAGATGTTCTGCATTTCAGGGAACTGTGCAAGCCCTGGAGCTGTTGGAAGAAAAGGTGAGTGCTGTTACTTCTGCTCTGTTTCATAATAAACTCCCTTTGAGACTTTTGCCTTTTGTTCTCTAAAATACCTGAAAAATGCAAAAACAATTCCACTAAAAAACTTCCTTGTTTAGTGGAATTGTTAGTGAGTTCATGGCAGTATACCAGATCAAGCACCAGGGGAAATGTTGGTTGCTCTGATGGGAGTTTGCTTTCAGGCAAGGTGTGAGAATACAGACTATTTACAAACACCTAAGTACAGTCAGCGCATTCCACTCTTTTCCTGGAGACTTTCTCCTGTCCTATGCACACTTACTTGCTATAATTGCAGCTAATGTGTTTTCTCTTTCCTGTGATCAACTCCTATCTGACACCTGTTGCTGTTAAATATTTGCTGTGTTCCTCTTGTGAAGGCTGGGTAGCTGCAATGTCAGCAGGAAAAATTACAAGTATACATGTACCATTTGGCAGGCAGCAATCTCAGAAAGATTGCAGTGGTCTGGACCTGTCCCATGGTCCACACACATGCAAATGATGTTTTTTTCCAACACCGGTTTAATTGTACTCCTTGGAAGACTGTTTAAAGCCATGAACCTAAAAAGTTCCAGAAAGGAACTGGGTATTTAGGCAGTTATCAGGAATATATGACTTACCATAATTCACAACAGATTTGGAAAGAATATATAATCCATTTTACTGTGCTTGAGCAGTTCTTGAACTGATAGAGACTGGGTGCATTTTTCCACACCAAGATGCTGCAGAGTTCTTTGTGCTCTCTTCAATGTGTGATTTTTGCCATGAGAGAGAGGGACTGCTTGTCTGGTTTGACTCTTGCATGTTTCATCACTGGCTTTAAGTATTAAGCCAGAGATCCACTTCCAGCAAACTTTAAGGTCTCAGCTTTAGCTGTAATGCTGGCTGTGTGCCACAGAGTGCCTAATTAATCTGCTAATGATTTGGCTTTTCAGTGCTCACAGCATGGAAGCCACTTTCAACAAAACAGCAAAGCCTTTTGCTATCCAGGATGCTCAGAGCTGCAGAACATCCTGATAAGCTGTAGAAACTTGTGTAGAAGAGAGTCAAACCCGAAAAACTGCCTGGTCAGCATGTTTTACAGCTCTTGGTCATTCAGGAAGGTGGTCTGGGAGCAGGGTACAGCATGGGAGGAGATCTCGAGCTGACTGCAGGGGTGTCACCAGCAGACAGTCAGGAGTGGCCCCATGGGATTTGCAGGTGGTGGGAAACAGGGCAGTGGTGGGTAAACACTGGACACAGCTTTATATAATGGCACAAAGATTGGATTGCATGGACAAATGAAGGGCTCTGTTGGCTCGAGGGAAGATTTGTCTCTTGGCTCCTCTAGGTGCTGCGTAAGGTGTTGCTAGCCTGAATGCAGCCAGGGGCACGTAGCAGTCACAGGGCAGTGTAGGCTGAAGTCAAACCTTGCTGAAGGAGCAGGCACAGGAATGAGCATCTAAAGGGGAAAGAAGGCACCAACTGGTGCGCCACATATAGCACATGGCTGACTTAGCACTTGTGTCCTTCTGCTCAAGGTTTTCTAATTCTGTCCCAGACGATGTCAGTGTCCCCCAGCAACTGGCAGCAGCACATACAAGGCGTTCCCTGGAGAGAACGGAGAGCTGGTGTCTCAGTCAGCCCCTGCCTTGCAGGGGGAGCAGCTTCCTGAAGGTGTGTCTGCTTCTCAGCCTTGCCCGGATGACTTGGGGGCTCCCTTCAACCTCACCTTTGGGCAGCTCACCTTCCTCATGCCATCATTCCCTGTGGAAGAAAGTGTCACCCAAGTGCTCTTTGCAGTTTGCTTTCCACTGTTCCTGTAAAGCTTCCACTCATTTTCTTGGCACCTCGGTTTCCTCGGCATGAGCCCCAGTTTATAGATCACTGAGCAACCAGGCTCTGAAATGCGAGTGCCTGGCTAAATGTGACAACAGTATGCATGAACAGAGGGCGATGGAGGCAGAATGTGTGCATCCAGTCCCACCAGGCAGGACTCTCTACCAAGGAGAGCACTAGCTGGCAGGCCTGAAGGGCTGCTGTGTAGTTTGAAACATAACCATCAGGCACTGGATGAGATGTAAAATTCCACATGCTCTCTCACACTGCACAGGACAAAATTCCCTTGGTGCTGCTTTGGGCAACTGGGATTCCTGTGTCTTCAGAGCTCCACAGCCTACATGTGAGCTGCAGAGATTCCCTTGCCTTTTCCTTCCTCTCTTTTCCCTGGAGCATGCAGCAGAGGATTTAAATTACTGCCATTTAGATTGATCTGTCTTTCTTGGATCCCATATTACTCTACTAGGAGATGGAGTGACTTCAGGCTTGGAAAGGGCATTGAAGGATAGCTCAGCATCTGGCCCAGACTCTCCACATACCTGCATTGCCTGGAAGGTTTCATTATGACTTATGGGGCATCAGCATTTTTTTCACTTTTTTTCTTCTCCCTCATGCTTTTGACATGAAGTGCTCCAGGTCTTGAGTCAGACCAGGAACTAAAGGACTAACTGGCTTAATATGATGTGGTTTAAGTTTTGCTGATTTCTCTTAGGGATCCAGCTGGGCTTGAAATCTAACAAAACTTAAACATCATATCTGTTTTTAGGAAATCTGGTGCTTTCACAATCTAGACCTCATTTTCCCTTCAGTCATTAGTAAGACTTTTCAATGAGGTATGGATAGCTTTCAAGACACAGAGCCTAGAGATATGAGCATCATTCTCTGAGATCATATGTTCTCTGTCCTTGCCACTGGAATCCTGTCGTTGCCAAGCACGCAGTCTGCATTTGCTTAAATACTGCTAAAAGCCCAGACACTCCAAAATGTGTTTAATGCACTGGAACACCCAGTTTTCCAATTACCTGCATGATTCTTGCTGCTGTGTTAGAATTTAAGTGGCATGTAGCTCAGTCTTATGCAAACCTTGAGATGGCCCAGGAAGAACAAAGCTGTAGGAACCAAAATTCTTCAGCTATTTCCATGTTTAGCAGTAAGTACTTTGGATTTATGAAACCTGTGTAGGTTTCAGATAATATTTGTGCATTTTGAATCATATCCATGAAGATGATCGTCTTTGGGGAGAGGTGGCCATAACTACATTATCATATAATCATTCACATTATACATAGCTCAGAAAGCTGTTTTAAGAATGTAAGTAGCATTGTCAAGGCTTATTAAGCCCTGATAGAGGTCCCCACAAATATCTAGAATATATCTGTACCACAGTTGTCTGAGAGGACACAAATGAACATAAAGCATTTGATGAGCTCCCCTTTTCTCATGAATCACTATGATAATGTTTCTAAGCATCCTGTGTAAAAAGTGTCTGTATTTAGAGAATTGACATAGAAAGATGGAGCTGACAGTTTGGGCTGGAGGTTTGGGAGTTTGAGGTTATTGTGTCTGGTGGCAGCATTCCCCGTGGCACTCCCAGCTGTGCCATCCTTCTGTAATTGATGCTGTTCCTTTGGTCCAGCCTCCCAGCCATCCCAACTCAATGCTCCCTCTGAACTTACATTCTTCTGTACCATTAACAGGTGGTTTCTGGTGGCACTGTATCCTCTTGTCCCAGCAGGATGTTCATTCCCAGTGCTGAGCCCATGGCTGGAGAGGTGTCTTCTATCCAGCAGGCAAAGGAGGCTGCAGGCAGGGCCTGGCAGGCTTTTCTTGCACTTCTCCGACCAGTCAGGGGCAAAGAGCCTCCTTTCAAAAATGTCACAAGATGACAATGTGGGTCCCTTAATGCTTTTAGTGGGAGAGGGGAGACTCAGAAGCCAGTTATGCTGCAGTCCAAGGTGAGAGAGCACACAGTGAACTTCCTTTTTTTCAAGGAGGCAGGAAGGTCTCTCTGCAGCCAGTGATACAATGGATGAACCTTGCCAAGCTGTTTAAAACTAGCTGTGATGGGGCTTGGCCAGTTGTGCTGTGCTCCTAATGTTTGTGTGTTCACTCTGTGTGTGAAAACAAACTTGGTGAAGCTCTGCAAAATCTTCCCAATGAAGCTGCTGCTCAGTGCAAGCCTGTTTTTTGGGGAGCAGTGATGTAGATGTAAGAAATGTCTCTCCTTCAGGGTCTGTCAAGAAGCTGTGCTGGCTCTAAATAGACTGCTGCCGCTGCACTCCTAATTTAGCTGTAGGCAGGCAAGTGACATGGTAAAGCTCAAGAATGTCACTTTGCTTCTTGTGTGACCTATGAGATCAGAGGTTTTTAGGAGATACACAGTGACTCTTGCAGAAAGTGCTGCTGGATACAGGAGGTGGAAATCCTGTGGGATTGGGCAAGATGTCGGAACACAAGGGATAAAGGACCCCTGGGGGGGTCTCTGGCTGTAGGCAGCGACTGAACACTTTGAGCACCCTACAGAAGCTTTGTTTGTGCCTGGAGTTTGGCAGCCAGTGCAAGCTGCTTATGCCTTTGCCTGCAGCCTGTGCAATTATTATCTCTAAAGTTGCAATTTCATATAAGACACATGTAATCAGGTGTTTGGTGGTCTCTTAGAGAGACACATATGTCAGCCCCTTCTGTTTGAATAGCTAGCCCTGAGAGCTTTTCTCCTGCTTGTTAAACTTCTGTCAGAGTCAGATATTTGCAATATGAGATGCTTCAGAGCTGCCACCAAGAGGCTGATGACATATTTTAGAAGACTGTTACTCCCAAAAGTAGCTCAAAAATGCCTGGTATTGTTACTGAATACTTTTCCCCAAACTCATCTTCCCAAGCAACTCCATCAAGCTGATAGGACTGCAACAGTTGGCTGTGCGTTGCTCTGTGTGTATGTGCAGGTTTTTAACACTTTGCTTAGAAAGTTACTTCTACCTTTCTGCTTGAGAAATATTAGATTCTAGAAGTGGGAACAGTAAGTGCAGCTGAACCCTAAGTGCCAAAGCTGATTTGGGTCATTGTTTACAGCAAAGACAGTTTAAGTCACAGTGGTAAGTGTGGAAGTGGAAGGCAGCTTCACTTCTGTAGTTTTGGAGGCTCTAAAATAGGTGGGAGATTGGGTCCTGAAAGGTTTTGCTGCCATGCAAGGGTTGTCTAACACAAAACCCAAATTCATGACTTCTTTAAATTAGTTGTGCTGCAGTGAATGCAAGCTAGTGCATCTCCTTCAGGATAATTTGTGAAATCGTTTCACGTGTGTTCATTTTTGGTCTGTCCTTGTGGATGTTACATACAGGTAATGACTGATTAAGTTCTTTTATTAATTCTTACTGTGTTTAAGTGAGTTGGCAGGGACAAAGGAGATTGGTTAGATTTAAATTGTAAGCTTTTGGGGACTTAGTATTTGTATAGCAGTTTTAAAAAGATACCATCTTTTAGTTTCAGTGCTGTTCCCTGCAATGAGTGTGCAGGTCTCTTATTACAGTAAAATCATATTGAGATAATTGGGGGATGTGAGAATCAAGGCATCTGGGAATGTGGCTGTGGCTATCTAACCTTTCCCTTGTTGGATGTGTCTTCCAAAGGATAGGAAGTATTGCAATGTTGGCAGCCTTCTGCCAGTGTCTCTCTTCTCCCTCTTCCTGAGTTGAATGTCAGTTTAGCACAGTCTTTATAGGGTACCTTGAAGTGGGGGGCTGTTCCACATTTACTAATGTGATAACAACCAGCCTGAGATGTGTGAGGCTGGAATATCACATTTGTGCCTGCTGTTGTTGGGGGTATGTGTCTTCCAATTGTGTTTTTTCTGATCTGAAAGGAATTAAGATTCTTAGTCTCTTGTAAAATTAGATGGAGCTTATATTTCTTCAGAGCATCACTGTAGTCTCTTCCATTTTCTCTTTACATCACCTTTTTCTTTTCTGTTTCTTACCCTTCTTTCAGGTCCCTTTTGTTGCCATTATGGAGGCAGAATTTTTATCTATCCCTTTGAAAGGATATTTGCAATTTTTGCAAAGATTTTGTCTAGAGTTTTTATAATTTTAGCAGTAATTTAAAAACCACAATCAACTCTGTCTGCTGTAGGTTTTAACACTTAATACAAGTATGCTGATAATCCTGGGTAGCATGTTTGCTTCTCTATCTGAGGGTGGTGAATGCTGAAAAGCACCTTGTCCCCACTCCCAGTGCATGTAATTTAGCAGATCTGCTTGCTTCACAGTAGAGTTCAAAACTAACATTCCTCAGTTCCTAATTAACTTGACAAGTCTGTCTCGTCCCACAGTCCTCTCCTTTCAAAAGGAAGGAGAAACCTGAAGACACATCACAGTTGTGAACCCTCACTCTTGTGGTCTGTCTGCTGCTGGGAGGAGAGGAGCAATGTGTTTGTTGCAGAGGGATTAAACAGCTGAAGAAAACAGTCCAGCAGCAAGTGGCAGGGGCAGCTCCTGGGAGAAGATATCTGCCAGGAGGAATGTGTTGTTGGCAGCTTCAGCCACTGAAGGTTTCTTTTCCCTCTGATGCAGACCTGCTTTCTCTGTCAGCCTTTGCTCAGTAATGAGCATGGTAATTGTTATTTATTGGACAAGGATTTCAGCAGTCACAAGTGATTTTGAGAGGCTTTGTCTTGGGTTTTCAGAAAGTGATGCACACTCTCCTATTAAAAACAAAACAAACCACACTGTGGCCTCCTTTCACGGATTTTTAAGGTGAACATCCTCCAAATCAAGGTGTCTAAACTCACTTCATTTTGAAAATCAGTTACATCAGATAGATTTCTAAAGAGCAAGTGATAGCTAAGTCTGTTTCTAATAATGTCTGTGGAACCACAAGAACATGTATTATGCTGTACATTGTGTGTTGCATGATTAGGATTTAAACTAAGGAGGAAAAGATCCTAATGGGAAACAGTGCTAAGAGGAGGTTACAAGCAGACACAAATACAGGCAGGCAGTCTGGTAAGTGGGTTCATGGGAGTGCTAGGAAAATGTGTAAACAGAATTTTAGTACCCAGTACCTTGAACTGGTATTGTCTTCAAATACTGGGATGCTGAATTGATGGGAGCAGTTAAACAAGGGTCTGGCACAACTTCTGTTCTGAGTTCTGGGGGCAATTCAAGTCTGCACAGTGGCCAGATCATGGGGCCTGAATCCCCATCCCACAAGACAGAAGAACGTGCTCAACCTTCTTTTGATATGGGATATGGGAAAGATATGGGGAATTTCATTACTTCCAGTTCACTTTAAGAAGATCACAGTTCAATTTGTTCTCCAGTTCTCTGTTCCAGGGTTTGAAAATTCTTCTAGTATGCCTTTGTTTTTTCTTAATGCATTTAGTCCCAGATGCAGGATGGTGCTTTTCACTTTTCTATGGCCATTGCAAACTACCAGTTGGATTTTTGTGTGTTGTCTTTTCTTCCAGCCCTAAATTTGTGCCCATGCAAGGCTTCCAGCCCTGTGTCACATCTAAAGGTTGTGTCCAGTGATTTAGCTGGAGCTGAAGAAAATGTGCCCAACAGCTATGGGGCTCTTGGGGTGCCTGGCCTGCTGTAAAACAGATGGCCAAGAGATCCTTGTTGTTTTTAACAGCTTTCTGAGAGTCTTGGCCAGTCTTTGTGGTACCCTTAATTGTAACTCAGTTTCCACAAATGACCTTTGCAGCAGTTAAGTAAAGTATCTCAAACTTTCATGGTCCTTTTAAAGGAGCTAGTGACAGTTTCTGTGCTGTGGGCTGTGCATTCCTTGGGGTTCATACAGCGTGGCCTTGCACGTGTGCAAAGGACATCCAAACAAATACTCAGCCTAGCTCCCAGTGACCTACCTTCACACAGCACATCTCCTGCAAGCTTCCAGGGCTGGGCATTGCTGGCTGGGAGCAGTGGGCTTTTCTGCCCAGCTTTCCCCCTCTAGCTGAACTGGCAGGCCTGGCCAGAGGCAAGGAGAGAAGAGTTCTAGAGGGCTGGCTAAAGTTCTAAAGGCTGGCCAGCTAAGGGGCTGGCAGCTGAGATGTGGGATGCTACCTTCTTCCTGATCACTGTGAATCCAGCCAGAGCTCATCTTCTTGCCATGGTAGTACTTTCCTGACTCTGAACTGTAGGGAATAATCAATGGCAGAGCATGATGATAATGGGTTAATCAGATGAGAAGTGATTCACACATTTCTTCATTTGGGAAATGAAGCACTTCTGTGAAAACTTTTTGTTTCCCAGACTCTCTTTCACATGACTCAGAAGGGCATAATATTGGAATCATAGTATTAATTTTGCATTGCTTTGTTCTATATTTCTATATTTGGAGGTTTAGGTACTGATTTCTTCCTTAGCAGCTTTTAAGCATTTTCTAAGTATAGCAAAAATGTTACTTTTTGCAGTGTGACAAATGCAAAAGAAGCATCTTCAGATTTCAAGCTCTAATTGGGGTCTCTCTGTGATGTGCCACGTCCAGAAATAATGAGAAACTCTGCATCAGAGATGCTGGAAAATGAGCAAAAGAAATGAGAGAAAACCATAGCAGAGAGCAGCCAAATGACTCATTGGAAGAGCCCCAGCTTGGCTCTTCTGCTCATTTGCAGACAGAGAAAGGAGACTTGTCTGCTGAGTCCAAGGCAAGGCTGTCTCATCTGGGCACCTTTCAAACCACCTCCAGACCTCTTCTCTAAGTTTCTTTCCTTTTGATGAAATGATAATGTTTAGCGAATTGTCGGAGTGTTATGTAGAGATGTTATAAACTTGAGTCTAACCTTTAGTGGGTTAGACCTCCAGCAACCCAAAGTGGATGGAGGCTTTCTCCTAGTTCCTCGTGGAGTTCTCAGCTGCCTTCAAAAGTGGTGTGGGGGTACTGTCTTGAGCTGATTGGACAGAGGAGACAGTGGGACCCCATCTAGAAAAGATGTGTCTGGATGGGGCTTTTGAGAAACCTGGACTAGTGGAAGGTGTTCCTGCCCACGGCAGAGGGTTGGAACAAGATAAGCTTTAAGGTCCCTTTCAACCCAAACCATCCTGGGATTCTGTGACCTTCCTCTCAGACCAGAAGTGGTGGCAGGATGGCACATGAAACTTCCATCAGCTGAAATTATTAAAGGACTCAGCTCTGCATGGGCACAGCATGAACCATTTACAGTTGAAAATGTGTTGAGGCTATTAATATAGTAGGGTTCTCTTTTTTCCAAATGGTGCAATTCATTGGGGAATTTATCCATCATTTATCTAAGGAAGATCCAAGCTGCATGTGGATCATTAAAGAGTTTTGTTTAGGTATATCTAATCTATTTTCTAACTGAATACTTTGACTGCAGCCTCCATTCTCTGAGTAACGTGATTCACTCCTCTTGGCCCAGTTTCGTAAGAAGGTGAGGCTCTAGTATTTGTCTTCCTTGTCCATATTTCTGTATTCTTTCAGTGATACCTTTTACTTCTTCTTTTTTTCTTTTTTCTCTCTAATTCCAGCAAAAAATAGAAAGGAGGAGTGAAATTTGTAGGAAGGTGATTGTCTTCCTTATAGGTTTTGTGAAAATTGCAGCTAGGAAGAGTCCCAAATCAGGCCCTCTTGCAGTAAAATACCTATCTTATTTGAACCGTGAAAAGTAAGGAAAGCATGTCAGACTGTATTTCTGTTGTTACAGAGAAAGTCTTATTTCCCCCTTGCTGACACCACCTGTCCCAAATCTGGGGTATAGGGAGTAAGTGCTAATAGCATTCTCCTGGGATTTACAAGGTAGTAATTCCACACTTGAATGCATAGACGATTCAGTGGAACTCTAAGTGATTATTGGAATAAGTCAATGAGATTACTGCTGCTGAAAACCAGGGAACTGGCATTGTGAATATAATAAAAGAGAAGGAAGGATGATGAAAGATGATTGTTCTGTTTTAAAAAGGGTCTGTGTGCTCCCAAACCCCAGGTTCATATGTACTCATTTGGGATCCCTACATTAGATTATCTTCTCCATATGCTTGTAAAGCTCGGGGTCAGCCCTGCTGGAATGGGATATTTCCCAGCCTTGGTATAAACACCTTGGAGTTTATCCCCTGTGATGATGAACCACCAGGAGTTCCCAAAAGCTACCACTGGTAACTTCCTGCTTCTGTTCTGGAGCCCAGCTTCTTGCAGATGAATTTGTCAGGCTTGCAAGTATTAAGCACTGCAGTCTAATGGGGTGGTGAGCCCAATTCTGGGAAGTGCTGTGCTGTTTCTGGGTGTGGCTGTCACCTAAGTGCCACCTGCTGTAGCTGTTGCCCAAGTGGGGTTTGTCCTCTTTCCCATGGTGATAAATGAGCTGTGAATTCCCACCAAGGGTATCCCTGGATGTAGGATATACTTCCATTCAAAGTTTGTATTTTATGGTGATTTTCTTGGAATATCTTAAAGTTTATTTCTGGAGGCGTGTCTCTCTCTATTTTTTCAGCCACTCATAAAAATCTGATCAATCCCTTCCTGTCCACTACTGGGAGTGTCAGGATGGAGGTGGAACACCTCATTTACAGAGAAAACTGTTCCAAAATTCTTCTGGGAATAGGGGAAACCCCTGCAATTAAGGGGAGCTCTGCGTGTCCCCTGTGAGGAAGCTGTTTGGCACTGCTGTGGTCTCCCCCCCACCACTTAGGGGTATCCTTAAAGAGGGGGATCTATAATAAAACTTGACAAAACGGTGGAAATATGATCGACTCCTCAGTGTGATTAAGGCCAACAGTCATTATGTGGAACATTTGCTCTTGCCTTGTATGCAGCTCTACACTACAGTGTAACTATTTATGGGCCTGGCTCCAATGGGATTTATGGAAAGCGAAATACTACCAGTGGATTCGATTACCGCCTGCGAACGCTGCAAATGCTGCAGCAGATTGCAACTGCTGCAAAATGAGCTTTCCACAAGGGCTACCTGACACGTGTCCTGCTAGCAAGAAATTCCCCAGCCATGAGGAGATGGAGTTAAATGGCTCCTCACAGTCCTGCTCTTTTTTCCCTTCTTAAGGCTTATGAGTTGGTTTTCCTGCTGCCTCTGGGCCTTCTCCATTTCTGTCTGTCTTCCTTGACACAGAGCAAGCAGAGCAGTGTACTGTCATACCCAGGCTTCAAGGGTGGCCAGTCATTAGAGGATCTATTGTACTTTTTTGACCAAATTTGTCATCTTTCACCCCCTGGGGAGAGTGAAGGCACGGCAGGGCATCTGAGGGTGAAGCGTGGCTGCAAGTTGTCCTGTCCAGAAAAGAGGGTGGCAAAAACAAATGGCTTTTGTGCCTCTGAAGTTGAGGGATACATGAAAAAGAACTTTATTCTCTCCTTTCCTTTCTGCTGGCATTCTTAGCATCCAGAATGTCCAAATACTGGGGATGGGGCTGTTCTTGGGAGGTCCTGGACTTCCTCCCTGTGAGCTGAAGGAGAGTTCAGGCTTCCTTGTGTTAAGCTGGTTTTGCCTTCGCCCTCACACTGCATTTTGCCTTCCCCTTGCTGTTCTGCTGTAAACTGGATTTGTGAAATGGTCCAAAGTAAAAGCTACTGCCCTTGTTCCCCAAAAGTGGCAGCATGGAGACAGAAACAAGTGGGTGACTGAGGCAGGGAGAGAGGTAAAGCAGAAGTGTCTGCAGCAGAAGGAAGTAGCAGGGACCACCATGCTAAGGGTGACAGCTGGCTCAGGGAGCATTTGGGAATACAAAGCTTTGTGGGTGAGGCAATAGCAGACTGTCTTGACTCAACAGCTATATTGAGAATTGTTTTGTTCTGCTTTTCCCCAACAGCTTTTGAGGGAGTGGGTTTGATACTGACACAGGAAAAATCCTGCAGGATTCAAAGAGGGTTCAAACGTGCCAGGATCCTGCAGGATTCAAACGTGCCAGTTTTCTCTGGGTCTCAGAGCAGCTGTGCATTGCACCTGCCCAGGAGACAGAGATCTTCGTGTTCATCCTCTGCTTTGAAAGGTTAATTGTACCAGTGGGGTGGCACGAGGGCGAAGGGCAGTGCTCATCCCCAGACTCCAGATGCCATGTTTGCAGTAGTGCCAGCAGCCTTTATGGGCTTGCAGAGCATTACTCAAGCCTTCTATAGTAGCAACATCCCTGATCCTTCCTCCAGAGCTGGGAAGGAGCTCTCTGAAGCCCAGCTGGTATGTTGTGATATTTTGTAATCTTTGGCAAAGACAGGGAGTGTAGGAGGAATGTAAATACATTTGTCCTAAAGGGAGAGTGGTGGTGTATCTGTTTCCAGTTCATGGTAAGGGGATGTTTGATGAGTGGCATCCTCCCTCTTGGAAGAGTTTGCTTGTTCTTTCAAAAAAAAGGCACACAAACAAACAAACCCTCCTCTCCACCCCCTAACCCAAACAAATAAAAAAAGAAAAATGAAGCAACAAAAATCTACCTGTCAGATATTGCTGGGATCCAACCGAGACTTGCTTTTAAGGTCAGGCACAAACAAGCTTATTATCTACGTCTGAAATCCGACCAACTGTTCCAAGTTAAATAATTCCCCCCGACTCCTGTGTTCAGCTGTTGCAGAGGGGCTTGATCCTAAACTGCCCTCATTCAGTTTAACTCCACACAGCTCCAGAACTGGCCCACATAAAGGTAAGAAATACCTTTTGCCAAAGTTATTGAACTGTGCTTGCTAAGTTCAGAGGCACAGCTTTGGAGATGCTGCAGTATCCACTCACACCAGCTGTGACACTGAGGTTGGGGGTTTTAGTCTATGTTGGCCTGGGCTTATCTGCTTCCTGCTGCATTAAGAGTGAGTTTGCATGGTAACACTGCACCCCAGCTGTGCACAGAGATCCCCCTGAAAACCTGAAACAATGCATGGCCTGGGACCCTCCTGCACTCCTCAAGGCTTCTGTGTCCTCATGCACCGCCAAAGCAGGGGCTTTGCCTGGAAATTCCCAAGGCACTCAGCAGGTGAGGGAGACCAAGGTTGCTCTGGCCCTGTTGGGCAGAGAGATAGCACTGCAAGCCCATCTACAGGAGCCATTTCAGCTCTACCTAGGCTGGGTTTTTCCCTTGACAAATACCTCAGTGGTGAGCCTTGGTACCCTTACACATGTGCCTGGTTGGATTTTCTCGATGGTCTTGCCCTTTTGGGATGTCCCCAGTTCATATGGCATTCTAGGGGTAGGTATGTTTGGTGCAGGAGACTTCAAAAAGCCAAGGGCAACCTGTGGAAAAGGAACTATTTGGATCTCTATTCCCTGCAGGTTGGGAGTGCTTGGTGGCAGGGCTTGTGTAGTATCTGTAAAGCTGATGTGGGGAGATAAAGTATTTTCACCCAGTATGTGGTGCATCTCCTTGATAACCTGAGCATGAGTTGTCCTCCCCTATGGGGAGCTTGGGTGGCTTCAGGCAGGACTGGAAAGATTTTTTTTTTCCTCAGGGATGTCTATGACTCAGAGGCCATGCATTTCGGAAGGGCTGCCATGATTCTCACATCTGTCATCCCACACAGCATACAAATACAGCCTCTCTTGTGTGGGCTTTTTTGGTTTGAGTGCCTTTCCCAGGAGCTAAACCCGAGCTCTCCCGAGGTAGGACTGAGCAGCTGAGGAGTGCGGGTATGTGCTTGAAGTGACGGGGTGGCTGCTGCTGCCAGGCTGCATTGCCACCTGCTGGGGACACCAAGGCCCTTCTGCGAGGGGTCCCCAAGCTAACGCCCTGCCGGGGTGAGCCTGGCTGGGGTCCAGCCCTTTTTCTCAGGTGCTTATTTTGAGCTGATCTGCTGCCTCTTGCTTTGTTGGAGTTTGTCTTCAGGCACTAATAACGTGCAAGTTGTAACTCCAGGGGTTTAAATTTCCTGGTTTGGGTACTGGCCTTCAGGTTTCTTTCAGAGGTGCAGCCAAAGGAATGCAGGGGACACTTTGGCCAAAGGACTCAGACATTCTGGACAGGAACAGGTGAGGAACCTGTGTTGTTCTTCCCAATGTAAAAAAAAAAAAAAATATGTAATTAAAAAAAAAAAAATCTTGCTACAAATTATCTGTATGTGCTGGGAACTTGCCTAGAGCAGGACTTGTGGTCTTTTTGGGACCCAGCCATGTTCCCTTGGGTGTTGCCATCAAAGAACCCCACTCAGATTTGGCCAAGCTATTACACTGAGGTGCAAAAACATGGACAAAATAAAATAGGGGAAGTCAGAAAGATGAGACAGTGGTGCAGTGAAGTCTGGCTGGATAACTCCTGTAGCCAGCAGCTTTGGGCCCCACTGGCTCCTTCTCCCAGAGCTGCTTTTGTGGTACTGCACATGGGATGTGCCACCCTTATTCTCCACCCGGCTCAGCTCCAAGCCTGTCAGACAGAAACAGTCTGTTCTGGGGCTGGGGTTTGTGGAGCCTGAGATCTCTTCTGCTTTTTCCCTATTAACTCTAGGAGAGCATCTGCCATGCCACAAGCCAGCAGCCTTCTCCAAAGTGGTTTCAAAGGGAAACCAGTGTGCATCAAATCCCTGCAGTGGTAGTTAATAAATGGATTTATCAGCTCAGTGTGTCTGACTGCAAAGGCTACAGGGGCTGAGGACAGCTCATGCCAGGATTTTTTGGCAAAAACTTTAAATAATGTTAGTCACTGATATAGTGTCTGTGCTGATTACTGTTAGTGGGCATTTGAAAAGTTAATATGTAGGAATGAGAAATGAAGTAATTTAGGCAGAGGCAGCACTATCTGTTGTTCTCTTGCACTGTCTCTATGTCACATCTTTGATAGCTGAGGCTGCTGTCAGCTCTTGAGAGCTGAAACCATGTTGGGCTCTTGGGAGACATGCACACATACAGATGACATTTGGTCAACAGTATTTGGGATGTTTTTCATCTTGCTGATCACACTAGTATACACAGGAGGTGAACACAAACTGAGCCAGATGATAAAGCATTCAAAATATGTTTTTTACTTGTTTCTTGGGAATATAGATTATTTTATGCTTTTTGTTTTTGTTTTTTAAACAGATCCCTACCATGGGCAAACGCAACCATCAACAAGTGTCAAATATCTAAACTTCTGATAAAGTCCCTCTCAGGTGGCTTGTTGAAACAGGACCAGTTGAGTTTTCAAACCTTGTCTTGGTCCTGCTCCCTCTCCTTGGCACAAGTGGTGGAAGTGGGCAGCACCACACCAAACCCCTGTGTGAGAAAGGAAGGGTAACCAGAGAAACTGCACTATGCTGTTTTCTCATCCTCATTGCTGGACTCCCTTCCTCAAGACCTTTACTACAAACCTTAATAGAAACTATAGAAAACCAGATTGTGTAGGACCTCAAGCAACTTAATATACGCTTGTGCTGGAGGATAGGCTCACCTTTATCCATACCACTCCTGGCAGCTTGGTCTTAAAGTCTCTGCTGGACAGTCACAGCCTCCCTGAGGTGCCCTGTTCCTCCTTATTGAGTAGGAGGGTGCTTTTTTAGGAGGATTCACCTCTTCCTTTTGGTGGCCAGCACTGCACACAGGTGAATTTTGGTGCAACTAACAGTAACTTGCAGGACTGTGGTCTCCAGTGGAAGCCACATGGGGAGGATGCAGCCTTGGATGGAGACACCAATGCAGAAGGATGCCCTGGGATGAAAGCACAGCCTGCAAGGGAAAATCCAGGACTGGCCTTGATGGACTGGAGATGAGGAAAAAATGTGAAATACTCTTAACACCCAGGGTGGGTGGAAGGCCACTGAGCCTCCAGGAGCTGCCAGCACAGCACAGCTGTTGTGGCATAGATTGATCTCTTCAGACATGAATCCTGGTCACAAAGCAAGGGGTAGAAATAACTCCAAGTTTGGTTGTTTCAGCGTTTTTATTAGACAGTGCTCCACTCAGCAGTTGTACACATGGCCCTGATGCTCCCCTGATCAGTGTACAAACCCTGGGACATTATGCACTCATGCCACCATGACCCAGGCTGCACAACCCATCTCCTTTTACAGAAGAGGTGCCCAGGAGAAACCCAGGCTCAGAGCAGTGTCCCTGCACTGCCATCCCACCAGCCAAGCTGGGAGGTAACTTCAAGTACTGTTTGATGAAGCAACTCCTCTCTGCTTCCCAGTCACCTCCCTGTGCTGCTTAGGTCCTGTGAATGACAGGGGATGATGCCTGCTGCTGTGTCCACATGAGCCTGAGGCTTCTGACAGGGATGCCCACCCTCAAGGAGATGAGCTTTTCCACAATTCAGGCTGTCTTTTGATGGACTTTCAGAAACCTATGAGGGCAGCAGGAGTGTGGGCTTTGAGGAAACAAGTCAGCCTTCCAGGGCTGGTTTCTACTCCTTGCCTACTCAGGCAGTTCTTGTGGAACTGGGGCTCAGCTGCCCTGCCTTCAGGCACTTGTGAGTGTAACCATGCCAGGTTTGGTGGTCCTGCTTTGCCACTGCTGGTCCAGGAGAGTGGCTGTGCTGCCCTGCTATTTCTCCCCTGGCCATTCTGGGACTTGAGGCACTCAGCAGCTCAGCCCTTGAATGATCAAACCCATGGCCACATTGGTGCAGGCTGAGGAGCTACTCTCAAACAGCACAAAGCTGTGTGGCTACATCTGTAAACTTCCCTGAGCTCAGTGTTTAGCTCATGCTCAGTGCTAAGGAAGTGGTTTACAGAGACAGGTCCCAAATTTCTGTGCATTGGTGCAGCATCAGCTAAGGATGGAGAAGCAGATTTACTCCCTGCAAGTACCTGATCTGCCTGACACATCAAAGCCAGTTACCCTAGTGCAGATTTTCCAGTTGGGTAGATGAGTGGTTGCAAATCAAACTACAACAAGCAGTAGCAAGGCAAAAAAGTGACTGAAATTATCCAGGTTTGGGAAAGCTTATAAAAGAAAACATATAAATAACATCTATACAGCTAATAGGTTAAACATTGTCAGAACTCAGTGGCATACATTTCTTTTCCCTTTTTGCTGCTGGTGGGCACCTGGCACCACCTAATACACAAATTTAAATAAAGACTGCAAAATAAACTCTCAAAGCTAACTAGAAAGAGACCACAAAAGCAAGCATGCTTAACTCACTTTTGGACTGGAGTTTGCCATTGGATGACCAATGGACTAGCAAGGTTTAATGTAAGATGGCAGTGGATTTCTTGTCTGTCACTGGAACAAATGCACAGAAGAGCTATACATAGCCTTTGCCTTTAGAGCAGATAGGTGCAAACTCAGGACAAGCCTTTGCCATGTCAGTTCCAGCTCTGCCAGTTGCAATAAGGTATTAAAAATATATATTAGACTCCACAGTCCATCACATTTGCTTCATGTGGCACAGCCCAGATACTGAACCATCTGCTCTCTGGGTGCTCAGAAAGAAAACACTTGAAAACAACTTCCAGGGCAATAGTCTGTTTTCCATCTGTTGTTCTCCCAAGGCAGCTAAATTCCTGCAACTATTTGTTAGCACAAAAAGAAGTTAAATAGCCCAGGTTACATTCAATAGAAAACTTCTTCCCAGGAAATGGGATACAGGAAATAGCAAAACTCTGTAGCCAACAAAATACAGTTCTCCTTGCTCCCACCTGCAGCCCTGAGTTTTTAAGGGACACCAGCAAAATCTGCATTCTGTCTTTTAAACTAAACAATGTAATGAGACAACTAGAAATGGTAGAGAACTCAGCATGCCCTCAGGAGGATGGAATTACATTCAGTTAGGTGAACAACGATGAGTCTGGGAAAAAGGAGAAAGCAGCCTTGAACTGCGTTTCCAAGTGCAGAGGGATACAGGGCAGCAAACTGCCAAGCAGGATTCAGATTTAGAGTTCAAATGCAGGGAACTTGGCCTTGGTAGGCACCAGCAGGTCAGCAAGAAAGTAAATTGTTCCAGCCATTCCTGAGGATGAAAAAAACACACTGTGCTTCAGAGAAATTCCCTTTGGGCACCGTTTTTCTCAGTTATCTAAGGAGTGAATGAGTTACGAAGACAGAAGAAAAGGTCCTAAATAATTTTCAAGGTCTGAGCCCAGGTTTCCCGAGCAACTTTGGTACTTCAGTGGGGAAAAGCATTTTGAATTTAATCAAATGTTGAAGAGCACCTGGCAAAATGTGATGGGTCTTTTCCCCACTCCAGCTCCCTCCCTTCTGCTTTACCAATCCACAAGTTCAACACTGGGCAGCTTTGTCAAACTCTGGTCCTTGTGACACTGCTGCCCAAGGTCCTCACTGATGGAACTTCTGTTGTCCCTTGGCCTGCAGCAGCTTGGGGACATTAAGGTTAGCTGGGGGGCTGGCTCCCTCAGCAAATACCCACTGATGGCAGATTTGGGGGGTGCTCTTAGCAGGAGGCACAAAGTGCCACAGGAGCCAACAAGGCCCATAAAAGCAGCCCCATTTGTCCCTCACATTTAGAATCAAACTGGAATACTCATGAAGGATTTCAATGCTTAAAAATGTACAGAAAACAGACTAAGAAGCCAGGCTACAAATAACCAAAAGGAGGCCTGTAGCCATGAAAGAATTCCTCCTCAGATCTCTATGCAAAATCCGTGTGGGAGGCTTAAGAGGACGAGATGCTCCAGCTAAGACACTGGCCTGTGCTACAGGAAGACTGCCTCTGGGAAAGGGTAGAAAAACCCAGTGGGTACAATTTCCTTTCCATCCTCTACACTGAGTTTTGCAAAGACTCCAGTGGAGTGTGTATTTGGTTTTCCTTGGTGCTGGAACAGCTTAGATCCAAGAGCAAAACACAAGGCTAGAGACTGAGATTACCTTCAAAGAGAGAGAATGGTGTGTCTGGAGTCCGGCACCCATGTTGCCCATAGCTTAAACACCACTCTGCAAACTGAGAAAAGAGGTACAAGAAGTGTTCATATTTGGTTAAAGGCAAGTTTTGAAAAGAAAATACTATCCCTTGTCCCCACATTACCCCTTGAAGAGGAAGGCTTCTGAGGGAAATCCCTTCTGTACAGGCTGTCAGACAGTGACTGCACTGTTGAAGGACTACTCTGGTGCAGCTGGTCAGATCTAGCTGCATGTCTGCCCCACTAGAAATTGGGTTTCAAAGGCAAAGGCAGTGATGTAGAAGGCAGAAGTGAATAAGCCCCTCTACTGCCTCACACACACTCTTACCTTGCAGGCCCTGTACAGATATTTCATGTTCTGAGTGAGGTTGTACAGTGCCAGGAAGGCATAAGCATTGCCAGCTGTGCCATGGCACAGCCCGTAGCCTTTCTTCAGTAACCCGTGCTGCCAGATCACTTCTGCACACTGCAGGGCATCATTCAGGTACTGCTGCTCCCCAAAGACCTGTAGAGACAAGAAACAGTTGTCCTTGCTGAGGCAACGTCCTCCAAACAAAGAGCATCCCTGTGGGATGCAGAGGCTTGAGTGTCCTGCTGAAGTGACTCGGCTGTTTACTTTATAAGGAGGATATTTTTGGTATCATGAGTGGGGATGTAAGACCATTACTTCACACACAACTAGTTGTCACCATCCATCACCTGCAACAGGGCAGCCCACAACTATTTTCAGAAATATTTTTTAAAAAGACTAATTTCTGTATCAGTCAGTGGTTCCTGTGGGGTGATTTCACTGTAACAAGCCATCTTACTTCCAGGCAAGGGGGGTCTCCCAGCATCTTGTCTGGAGGAAGTTTCATATTTAGGGGTCTCTAAAGGGTCTTTGCAAGGTTTCTGGTACCTTGTATGCCTGGACAAGCATGTAGATTACACCTGGTGCTCCATGGCACCAGTGGACGAGTAGGTCTCTGGTGTCCCCGATACATGGAGGGTAATTCCCAGATGGGAACTTGAGCTGGCAGACATAGTCCACGCTGGGCTTGACTGTGTTGTGCAGCTTTACTTGGCTCACTCCAAAGCCAGGCTAAGAGAGAGAAAACATTTCAATCAGGGAGAATTACCGTTCTGTCTGCCCTAAGAGATCCAAAGTCTGCCTGAAAGGTGGAAACTAAGTCAACTATGGCTACATTCCCTCTTGCTCCTTGTAAATGAAGTAGTTTCTTTGCTTTGGGCTTTCACACTTCACAATTACCGACTCAGCCCCTGGCTGCTCTGCCTTTTGGCAGGGACTTATTTCCAGTCCTACCCTTGCATCCCAGAAACAAAGACTGTTCCTAGCATGTCACCTGGTCCTCTAAGCAAGAGAGCTTGCTGCTGCTTTTCCTAAAGATGCGCAGGAATAGCTTCATGTACCCAGAGCAGAAGTAAGGAGATAACAGTCTAAAATCAGTAATAAGGATGATTCCCAGCACCTAGAGCATCTCAGCCCTTAGCTGCTGGGTCAGCCCAGCTGGCAGGCTGCAACTCTGTATCTTCACAGATGTTGCTGGGAAATTTCAAGAGGCTGACTTCACTGCTGACCTCAGATGGAAGCAAGGAAGTGGCTTCAGTGTCCTCTTCCAATGACACTGCCCCACACGAAATCTGTGCAGTTCTAATTTCCCATGGCAAACTGCAATGAACACTCTCATCTAAGGATCACATTGTTCCCAGGTTGGTAACTGGAAAATTAAAAATCAATACTTGTGCTGTAAAACCATTAGAGATAAAAGATGTTCTCCTCTCCATATTTCACATGCTTGCTTCTTCCAAGGCTTTTTGTGCATCATGCTTGGCTGATCCAGGCTCCTTGTACTTCATATAGCAGAGAAGCATAAAGCCCATGCAGTATTTTATGGGAGACTTAAAATTATTTCGAACAGCCACTTGGGAACAAGCTCAGGGACTTGGTAGAAATTTAGGCTCACAGCACATTGCTGTCTCCCCTGCTCCTAGCTAGCTACTCTGTGCTCCTGGGCAATTAACCACCTTGCATCCCCCTCTTCCCAAATCTTCTACTTAAAACCTACCAACCATCTCTTCCTCTCTGTGCCACAGAAGAGCTATATTCACAGGACTTCTACTGATCCTGTATGAGGGCTTTAACTTTTCCTGAAGGAAAGCTCAAATGCTTGAAATCTGGTGGCTTCCTTTTCCACGTGCTCTGAGAGTTATGTCTAACAAAAGATTATAAACTATTTCTAGACCAAAATAATTTGCGTTGCTCATGGGTGCTCTTAATGCTTTAAAAATTCAATGTTATTAATTGCTGTTATTTTTCTAAGTCCTTAGGCACTGTAAATATATGCACAAAGGGACCCACACAGGGGAATTATCACCCTCATTTTTTTAAAGCCAGAATAGGGAATATTGACAGAGCTCCAGTGAGTTGTGCAAAATAGTGAGAAAGCATCAAAGCAAAGGGGTGCTGCATCTCCCAGCCTCTTGTCTTGCTCTACCTGCTTCAGGCACTACAGAATGCAGTTTGTTTATCAAAGTCCCACCTCTTTCACATTTAGAAGCAGGTTCTGCTTTGGATACAAAGGCACTTCCCACTTTCCTACTATGAGCACAATTTCTTTCACCATGCTTTCTCTCAGAGATTCTCACTCTAATGATCCGACACTGCTCCAAGTAACCACCTCAGCAAATGCAGGGAGCCAGCAGATACCAATAAATGTGAATAATTTAGAAGCAATTAGCATGAGGGGGAAACTCAGACCCAGATGAGCTACAGGCCTCCATTATGTGACACTGCTGGTTATTGCAGGTCACGTTTCTCCACAGATCTCCAAGGTCAGAGATTCAATCTTAGATTTGAAGAAAACCTTTACAGTTGGAAATGCATGATAAACACATGGGTAAGTCCATCAGACAAGGTATCTTTCCCAGTCTGAGATTACCAAGAGCCAATTCAAATGCTGGTCCTTGTTCAAAGAAAGGTGAAACAGCTGCTAAGGGCCCCTCCCCTCATGTCTCTTACCTGCATGAGATAGTAGTAAATCCCAGCCAAACCATGGGCTGCTCCTACATAGTACTCCTGGTACCACTCAAACATCAGTGGGCTGTTTGCTGTGAAGTTCCTCTTTTTGGCTAAGCTCTCTCCTGAGGCTACAACTGCTTCGCAGACCTGTGAAGGGATGGGAACAAATGTGGGTGAGGGAAATGTTGCTGTCTTGGACACAGCACAGTGAGTATTCTGCCACAGAACGAGATTTGTTATTCTGCCCAAGCAGAGGGTGGAATGAAACAGAAGCCAGTCCAGTACTGCCTATGGATTTACATGGACAGTGGGGCCATGTGGTGCTTTGTCCCTTTGGAAGAAAAGCAGGTATACCATGAGGTGGTTTCTCCCTTATTGCCAGAGTTCTTTACATCTAGCATTGATTTTTACCTGCCCCAAGATGAGTTGCATGGAAAGAGACAGATAACAAATCAGCAAAAGGCACAGTACCTGCTGAATGTGACTCTGAGGGATCTTTTCCTCTCCGAAGTGCTTATTCACAAATATCAGTGCAGAGAGATAGCCCATGCGCCCATAGAGGAGTTCATCTGGCACTCGTGGGTCAGCCTTGAGTAGGTGCAGCAAACTACAACGAAAAATTCACATGGAGGAGATGACAGGACACTCAAAGCCATGTAAACAAGCACTAAGACTGGAGCTCAAAACCATGGTTTGTTCCTTCATGCTGCCTGTGCCCTAGGAGCTGTCAGGCTAGGCTCTGGCTCAGCCTTCCAGCTGCACAAGGTGTGGAATCTTCCTTTCCCTTCTGCCTTTTGTATGGCTGATTGCTTCAGTCTGCTCTGCTCTTCACAATGCACTCATACTATGTGCTTGGGTTTTAGAGCACCAGCTTGGAAAGCTACTTGAGGGGGACACCTGGGCTAAAAGAAATGGTTAGCATAAAGCTGCTGACTACTCAGGAAAGGCTGCCCACCATTATCTCCTTGTGATGTTATTGGCAAGGCAGACACTGCCAAAAATCACTACCTTCAAATGAAATGGCTATCCTTTTAATTTGGCTGCTTAAGGAATACTAGGAAGTCAAACTAGTGCTAATGGTATGTGGAAAAATCTCATCCTAATGCTCAAAAGTCCTCATAGAAAAGCCCCTTCTTCTCCATGCCTGCAAATAGCCTGGGATGTGCTGTCAGGTGAGAAACAGGTGTCTCCATGAGCTAAAAATCTAAGTATGAGGTGGAGCTACACATGTTTAACATCAAGCTGCGGTGGCACATGGAAGAAATATCCTCTAGGGAGAACTGAGCAGCAGTGAGGACAGCTTAGTAAAGTGGGAGAGCTGTGGCTGTCTGAGGACAGCTTGCCTGGCACCAGGCTTTAGTCCACAAGTGCAGAGTGAAGTCTGCTGCAGTCAAGTATTTTCTTTGCCACTTTTCTACTACGATATTGCAAAGCTGGTGATATTCCTGTAGTGCTAACAGAGACTGACAGCACTTCACACTGGTGCTTTGTAGCCCAATTCACTCTTGATGCAATTTTTCCTTTACCTCTCATCACACTTCCAGAAAGACTGGATGTCCTTCCCTGTCAGGGCAGCAGGTAGCAGTGTGATTGCACTTGGCTTTATTTTTCTGTTCACCTGTAAGACAGCAATCTGAAAAGTGCCATCACTTTTAAAATACCAGCATAAGTGGCTTGAAGGCTGTTCCCTGACTGTTTCCTGCTGTGAAACCAGCCAGGAAAAGCTTTGTGTGTGCTGAGCTTCCCTGTCACAGCAGTGTGAAGAAGAGAAAAGGTGCCTTGGCAGCCTTTGCTCCCTGGGCTCCAGGAACTTTGCAACAATGTGTTGCAGAGTAAAGAAGCAACCAAACGCTTCAAGTACAGAGGATGCTGGGCTGTGACTTCTCAGGGCGGGAAACTTTTTTCCCTTGGCACTGGACTCAAAGTCAGCAGGAATTTTGATGGAGAAGCAGTGTCTCAAGGTGGATTGGCTCTTGAACCACTTGACGTGGACTGCTCCGTGGGGGAGGTTTTTTTCTCACAGAGGAAACCCAAGAGACAGACTTTACACCCAAGGCATGGGTTCTTCTCAGCTGCAGGAGTTGAAAGGACAGGCCTGCTGCCTCCTCATGGCGCCTGTCGCAGAGTCCAAGGAAGGCAGATGAACAGGGTTTCCAAGGAGGTGTTTGGACAGATAGACTCTGCCTGGCAGCAGGCTGGCCAGAAGAGAAGCTGGCTTGTGATGATGTTCAGCTCAGAGATGTCAGGAAATGTCAGGTGAAATAGAAGGAATGGATGGATGTGTGAATTGTAATACCAGCGTTAGGGATTTTCTCAGTTCTGGATGTGATAGCTTCTTGTCATAGGGAAATGTGGAGCAACTGGACCTACTTTTCTTGTTCTTTGTGCTTTACCTCTAACTATTTTTCAAGCAGGATCATCAGGAGAGGAAGCCTGCCAGGAGTTTCTGCTGTTTTTGAAATGTGGTCAAGAGATGCCTGGGATGCTGCTGGACTGACTGCATGCAGAATGCATTTCTCAGGTGTGTGGGGTAAACTGTGGTCTTTGAAAGGAAGAGCCACTCCTATTCACATTATCAGCCTATTACCTCGACTGTCAACAATCAGCAGTTTCTGGAAAGAGGGAAATCAAGGCAGCCTTAGAGCAAAATGGGATTTTTGTACACCATTGGCTCTGTAAGCAAAGCTTTGACCTTCTGAATTGGTGGGAGGTGACAGGAAAAAGAGGGCTCCTAGAACATGGCTCAGATTTTCACAGGCTCTTGGAAAATAGGCTGCCCCGAAACATTAGTGTCTCTAGAGCATAAAAGCACATTTTTTGGTCATGAACTCATTTAGGAAAAAGCAAGCTTCTGTCTCTTCCACTGCAGGTAAAACCTGGCTGATGGATTCTATCCACTGGCTCTGTAAAGATGAGGTGCTTTAAAAGACAGAGGACAAAATGCAGAGAGGCCCTTCTTCTCCACAGCTCTGACAGAAGTGCTCTTTCTATGCACTTGCACTGCACAGCTTAGCAATTGTTCTGTAACTAAGCAGCATACTCAAAAACCATTTAAGAGTTTTGATTAAGGGAGCTATTTCTCAAAGAAATACTCTATTTTAAAGGAGCATGGTCAGGTTAACTGCTCTGGGAATTGGTGGCAGAGTAAGGACAGTATAACTGTTCATTTGAGAAAGCCACATTTTTCTGTTTTCCTCCATGCAGATGGATGAAGAAACCAATTTCCAGTGTTCTGACTTTATTATACCATTAGATGGCAGTGCAAAATTAATCACGAGATTCCATTCTGCCACCAAATCATAGGCAGAACAAGAGGGATACAGGGAGGGGAAACCTCAGCAAGAAAACAGGAATTAGGGATTGTTTTTACAACCTGGGACTTATGCACTGACCACAACTGACCAGTACTGTTTGACAAATTAATTCCCTTTTTGTTAGCAAATATGTTAATCATAGTGAGATTTGCCACTTTGTCAAAACAAAACCTAACCCACAGATTATTACCAGAATAAAGAAAGAGTTCTGTCCTCAGACTGATTGTAGCTACATAAACCAGAAGCTATTCTTACTTAAGGGAGTGGAACTTGGTGTCCAAACCATACAGACACCTCTGATTCCCACCTGTGGCTTTTTAAAATTGCTATTATGCATCACTTGCTCATGGCTGTTTAAGGGCAGTCAGTGTTCTGAAGCGTCAGGGGTTCTGTCTGTCTTTGTGCTGATCATGTATGAGTGGAAACTCTCTCCAGGGCTGTTTCTCACCTTCTTAAAACCCATCTCCCTTAACTGAGAAATGCTTGCAACTGCATCTTCTGAACTGTTTTCCTTCCTCTGCCACATGCTGATCTATGACTGCTTGTTTGTCCTTTTCTGGTCTTAAGTACCCAACAAAAACACATGCAAAAACAGTCGAGGAAAGGCAGGAAATAGAAATAAATGAATCATAACCAGCTGCATTCTGCAGTTGAAAGGGATGCTGTCAATCTTAGGTTTAAGTCAAAGACAACTAATAAAGAGCAAGTGGAAGCAAGTACCAAAATTAAATCTAATAATCTTACCACATTTTTCCTTTTCATCAAAATGACTGTAAAGCTAAATTAAAATGTTCTCAAGAAACATCAAACCCCACCTTCTGGGTTTTTTTGTTTCGTTTTTAATTTTGGCACTTTTTTCTTCCTGTGTTTATCAGAATTATTTTTAAGATGGCAATACCAGCTGAACAATATCCTTGCTCCCCAGCCTGCAGGCTGCCATGCAAATGTGTTTGTCCTTAAACCACCTCTTTTACCAGGGCAGGAAAAGTTTGTGCTGCCTTGCTAAGTTACCAGATTATTTCTCACACAAGACAGCAACAAAATGTATTCACATTTGTCAGAGAGTGCCTCATACAAGCCCAGACCAGCTCTGGGAGCAAGAAGGAGGTCAGGTCAAAGGCATAACCAAGTGTTTTACCGGATGATGCAGTCTTCTGCCTGCTTCTGGTTCTGCAGCTTGTGGTAGACGACAGCGGCCACTGCCAGGGGCCCGGCATCACCACACAGGAAAGTGATGGATCTCCTGGTCATGCATTTCAGGCTCTTCTTCACGTACTCGTGGGCCACGTGAAGGTAGGCTGGGTCTCCATACACATCAAACAGGTGCAAGTACAGCAAAGCAATGCCTGCAGAAGGAACATAAAGCTTGCATCCACTAAAAATGTTTGCTCTGTTACTTCAGTGAACCTGAAAGTCTGGCCTGGCCCTCATCTAGGGCGTAAGTCTTACAGACAGGCTTCTCAGGGACATAACCCACAGCTTCCTTTCCTGCTTTGTCATCTCCTTGTAACTTGATGCTGCTTGTGAGTGGATGGCAGATCAAGACAACAGCAGGGTCTGACCCAGGAAGGCCTGGAGAACAGCACAGAATTGCATAAAATTTTATATACAACTACATACAATTTTAATAGCAAGGAGCAAAAGATGAGACCTAGACAAACCCACCTAAATCCATACACTGTACCTGTGACTTTGGCTCAACAGTGAAGGGGGGAAAAAAATCATCTTTGGGCAGATAGTACTTGTGACAGAGCAGAACAGAGTTGTCACCCTCTATTTTTTCCCCATGCTTAGGGGGTAAGGGGTTGGGTCACTTAGCTTGGATTGGATTTTTTTAAAAAGTGACAGACCATCAGCAGAGAAACAGCACCCTTAAGACATCCCGACATCTACTTGACTCTTTTTAAAAATTTCCTTCTATTATTCTTTTTTAATTCCTTTCCACTGGGAAGCACTGACAATGTTGTTACAGTTCCCTGGACGTCATCTCCTGCTGCTGAGCAAGTCCCAAGCCCTACAGCAAGGACTGGTGCATCCTAGAAAAAAGGGACTGCCCAAATCTCTTCTGCAGCACAACACTCATGAGATCAGCCCTTGTCTGAAACAAAAACAGCTGCCTGGAATACTAGAAAGGCTGCATAGTCCTCACTAGAGGTTTCCAGTGGACTGGCCAGTTACAAAAACACTTCTGCTACTGAGCAGTCACATCAATTGCTGTCCTTTGCCTCTGTCTGCCTTGTCTTCACCCAGCTCTTGAAGCTTTTAGTAGGTAAAGGAGGAGTTCTCAATAAGTCTGTGCCTGAGAGGTCTGTCACACTTGAACCACCCTTCTGATCTGGGAGCCATCCTCAAACCTGCACTTAAGAAAGCTACTGGCCTACACCACTTTGAGAAGAGCTTATTTCTCCCCTTAACAAAAACCATTTCTAAGAAGACTCAGGTCCTGCATTAAGCCTAAATTAATAGAGCCAATCTCTGCAGATTTTGATGTGTTAAGGTCAAGGGGGAAAGCGTGCTGCAAAATTAGAGTCCAAGGTACTGAGGACAATTTCAAACATGGATAATTTTCTCATTTTGCATGGGTAATCTCCAAAGCTTCATGTTACAGACAATTCAATTCCACATGTACATTGCATATAAAATTTCCATTTCCTGCTGAAGCTAATAACCTTGTCCTCTCTCTAAGCAATTCAGTGCTAGCAGTTCTAGAGAGAGCTCAGCTGTACATTGCCATCACTCAAGTTTATAAGGATGTGGATATGAAGCCCTTCTTTAAAGGGGAACCCTCCTTTTCCAGCTAGAAAATGTCAAGTGACTCTCCTTGATTTATTTAGTACCTAGCACATCTTCTTGACTCTTATTAGTCTGACAGCTGTCTGAGCACAACTTGCACTCTTGACTTATCTGCTTTAATATACAACTTTTAGCTTTGTAAGTAGTTTCTATTCCCACTGCCATCGTACCACCCTAATTACACACATTAAGTACCCTGCCAAGACCACTGCAAGGATTGAATTCTTAGAAAGTAAATCTCAGCATTGTTTTCCTCTGATTTCTTTGCCTCTCTTCTTTTGAAACATTTCTCAACCCCATTCCTCCCAGGCCCAAGTATCTTTGGAAAGACACCAAAAAACTACTGTACTAAAGGATGAAATTGCTTTCCCAAAACATTCACTTTTCCTTTTTATTTAAAACCAAAAGGTCTTATAAACTGCATCTAAAGCCAGTTTTCTTAATTCGTTCCTGTTCCTTAATTCGTTGTTGTTTTATACTGGCAAAACGCCAGGTACCCATGAAAGCTGTTTGCTCACCCTCTTCTGCTTTAGTTGGGCAGAGGAGAGGGGAAAAAAATTAATGAAGGGCTCATGTGTTGAGATAGGAATTAGGAGAAAAAACCACTCTAAGGGCAAAACAGGTTCAAATTTAAAGGTATAAAGTAAATTTATTATTAACAGGGTCAGAGGAGGATAATGAGAAGTAAAATAAGCCTTTAAAACATTTTTTTCCCCCAGCCCCTCCCTCCTTCCCACTGACAGCACAGGGAGACAGGGCACAAGGGTTTTGGTCAGTTGGTCACTCAAGATCTTTTTCCATTCGCTCGGGGAGAGGAGTCTTTTCTCAGCCATGCTGTGGGGTCCCTCCCATGGGCAAACAGTCACTCCAAAACTGTTGTGGCATGGGTCACTTGTCCATGAGGTATAGTTTTTTAAGGATAGGCTGCTCCAGTCTGGAAGGAAGGGCCCTCTCTCTGTCTATCTCTGGAAGCAGGGGCCCTCTTGCTCTGTTTGGGTCTCTCACTGGATCACAGCTTGCTCTGGCATCCACCCACTCCGGCGCTGGCACTTTTCCCACAGCCTGTGAGCGGATCTCTGCATCCCCTGTGGACTTCATGCATTACAGGGGCACAGCTGCTTCACCATGGTCTTCACCATGGCCTGCAGAGGAATCTCGGCTCCGGCGCTTGGAGCACCTCCTCCCCCCCTTTCTTTCCACTGACCATGGTGCTGCCATGTTTTCGCCCACATGTCCTCACTTCCTCCTCTTTTCTGACTAGAAGAAAAACTGCTGCTTGTAGGCAGCACTGTCAACAAGTTCCACTAATTCAAAGGTTCTTGCAAGATTCTGCAGCACCGAGAAGTTGATCTCGTCTGGGTTCCATGTCGGGGAATTGAGAAGCATGCTTCCGCTGCTGGCCAGGCAGCCCGGTTGCCACTGGGCAGGCAGCGGTGGCCGCGCTGGCGCTGTTTAACGCCTCTCCTCATGTGAGGTGCCGGGCAGGAGAAGCTGCCGCCCCTGGCCCTGCCCCTTCTGCCGCAGCACGGCCAGGCAGGCAAGGCTCGGCACGGGCCGTGCTGAAATGGCGGCAGCTGCGGTGGTGTACTGCCGCAGCCACGGTGCCTCCCCACCCCTGGGGAAAAAACTCTGCGTGCACTGGTTTGATTTTCCTAAGTATGTCATCACAGAGGAGTTACCAACCTCCATAATTGGGCCAGCAGCGTGTCCATCTTCAGAGCCATCAGAGATTGGCTCTGTTGAACATGGTAGAAGCTTCTAGCAGCTTCTCACAGACGGTACCCCTGTAGCCCTCCCCTGTGGCCCTCCCCTGCTGCAAAAAATCAGGCCATGCCAAATCAACACAATTCCTCAAGGAATTCCTTACTCCCAAACTGATCAGAAGGGCGCAAGCAGTGCTGCCTTCAGCTTGCTGGTGTCTCTGTTGCCAGCTCTGAGCCCCAGAGGGGACAAGGCAGGGAGAGGCAATGTTGACAGGTGTATGTAGAGGGATACAAAACGCAGTCACCTGGGTGGGGATATCCAGTATTAACCTGTGTGCCAAGATGCAGGCAGAGTATTTCAGAGTATTTCAGTATATTTCAAGAGTATCCATGTGGTGACCTTGGTTCAGTTAAGGCAGTGTTGCTCTGCAGCAGCTCTTCCACAGCTCTGCCTCACTCCCTCTCCAATATCCTCCTCACCCCAACAGACTGGGCTTTGTTCTGTTGATTGTTTACTACTGGACCCTCTTCTCTGTAGTCAGATGTCCATGTTTTTTGCTTCTTGCCCCTGCTGCAGAGCCAAATGAGATGGAGAATTCATCAGAGTCCTTGATGGTACAGGGCTGCACTGAACACGTGCTACTGACAGACCAACAGGGCTCTGATGACTGAAACAGCCACCTCCAGCATGCAGAAAGCCAATACACAGGAGCTGAGTGTCGATGCCCAAGATGCTTGCTCACCGCAGGGAATCAGAAGGCCAAACTCAATTCTGCATGTCTCACAAAGCCTGCCTAGTCAACACCTTCAGAAGGACAGTAAACAGCACCTCTCTCACCTTCCTGTACGGTGGGTGGAGAGGGCTGCCTTGCCTTAGAGATTTCCTTAGAGTGCGGCAGTGGAGTACATGCTGTACGGAGTAGAAATGGAATTGTTTGCACCAGCCGGCTTGTGCTGATGCCCTGACTTCAGCAACCATTGCTTTCAACAGAGCAGGCATTGCTGGAAATACCAGGAAAGGTCTTGCTTGTGAGCTAAAGCTCTGCAGTAGGCAGAAATGTGAGCTAAAGCTCTGCAGTAGGCAGAAGAGTATCTCATCTACATGACTATTGTGTTGATCGAAGAGAAGCTGTGCCTCAACTTCTCTGCAAGTTTAGACGTGCTCTTTTGTTGGACTACAAGCAGTTTGCTTTGCAAGCAAGTCATGCCCTTAGACTGTTCTGAACATGCCTCCTTGCCCAGCAGGGGCTGAGCTGTGCTTCTTCCCAAGGAAAGGAGGTTGCTGCAAGAGGACATTTTGTTCCAAACCGACCATATAGAGTTATAAAGATCTCAGAGATCTTTCATTGACCCAAGGCAGTAAGTCAGCCAGCAGCCTCAAAGGATGTCAAACACAGAGGGAAGAAGCAGAAACCTATCTCTGCACAGTGATGAAGCCTGATAGTTTCTAGCTAGACAGCTGATGCCATTTTATTAAGTCAGGCATGGGGTAAAAGAGCACAGATGGCCCAGCTTTATTGCCCAGCTCTATTGCCCAGCTCAAAGGATAATTAGCATCTTTCCTGATGGAGGCACATGGGATGCTACCTTGCACTCCTAAATGCATACCAAAGCCATACTGCATGCAACAGTGAGACATCTCTGGAAGTCCACGTTCAGAACTGGTTGGGGAGCCAGTTTGCAGCTTATCTTCCTACTGCATGATTATCCAGGATGCCTAAGCATTTATCCTGCATTAAAACCTGGGTAACAGAGCTTCTTCTGTAAAACTTTTTACCCCATCACAAAATCCTACAACAGGTTAGGTTAGCAGGGATCAATGGTGATCTGCTCCAATGCTCTGAAAGGAAGGTCAACCTCAAATTTGCATGCCATTGCTCTGGGCCTTGTCCAGTCAAACACTGACTATCTCCAAGAACAGAGATTTCACAAAAACTACCTGCTAAGCATTTGGCAGGAATGTAGTTTATGTGAGTGACCCAAGGCACTCTATTATCTCTCAGCAAATGCAGCCTCACTTTCTCTTGTTCTGTAGGGATTACCTGAGGATTTCCATTTTTCTGAACAGGACTAAAAGGGACCTGACTAAAAGTAAGTTCTCTGGGTTCTGAGGTTAAAATGAACATATTGCACTAAAGTGAATGAAAAGTGTTTTTCCAGAAGTTTTCCTGAACTGGTTCAGTTGTAATTTCATCCTTACATGGCTTTCCTTTCAAAAGACAACTGAGCCCTGCTCCTTGTCCCTACTTGCCAACAGGCCAGCCAAAAGCTGTGGATGGGGCAGGCCAGCTGAACTCACTGGGCAGTTTCAGAGGTCCTCCATGACTAAGACATTGCCAGAGAAGGGAATGCTTTCATGGGAAACAAATTCCAAATGCACTACCATAGTGTGGAGGAAGGTGAATCTCTCCTTTATATACCTCATCACCTTAGAAGGATGCAACAGTCCAGTAGGCACTGGACTCAGGACCATCCTGGCTTCTGCAGTCAGCTGGTGACAGAAGTGAATTTCCTTCCATTCCCTTTCCATCATCTATGTCCCCAGTCAAGACAGTCTTTGGAGCAAGGCCTTTTGCATTATCACAAACACCAGCAGGCATATAGGTATCCCTCAGTATCCTCATGCTAACCTGTGTGAAAATGGATGAGGCCGCCGTGCTTCTACCAGGACCTGAGCTGCTTCCGACTCAGAATTCGCTTAAAGCACTTCAGCTTCCCTCAGTCAACACTGTGATACCAGTAAAACAGATTAGGAAAAACTCTTCCAGCAGTCTCCCTAAACTGATGAAAAGCCAAAGCAGAACACAAAGCTGAGGCTGGTCTGTACCCAGGCACGTACCAGGTGCTGCCTATGGGGCCCTGATCTCTATGGGGAACTGAATGAGAACGTAACAAGCTGATTGAAATATGTTTTGAGGGCATTCAGCCATATGCTGAATAATCTTGATCCAAAGTGTGTTTTCAATGCCTCTGAGCTGGAAATCTGAGTCCTTCCCTCCCTCTGCTCCAACTTCATGTGCCAAGAAGCCGTGGCTTCCCTGGCACTAGCACACGCTGGGGGAACAGGGCTCTGTCAAGTGCGTTGGGAAAGAAACGAGTCCCAAAGAAAAATGCTAGCATATGCTGTGTATTACTCAGTGTAACGTAGTACACTCAAGTATGTTACATTTCATGCAGAGTTTCTGCCAAGAGAGCCATATTTCAAATCTCTCTTACTAGTGGCCATGAGAGTGAGGGTTGATTTCAGACTGCTGGGCAATGATTCACATGAGGAGATACTCAACAAGCCTTTCCTACACAAGCAATTACAGGAAAAAGCCGCTGTCTTGGACCAATTAATTTTGTCTCTGGAAACCAGCTCTGAATAAATTAATATAGCTAGAATTGGAAAAGAAGGTAGGGTGACAAAGTTTTAGTGTAACATCTGCAAACTTCACTATGCTGGCTGATGTCCAGGAAATCTGTCCATGGATCTTTTCTTATTAGCCAAGGCAAGAAGGCTGCCCATTGAGGAATGATCTCTGGGAAGAAAAGGGAAGAATCCCTCTTGAGAAACTCCCTTCCAAATGAAAACAAGCTGAAGTCCTACCAGAGTTCTCAACCACTGTTTTGTAACTGCAGTCACTTTCCAAGATGAAGTACCTTAGTACCTTAAGAAAGGGAACATAGCCTCTGGGGAAAAGTGTTTTCCTTCTCCCCGAAGACTCTGAGAGTACTCCTAACATCAACTATCCTCCTGCTTTGTCTCCTGAATTTTCTGGCCAGAGGCAGACTCTGCAATCAGGACTGAAGACCACCCTTACCCAAGCAATGCTTTTCATCAGAGGGGACCTCAGTGCAGGATCACATGGACTGGAACACTGAACATGTCTCCCAAGGTGAACTCAGCCAGCACTCAGCAGAAATGTATAAATTCACTGGCAGCAGGAGCAGAGTGCTGCCAAGACAGCAGCAGCTGATGAAATCAATGTTCTCCCACGCTGAAATTTAATACTGGCATCCTAGCATTTCTTACAAACTGCTCTTCACTGTCTGCCTTACTAAAATTTTGAAGCAGGCATTTCACTGCTGTCATCAAGCTGCAACGTTAGTTTAGCACCAACACAGTGAACACCACTCGCAAGCAAACTGTTGGCATTAAGTTCCACAGCACCCACACAAGCCAGCCACACCCAGATTGTACTGTAGAAAGTTGCCATTTAAGATTGCAGTATACTGTAAAAAGAAAAGAGGCAGCACCAAAAAAATCTTGCAGCAAGCATGGGATTGATTTCAACCATCCTAGGGTCCCTGAATAGGCCCTGGCACAGTGCAGAAGGCAGGAGAGATGACAAAACACACAGCAGCAGCTAAAGTTGGGGCACTGAGAAAGGTGTGTCCTCCCTGGCACCAGTGGTAGAAACAGGAAAGCAAAAGTGAGGCACACTCCCAAGGAAGGAAAACCAGGCTGAAAATGCAGAATAGGAGAAAGACAAGCTCCTGGAAGCTTTGCACACGAGTTAGTATGAGGAAGGCTTCCACACTTTGTTATACTCACTTTAGTATTTCTGCTCCTTCTGACATGCACTGGAGGAAAACTAGCGCTCACTAAGTGGAGTGGCACTACCTGGGGAACAGGAATGGAGCAATCTTCCAATCAGACAAGGTCATCAGATAAAATACAGCCCGAACAGAGAAGATAGACATTATCTCAGGCCATTAGGCTCACTGCTGCCAGATGCAAGGACTCCTTGCAGGTAAATGACCTACCATGTACACCTGCCTACTTCATGGAGCACTGGATGGAGCACTGGTGTTGTCATCATCCCCACCGTGTCTGGATTTGGAGCCTGACCCTTTGAAGGCTGCCATGTCTACTCTCAAGCAAGTGCCAGCTTTCTCCGTTGTGTAAGTTCAGCATTATTAACCAAGACTAGACCCAATCCTGCCCTATGACACTGGTCTTCCCTCTGCAGCAAGAAACCTGCTTCAAAAATGGGGAGTCCAGAGAAAAACATCCTCTTGTTCTAATGGACTAAAACATGCAGAAGTGCCATTCTTGACATGGATCTACTGTGACTATTCCAATGGCCAAACCCCCACGGTCTGCCAGGACCTGATCGAGAGGTCTGGGAACTCCTGCTCCATGGGGTCCGACCCTACCTGCCCAGCCAGTGTAAGCGGTGCAGTCGTGTGGGTCGGCGGACTTGAGGCCCCTCTCCATCTGCTGCAGCAGCTCCCTGATTTTGTTATTCAGCCGCTGCGTGAATTCGGGGGTCAGCTGTGGAGAGAAAACCCACCGAACATGAAGGCAACGCCAGCAGACGGGTGGGCATCGGTACACCGGGCACAGCCGGGGAACCGCGTTTGTAACCGGACAGGTCTCTGCTCTACATGGCCGGGGCAGATCCCCGCAGCCGCCTCGCCCCAGCCCCGCTCACCCGCCCGGCCGCATCGAAGTAGCCGGTGGCCAAGGACTTGTCGTAGTCCGCGTAGGGGTTCGGGAGCGCCCGCTGCGCCATCATAGTCCCGCTCTGCTCAGCTCTGCTCGGCTCCGCTCGGCTCCACTCGGCTCGGCCCGGCCGCGGCCCGCCCTGGCTCCGCCCCGGAAGGCGCCGGTGCCGCCATCGCCCCTTCCCGCGCCAGGGGCGGGCTCGGGGCCCGCGGTTGGTTCTCTCGGCTCTGAGCGGGGCGAGAGTCCTGTCCCGCCGATCCTGTGGGGTCAGGGCCTGTTGCCGCAGGTTCTGTCTGCTCTAGAGAGCCCTGTGGAGTTAAGGTCCCTTGCAGCTGATCATGTAGGGTTTCATGTAGCTGATCATCAAGGGGCCGATTGCAGCTGGCCCTGTGGGGTTTAGGGGCCCGTTGCTGCTGGGTCTGTGTGCTTTAGGCAGGGCTTTGGAATATAAAGTCCCTCGCAGCTGGTCTTGTGCGGCTTAGGGAGTCCTGTGGGATTTTGGGCCCTTTACTGGTACCTTTGTGGTGTTTAAGAGTCCCATGTGGGGGTCTCTGTGGGGTTTGGTTCAGTTGGCTGCATGAAGCTTTGAGGCCCTGTGGGATTAGGGGCCCCTTGCACCAGCTTTGAGCGGATGGGCACCACGTGGGTTTGGCGTTAAGCTGGCGCAGGTCCTGACAGAGGGTCAGTCCAAGGAGAATGTGCTGAATCCTGCTCCCCACCCAGCAGGATTTCCTCACTTGGGGTGGGACCCAGCCTGGATGCGGGACAGGGGCTCTTCCTTGCTGTACTTTGCTGAGCTGCTGCATCTCCTGTGCTGGCTGAGCTACATCTTCCTCATGAAGAGGTTATGTCTCCATGACTCATAGGCCTGAGCAGTGCTTTTCCTCCCAAGTGCAACATAACTGTGCTGCCATGCTGCTGGGGGTGTCCTTGCTGTCGTCGTGGGGCAGTGTGCAGCCACCCATGTACAAGGTATGTTGTGCTTCCAGGTAGCATTCACTGGGCTCACATGTCCTTGTGTGCTGTATTTCTCAATCCAGGCCTTGCTGCTTGGTGTAACACTGTGCCCAGCTCCCTTTCTTCTGACCGTATGGACCTGAGATGGGTTGTGATGTCCCTGCTTGAGATGTGGCTTGCTGAAGTGTGTGACAGGTGCAGTTTTGGGGCTCCCCAGCACTTCTAGCACTGCAGGCTTGCATGTGTGTCTGTTGGGGAAGGGCAAAGGGATGTGGCTGAGCTTGAAGCTCTTGGTGGCTTGTCAGGGTCTAAGTGTGGTGACACTGCCCCTTGTAGGAGCTGAGTCCATCTGGGTGGGTTTAGGAGAAACTGCTGCTCCAAGAATTTACATATTAGTGACTGTGAACACCCTGAGAATACATTAGGCTGCTGCATTCGTGCCTATGACAGTTGTATTATGTAAGGGATTCTGGTTTTCTGTCCGTATGTCCATTCTTTATTACAATCAATAAAATTAGACCTCAAAGAAAAAAAGTAAATTATCTCACGATGTGGTGAGAAACAAGCATAGATGAGGAAATTGCAATTATGTTTGCTTTCAGTTCTTCTTTCACTCAGCTGTTGCTTGTTTAGTGAATTTCAGTCATGTAAACATTGCCTTGCATTCAAGGCAGGGAGATGGACTGCAGTATTTTAGTATTCAGGGAGGTGCCTCTAGCATCAGCAAAAAATAATGTGGAGTCTTCTGCTTAAGGCCAAATTCACAGCCCTATATTATGGTCTTCCCTTCCATCTGCAGGTCAAAGCAGTATTCACTGCCCTCCTTTCCTCAGGCACAATTCAGTATTAACTTCCAGCATAAAGCACAGCATTTCGCCTTCAGAACCTTTGATTCCTCACATTAGTTTTTTTTCCTGATCACTTAAAGACAAAAATGGTTCTCCCAAATTATCTTGCCTGTTCTCTTCACCACCTTGCCAAGGAATTATGTTTCAGTCTATTATTTTCTAATTGGTCATGGTCGCTTTGGCTTTGATGCACCTTTTGCTGCCCAGGATGAACCCAGAAATCCAGGCTGCAGCTGTCACTCAGAGCCCAAGTAAGAGACTCATGATCCATCCTTAGTAACCTGCCCATGCAGAACAGGGAATGAAAGAAGGTAGTGATCTTGAGAGGAAAGCTGCTCCTGTGTTCTTGCAATCCCAGTCACTTTGGGCTGTTTGGGAGTGGTGGGCCTGTTTGTTTGCTTTGTCTGAAAAGGGTCATGCTACGTTCTCTGAAAAAAAAAATTAAAAGCTGTTAAAGCAGATCTGTTCGGAACACATGTAGAGAGGAATAGTGTGTGGATGCAGCTATGAGAACACAGAGAAAATGGTGAGAAAGCAATCTCTAGTAGCCTTCCTGGTAGTCCTATCACAGCCCCAGAAAAATCTGTCTCTGAAGTGACTTGCAATCAGTGGTTGAATAGATGTTCCCAAATCTTTCTACCTGTGAGAAAACTAAAGAGTGTAATATTTTCTGCTCCACAACATTGTCTAAAAGACAAATCCTTACTAAATTTTAGCAACATAAGAATCCTGGCTGTTGGTGGTCCCAGCTGGACTGGTAGCATATCTGTGGATTACGTGAATGAAATTGATGTTTCACAGTCCTCCTTGAAGAAAACCTCAGCATGCCTGGGTGTCTGCTCCCTCCTCATTCCAGTGAGGATATGAAACCAAAATCTCTGACAGATGTTTCAACTGCTTGCTTACTACATGGCATCCTGCCTGAGGGCATACTGAAACATCTCCTTCCTGAGAGGAGCTGCCTCCTGCTGGAGACCGTCCTTCACTGGCTGTAGGCATCCATCAGTTCTGTAAACTCACCTGCAGCCAATCTCCATGCAGCAGGTGCCCCATGTGGGCAGTGTAGATGCCGACTTGCAAGTGGCCAAAACGGTAGTTTGCCATCTGCCCCGCCTCCACAGCCTCCTCTCAGGGTCGGACTGACCTCACACAGCAGGCTCCATGCTGTGAGCCAGATGGGCTTGGCATGGTAACCCCATAATAGTAAGTGTGAGGGTTGCTTGTTCTCCTTTGCAGTTGCATGCTATATGTGAGGGAGTGCAGTGAGCAAGGGTAGAGTGTCCTTCGTAGCCTTGTCAGCTAGAAAAGGGAATTTGAGAGGCTGTGTGGTAGTGCTCCACAGAGCATGGTCATCCTCAAGGTGTGTGAGAATGTCCTGGAAAAATGTACTGGCAAAGTACTTGGGCAGTAGGAGGGGTTCCAACTGCTGAAAAATTGCCCATGGGATGTCTCAGCAGAGCTACTACATCACAGAACTACTGGAAAACAAGATTTTTGTAGACATGTAAGTGATGTAATCCAAGTTGTGGCATTTATCTCCCCATCTCTGCTTTGGTTTGTTTCTTTTTGGTGTTAGCTTCTTTGTGTTCCTGTTTCAGACAGCACAGAGTAAAAGCGAGCAGCTTCCCAGCTGTATTCATTAGCCTCTCTTACACATTATTTATTCAGCAGCAGCATAGCTAAAGATACTATATACTTAAGATTGATGTCCAAAGTGTCCTAGGACATATAAAACATCAAAATCAAAGATGCCCTTTTCTTCATTTTAAATAACAGTTTTGAATATCAGATGTTGTTCCTGCCATGATGCTATGTATAAACTAGAGATAACTCTAGAAACTTTTCTTTAACATTAGAGCCACAGCTCCCCATATTCGATCTCAGTAAAAAGGCAAACCTACATCAAGAAATTGAAGACCTTAATGCTATTCTGAAGCTAAGTAGCCTGGCTTTGGAAGGTGAGGCAAGTGTTATATCTCAGCATTTTAAGTGGATTTTTTTCCTTTTAGAGGGATATCCAGGAATCATGAAAAGCATTTTACTTTACTGTATTTTTTTTCCATTTTACGGATGGCATTGTTTTTCTTTTAGCAGCTTGTATGAAGAGATCAAAGGCTAAGTATTGGTCACAGAATTTGACTTGTTTTAGTTGATTCTATTGATAGTATTTCTGGGGAGCAGAGCTTACCTGTATCCTGCCTGTATTTATTGTGGCCAGGTTATTAAGCCAAGCATTCAGTACAGAGAATTCTGGCTCCATGCACAAACACAGTGGGGGGCTTTGAGCTAGTGGTTCTCACTCAGATCTCAGAGCTGTAGTAGGTATTTCTGTGAAAACACTGCTCACAAGGCAAAAGAAAAAAAATAATTAAAGTAGGAAGGGAAAAGCACACAAAACTAGGAATGCTGTCATATGTGTCTGTGGCTCACCTGCATCTCACATACTGTGTTATGTCCTGATCCCATCTCAAACAAGATAGCAAAACCAGAAGCAGAAGGTACAAGTCATAGAACTAATAAGGCCAAAAAGATCATCAGCTGTGTGGAATGACTCAGGTGCAAGGACTAAGTAGCTAGGCCAGGACTATTCAGGCTGGAAAAGAGGTATCTGAAAAGGGCTGTAGAGGATGTCTGTAAAGTCTTGCACAGTGTCCCTAGTATGAGCAGGGGAGGGTGACCCACTGGCTCTCAAAGCTAGCGGACATCAACTGCAGCAGCTTTCAGAGGTGAAGATTGTTCATGGAGCTATGCTGTTGCAGGTTGTCTAGTGCAAAGACACAGCTGGGCCTGTGCACGGGAGGTGCTGAGCCTCCCACTTGTGAGAGTTTGGTGGCTGACTGGTGGGCTGCTGGTGAGTGTGTTCCCTAGCACACTGCCTGAGCATCTGACATAGCCTGGGCTCTGGGAGGGTTTTCTCTGGGCTACTGTGCCTGGTGCCATGTGTTTGTATTTTGCTTTACGGCGTGTGAACCTGGGCAGAGCAGTTAGCAGCCAAACAGCTTTCTAGCAACCTGTCTTCATGTCGGCAGCAGCATCCCAGTTAAACTGCAAACACGTCCTTGTTTGGAATGTGGTGGCTTTACCTGATCTTTCAGCGCTCAGCCACTAGATGCCTCTATCCCACAAGGAAGGAGCTGGAGGAGCCGTCTGTGCCTGTGCCCTCAGCCTGGCACACCAGGAAGGCATCCATGCCCTGCTCACTGTGGAACGGGAGGGGCTAGTTGCTGTGTAAGGAGTAGAGAGCAGTGGTTCTACACATAGCAATCCTCTGTGGCATTTTATCATTTTCTCCTCCTTTTGGACCATAAGGTATTGATATCCCCCAAAGCAGTGGGGATCCATCCTATTTTAGCAAATGAAAGAGAGAAGTTGGAGGGCAGACCTGATTGAGAAGAGGTGATTAATAAGGGCCACATATGGTCAGGAGCAAAGAAAACCAGTCAGGAAACTGCTAAAAACTGTATAAAGAACTTTGTTTTGGTGATGAGGTAATTTGGAAGACAGTAGGGATTGTTGAGACTTTGATAAATTTGATCCCTGGATAGGACTGACATCAAGTCACATTTCTTTTGGTTTGCTATAATGACTAAAGCAGTTCTGTGTAGGGCACTTTCATCCTGAATCCTGTCTTTAAAGTTCAGTGAGAGGATTGGATGTGATTGCCAATGTGTAGATGTGACTGACTGCTTGCCCTGACTCTGTGTTTGACATCTGTCTGAACCTCCATTCACCTTTGCATATGTACAGGATGAGTTGTGGTAAATACGACTGTTGACTTGTTTGCTTAGCTGTGTGAGCAGTTTGGGGTGGCAGTGACCAGGGTCTCTGTGACACTGAGCAATGCAGTTAGGCTTTACAGGTGCTCTAAGGACTCTGAGGAGCACTGAGAGGACCTTATTTTTCATTTGGTACATTTTACCCCTTCTTTAAAATGGAACCTGCTATTGCTCAGAGTGTACAATTCTTTTTTGTGGAAAACTATTTGAGTGTCATGTTTTTAAAGGACCTTCAATCCCAGGTGTCTATGCTATCAACAACAATAAGGACACCCAAGCAGCATTGCAAGGTCTGTCCTGATTCAGCAATGATTTGGCACCTATGCCAGTATCTTGATATTTATTATCCACATCCACCTTTATGGTAATAGTTTTGTCTAGATTTGTCTTGGTCAGTAAATATGTGCCATTAGGTCCTAGGTTTGCCATCCTGGTAGGTTTGAGGTATCTGCTATTTCTCAGAGATCCTGTAATGGCAGTTCTCAGAAGATTACTTCTGGATTTTCCATAGAGTTTGCTCACCTTGGTTCCTGTCCCTTGTTTCTGCTAGGCTTTATCTGACTGTTTGGTTTCTGTGGCCCTTCCCATCACTGGTGAGGGAATTGGTTGATGGCTCTGAGGAGGAACTTATTCAGAGCTTCTCATCTCCTTCAGGGAAATTACAGAATCACAGAATAAACTGAGTTGGAAGAGACCCACAAGGATCATTGAGTCCCACTCCCCAAGAGCCACACCATGTGCCTGAGAGTATTGTCCAAACAGTTCTTCAGCTCTGTCAGGCTTGATGTCCTAAGCAGCATTTTCAGCCTTTAGATCCCAAAGAGAAGGCAGCTGGTGAGGAAGAAGAGATTTGCATTATAATGCAAAGCCAGTCACAGCTGGTAATCCACAGTCTCCCTTCTCAGAGATTGGCTGTGATAAAATCTGTGGCTCAATTTCAGCCCAAAGTGTTTCCTTGCAACTAGTATCCTAGAAGTCTTCCTGTAGCTTACAGATCCCCTTGCAACCACTCTCCCCTCCTGCAGGTAGTCAGTGAGCCACACACCTACAAGACACACGTATGCATTCATTAGCATCATCTGACACAGAGCCCCTGTGCCACTGACAGCTGTAATTAACAGTGTCAGTGCACAGATGCCCTGTGACATCTAAATAAACTACTTTAAATCCTGCCCCCATAAATGTGTGATGCCACATATTCAGTCCAATTCCTTACAGACTCCTGTGTCTTGTGGAACACTCCAGAGGCTGTAAACGTATGCTGAACTCTCTCGTGATTCAGGTGTTCAGAACAGCTCTTTGCAAAGACTTTGAGTGTCTGCAATGCCCCAGATGCAGTTGGTTGCTTCTTAGAGTGAAGCTGGATTTGGAGTTACCTTGAATGCAGAGGATGGATCATACTGTCCTATCTGACACAGGTTTAATTGTGTTTTATGACTGAGCAGGGACTGGAGTGTTAATAGTTATTAACATAAGAAAGCTGGAAGTGGTGGTAAAGAACTTTGGAGCTCGTGGGTATCTCAACAGGCAGGTGTGGTGAGGGTCCTCTTCTTCAGCTGTGGTGCTGGGTTTGGTGCTGCTGTGTGCTCCCCTGAGGTTTAGGCACAGCACAAAAAGAAAATGGATCAGCAGGGCTTTTCCCAGATGACCCTCAGAGAGCTCTGCTGAGACTGGACTTCACTGACCCCATCAAAAGAACTGCCCCTGACTAAAACACTGCAGAAAGGCAGGCTTGGAGATGCACCTAAGAATATTATTTCATACCTCAGATGTGTCCCTAACCCCACAGGATTAATTTTTCTCTTAAAAAAGTGAGCTGCTGTGCCAAGGCTTTTGAAAGGAAGGCTCATCCCAACTGGCACAGGGCCAGCACAGCTGTCTGTCACTCAGCCACAAGCCATGCTGGCCCTGCCAGGACACAGCACCACTCTTTCTTCTCTGGGAAGTGACATCTTTTGATGGGTCGCTGCCTGGAAAACAGGAACAGAGCTTGCTGTGTGTCAGAGAGCTTCCTGCTCTTCTTGCATCTGAGCTATTTTGCCCTGGTTTTGATTTCAGAAGGGCTTTTTAAAGCTTAGCCATTAGGCATTGAAAATATTTTTCCAACTCCTCATGTTGCTCAAAGCAAAGGGGCAGTTTCTTCACTACATTCTCAGCCTCATGGCTTCCTACCTTCCATATGCATTATTGTAGGTACATAGGGTGAGGGAATGCATAACACAATAGCATTTGCAGTGTGGTGAGCTTGAAAGCTGACAACTGTCAAAACACAAAGAGTTTATAATTCATTATTTTGCTTGGATGATTTTTAGTTATTATTTATTTGCCCTTCAGAGAAACCTAAAAGGGGTGCATTGTGACTTTTCCTGGGGGATGCAAGCAATGAAAAGATGAAATTTAATCTCAATTCCCCACATGATCCTTTGCAAAGGATTGGAAAGACTATATAATTTGGAAAGACTATAGAGTAACTGACTGGCAGTATGGATAGAAATGTTGGTAGGGACCTTTACTAGAGAGTACTGTGGCTGATGCTATCAAACTGGGTGCTGTCCCAACAAAAGGAACATCATAGCTTGAAACAGATTTATTTATATCTTTAGCTGCATCTCTTGGAACCCATTTCCCTGGGAAAAAAGGCAGAACTGGCAAGAGAAGGCAGTCTGAATTGCCCCAGCTGAAGCTATGCTCATGGCTGATACTGGGCTAATGCTTAAACACAGGTCTCCATATTTCTTCCACAACATTCTGCCTTTATTTTTTCCCTCTGGGATCTTGCTACTAAAGCAGCAGCCTTTCCTGCCTCTCCCACCCAGTTACTGACTCTTCTTGTGCCTGTAAAATTACAGTCCATCTGTTGCAGGAAGCTGATAATGAGAGGATGGTGGTAAACAGAAAACTGGAAGCATTCAGAGTATGTCAACACTGCTGTTCTACCTGCTGGATTGCACAGGTAAATGTATTAGGGTCAGAGTCTGATGAAAAAACCTGTATTGGCCAGGGTAAAGTAATGTGGTAGTGGTCAGGAGAGGAGGGGGGCTAGGGAAAAGCCAGAAATTTGTATGGATAAAGGCTTTAAGCTTCACAGGAATCAACAGAATAAAAAGTTTGAGTCTTTTTCAAAACCTTTTCCAAAGTCATGGCTCGAGACCAATTTCTTCCGCTGTTGATGCTGGAAATCAGACCCAAGCTGCCCAAAATGAGCATCTAAACTCTTCAAAGCACACTCCTGAGTGTGCCACAGCTGCAGGGGATTGTTAGGGGCAGAAATAAAGGAGAGAGAGAATTCAGCTCTGTGGAAATACTAATGTTAAATGTGATTGCAGGAGTGTGTGACTGGCTGGCACTCTGGCTTGAAGAGGAAAGAGATAATGCTTGGGTAAAGCATTTTTGGGGTCTGTGTCTCTACAACATTTCCATTCACCCTTCTTACCAGCTGATATTGGCTTTCCAGTGTACCAGTATTCTGTATTTTTCAAGCCATATTTCCTCCCTCAAGTCAGACATGACAAACTGAACTCTTCTTGACCATGTATGGCCTATATAAATCAACTCCTCATCTTCGCTGTAGTCTCTGAAGCACACGCTGTTGCTGAGATCTCTGTGATCAGAGTAAGGAAAGGAGAACTTCCACCAGAGACCAGAGAGGCGTGGAGTCTCCCTCACTGGGGGTATTCCAGATGCATCTGGACCCAATCCTGTGCCATGTGCTCTGGGTTGACCCTGCTTGAGCAGGAAGGTTGGAGCAGATGAGCCAGTGTGGTCCCTTCCAGCCTGACCCATCCTGGGATTCTGTGCAGTGCCGGGTATTAGACTTTATCTGGTGTCTGCCATCCCCATGGAGCATGATACAGTCTTATGACTGACTAGCTCATAGAGCTCCCTTGCTGTTACAGCAATGCTGTCTGGATAGACCGTGCTGGAGTTGTGGGGTTGAAGTCCTGAATGCTTACCTGACAGCACCAATTACTTCTTCAAACCTCATTGCTCTCCAGCCCTAAAAATGTTTTTAATCAGCCAAAATCATATCCCTTCTCAAATGACATTACACATCCATATAGCAAGACTTTGCTGTGCTGCTTGAAGAGAGATCTGTATCCTCGTGTGTGTATCTGCCTAATGCATATCTATGTGTAAGTTAAAGAAAATGCTTCAGTGCATAGTGTGTGCAACAGTCAAAGCTTTCTATCTTTATCTTTTCTCCCCAGGGTATCCACAGGAAGAAAAAAAAAAAGTAGGAGTGAGGAGAAGATTAAGACAAGCAAATTTTGCAAATCCTTCCAATCTGGAGCATCAGGCATGAAGCAAGAAGGAAAATGCTGATTGATCACAGACGCTGTATATAAGGTGAGAGGCCAAGGCCACATTAAGTAACTCCTATGAAATGTTAACTCTCCCTCCCACCAAAACTGGGGACAGCTAGCACTGCACAGGTGCTAAAGGGTAAGAAACTGGACTGGAGAGATATGTTGTGTATATCCTTTCCAAAGGGTAAATATATTTATACTGGAGGGATAATTAATTCACTTTTATTCTCAGGAAATTAGGGAAGAAGCTTTCTGTAGAAAACTTTCTGTTTCTTCTCATATAGCATACTTCAGCTGGAAGGGACCTACAGGGATCATCCAGTCCAACTTCCTGACCACTACAGGGCTGGCCAAAATTTATAGTGTGATACTAAGGGCATTGTCCAAGTGCCTTTTAAACACTGACAGGCTTGGGATGTCAACCACCTCTGGGAAGCCTGTTCAAGTGTTTGACCACCCTCTCAGTAAAAAAAGGCTTCCTTAATGTCAAGTCTGAACCTCCCCAGATGCAGCTGTGAGCCTGTGCTGTCACTGGGTATGACATCTGTTGTGGTAAAAGA
>VZSE01014914.1:119586-352881 GCA_013398275.1 Promerops cafer | reverse complement strand
TGTATATCCTTTCCAAAGGGTAAATATATTTATACTGGAGGGATAATTAATTCACTTTTATTCTCAGGAAATTAGGGAAGAAGCTTTCTGTAGAAAACTTTGTTTCTTCTCATATAGCATACTTCAGCTGGAAGGGACCTACAGGGATCATCCAGTCCAACTTCCTGACCACTACAGGGCTGGCCAAAATTTACAGTGTGATATTAAGGGCATTGTCCAAGTGCCTTTTAAACACTGACAGGCTTGGGATGTCAACCACCTCTGGGAAGCCTGTTCAAGTGTTTGACCACCCTCTCAGTAAAGAAAGGCTTCCTTAATGTCAAGTCTGAATCTCCCCAGATGCAGCTGTGAGCCTGTGCTGTCACTGGGTATGACATCTGTTGTGGTAAAAGACATGTCAGGGCATATTATTAAGAGAGTATTTCTTGCTCAAATAAGGCTGGGAGAGGACACTTCACCCAGATACTTGAGGTACAAGCCCATAAGCTAGTCATTGAGGCTGATCATGTGTTACACCATTTCAGTGGAGCTGCTTTTTTTCCTTAAATGAGAGCAGCCTTAGGCCTGACCCACTAATGTGCTGGGAACAAGGAGCCTGTTTTATCTGGGTTTTTTTTGTAGTCCAGGCAACAGGTAGCTGTCCTACCAGTGGCAGTTCCTATGAATCACACTTCAGAATGCTGTGAGTACCTTTTGTTCTAGGAAATAAAAATGTCTCTAACACACATTTCTGTTGAGGTGCTTATCTCTTCTGATGGATGCTTTCTCTCTCTCCTCATTTCCTTATTTCCCTTCTGGGTTGCCCTGGTGATAGACCCAAGGTCACAGATCACAGGGTTGTGTGTGATAGGTCTGGCCATGATCCTCTGTACATGCCCACCAAGAAGGCTGGACCAAGTGGTCTGTTCCAGGTGAAAATATCCATGAAAATTATGCAGTCATAGAATTGTTGATTTTAGTGAAATTATATATAACTGGGGAAAGGATGACGATCAAGTCAAAGAAAAAAGACAAAACTGCTCAATGAACACTGTATGTGCCTGTGCAAATGCACATAAACAGTTATATGCATAAATTAGCAGCTTGGGGACAGTGTATGTTGTAGCCTTCATCCTAGATAAAAGCCTATCTATTTATAATATAATCAACAGCAAGTCAATTTTCTTTTTCTTTGATGCACCAAACACACTGGGGTATGATAACCTATCACATTTTCACCCATGACAGGGCTGCTACAGAAGGAAGCAAGTGTAACAGGAATCTTGAGCAAATGTAGCTAATCTTGCATTGTAAGATTGTGTTATTTTTAGACTCTGTAAAGAATGTGTAGCATGGGGGAGACTGGATTTGTGTAAGCCTTTTCCTAAAGCCAGTTTGGCCTTTTTAATGATCCACAGTAACAAGCCAGTGAAATGTATGAGCCTCTAGAATCACAGGGGGAAAAGCATGACTGCCAATCCTGGCCCCCATTTGGAAAAATGTCTTTTTAGAAAATGTCAGGGAATGAGAAATATTGTTCCCTCCAAACATCTTCCAGTAAATGGAGTTTGGCTCCAGCCTGAAGCCAAACACTGCAGACACCTTCTGGGTATCTCTGAGATTCCTGGGACCCGTCTCCCTTGGTTGCATCGCCATGGAGATGAGAGTTGTGTCCGAGGCGTGGTGCTGCTTGTGGCTCTGGGAGCAAACTGCACTCTGGGTTATCCTTACCACCCTCCGGCAGCGCTCTCCTGCCAGCTCTGGGTTTTTGCTGGCTAAGGACTTTCTGAAATTGACCTGTTGGAGTAATGTCAGTCTTTTCCAGACACTGCAAGGGTTTTCTCTGTTTCTTCCAAGTCAGCTGATCTAAGAGGAGCTGCTAATCTCAGCAGCAATGAAATTTGACCCATTTTCAAGATGTTGATTCTTTTTCTCTTGCTGAAGATAAGAGCCTTATCTTTGTCAAGTTTAGGTGAAGCATGGGTTCTGTATCCCAGACAGAGGAGTGTACCCTGGGCTGTTCAAGCCTTAATAAAAAGTGTAATCTCCTTGAAAATAGATTTTCTCTAATTGGGAATAGTTACTGTCAAGCATTTTATAAACTTCCTTTACTCATCAAGAGGCTGTCTTGATCTTTGCTTGAAGACAAAATTTGGAAAAGAAGGGAAGGTGCCAAGTTAGGCAATTCAGAATTAGTGAGAAATTTGCTATTTTTTTAGAAAGCTCTTTCACGTGTTGTTGGTTTGAGGTTTTCAATGATATTGTTATATCATTTTTTCTTACAAAATGAGAAGTCTTTATTAGCTTTTAAAACTATCATATAGGATGTTAATTGAAACTGTCACAGGGCCCATTGACTGTAAAAACTTGTGTATCCTGAATTCCTGTGGGATTTGCTACCATCCCTGGATACTTCAGTTGTTTTGAGGCATGTTTCTTTCATTTTATGAAACTGTGAATAGGGCATGAGGGTCTGTTTCCAGAGCAAACTATTTACCTCACAGATCTGAACTGCTCTTAGCTGTCAGCTAGACTGAACTAATGTTTTTGAAGGAAAATGACACGGCATCTCAGTTTGATTCTGATGCTTTTTGACATTTCAATTAAAATATCAAAATGAAACTCTTCACTTATTGTGCTAACTGAAATTTGCTTTCAGGTTTGTGTTTAAAAAAACAAACAGAAGGATTTTTTTTTTAATTTAAAAGAGGAAAATAATATCTCTCTAAAAAAAGTGTTCTGTAGTAGTGAAAGTAACTACTTGCAGTACTTAATAAGATCAGATTTTGAGCAAGTCAATTTAAAACATTTCTTTATACTTTTTTGTTTGTTTGGACTCCCAGACAAAAAGTGATGTTCAATCAGAATAAGATTTTTGGAGTCACGGGTACTGTGTTTTCCATCCCTGACTATGAATGTATCCATGTTTTCTTCAGAGTGGGCCTTTGTCAGCCAAAGATCATGAGGAGGAGAGCCTGAATTTTGGAATTTTGTTTCTCAGGCCCTCACCAACATGAAGTTTGCATGTCCTGTTCAAAGCACCTTGTGTTTCCAATAAATTTACATTGGCTCAGGTTTGTGTGTTCTCCTTTACCTAGAAACACTTGTTTTCTGCAGATGAGGGCTGCAAGGTTGGGACTTAGGAATAAGGTTTAAATTGTGCTGTTAAAAAAATTTTATGCTGCTTTTCATATGGATTATTGCCTTCTGGAGGAAATAGTTAAGGTTTTGTAGGATTCTTGCTATTTCTAGATGAGGGGCAGTCACAAACTGAGCTTGTGTGGACTGGAGGGTGGCTTCTGTCCTGTGAAGTGTGCTCAAGGGACAGCAGCTCTCAGGACCCATGGAGGTGTGGTGGGCTGGAGAGTCACATCAAGGAGCTGGGAGACTGTTACTCCTGCAGAGAAACTGTGGAAGGAAGTGAAGAGCAAAAAGCCAGATCTCAGGGGTAGGAAGGACTTGGGACTGAAGAGGACTGAGCACTTTGTATCTCAGGAAGGCACTGAGCTGGATGGAAAACAAGCTGCAAGCAGAAGTACAGTGGGCAGCTAGGAGCAGTCCATTTTTAGGTACTGTTCTTGCCTTGTCACTTGGAATTGTTTCCATCTGAAAAAAAAAAATCATCTGAGTTTATATGGAATCATTCCTGGCACAATCATGTGAGTTAGTAAGACTGAATCGAAAAGTAGCACCTGAATCTGAAGATCTGCTAAGAACCTCTCCTGTTAAAATTTAAAATACCCTTTTCTCCAGACCTCCTCTAAAATAGAACAAACTCCATGGAAAAAACCCCATGTTCTGGCTGTGGCTTAAACAACAGAATTCAGGAGAGCTTAGGGGTAAGACTTGTACTTGGTTCTTATTCCTTTCAGTTTCTCTCTATATACACAGGTGAAGATCAGCCTTAGTTTAGAAATTCTCAGCTTGTGTTGCTTTGCCATTTTCTAAACATTGCAGGGTTTTCTTGAAATGCTTCATTTGATCTGAGACTGCATCAAAGCAGCTTTCTCTCCTGCAGCAATCCAAGAGGACTGGGAGATGGGGGATGTCTGGATGCTGTTAGTTCATTTGCATGTGAACAAGAGAACTTTGTTTATTCCGCCACTACATACTGCAAAAAAAGTAAGTTGTTGTCTCTGAGGTAGTGGGGTTTGATCAAAAATTGCTACCTAGTTCTGCAGTGATCTCTCTTGATGAACTAAGTAATGTGGGAAATCTCAATATTTTTCAGGTGCTTTCAAAACTCTTCCTTATAAGTTCCTTGGGAAGCAAGTGGAGCTTGCCTTGAAATGGAAGAGAGAGCTTCAAAATCACTTTGAGGTATTTTGTGTGAGCTGTAGATGTGGAGGAGAATATTTGTCTTCTTCCTAGTGGTGGCAGAGAATTGCAATTGTGCTGGAACTTTCAACTATTCTGCTTTTCCAGTCAATATTTTTCAAATGTAATTTAGTGGAGACAAGACAGGGTGGTCAGAAATCAGACACAATCTGACATATGGCAGGAGAGATTTCCAGAAGTATCTGAAGGACATATGGAAGGAAAACTTTTCTCTGGTCTCACCCATAAGAAATAGAATCCAATTAATTCATATGGGCTGCTTGTTACATTTGTCTGAATCCAGGGGAGACTTAGGTCACTTGAAGCTCCACTGAGTTGAAGGCAATTACTTGGGACTTGCACTGATGTGAATCTGGCCCAACATGCTCACAGATTGGCCCTGAGCTCTTGTCTCTCAGGCAAGATTGGAACTATCTTGTGCTTTTTACAGAAAACTTGAAAATTAAAAATGCTGCATAGCTTGGTTGCTTAAAGCAGAGCGTCCCAGCTGTGACAAATGTCTTTGGGTGCTTCCATTTTGGGGCACCACTTCTGGGGCATCTAAGCAGGGCCCCATCTACTCTGAGCACTTCTCTTCTTAAGATCAAGCACTTTGTTTTAAACCTCTGAAAATGTGGGTACTTAGCATTCTTTGAATCTGTTGTCCCTGGGGATTCACAAAGCCACAGACCACTGATTTTGTTTCATTTTTATGGTCCAGTGGGGCTGTGTGGTGAATTTTGTTTCTGGGGTTTTCCACTTGTAAATAGTAACAAAAAGTTCCTCATTTTACTGAGCATTTTGCTCTCCTTCCCCCAGTCCCTCTCTCTGTACAATAGTGTAACTGAATATGAAGCAAAAGGCACTCTGCCTTTCTGTACACACCCAAGACATGTTAAGGAAGCCAGAATTGCAATTTCCCACCTTTCTCCCCCAGTACTTAAACTCTTCCTGTCTGAGTGAATCTTCTGCCATTCCTGATTTCTCTGATTGGCATCCTTCCTCCAGAGCCCCTGCCCAAACTTTGTTTCTGTAGGGGTGCTGCAGCTGGAAGTCATGTACTGGCTGGCAAGTTCTAAGTTTAGGCAGTGTCGTTGCATTTTCATAAAACCATGGGTCTCTGCTCTTTTTCCCCTCTTCTGTGGTTGGTTTCTTTTTCTTTATTGATTCCATCTCTTAGTGATTCTGCCTTTTCTGGTCTTTATGTTAGGCAAAGAGCATACTTAAAATCTGTCCAAACCACAGAAGGCTTGTTTGTGTGTTTACAGGTTTTCCAGAGCTGAAGCTTCTTTAGAGAATACATTATAAACTTTCTGGCCTTAAGGTGTCAATCGTTTGTGACCTTTTTTTAGCATGTTGGCAGTGAGACAAATAGCTTGGATGTTTTCCCCTGGTTTTGGCAGAGGGAAATTCCTTCATCACGGGGGAGGCTTTAAGATTCTTATACTGGGGGTATAACCTTCCTAACCTCAGAAAGTCTGAGGTGGGCTTAATCAATTTTGATAATAAAACATGCATGAAAATAGGGAAGACAGCAGGGTCAAATATAAAGCAGTAGTTAGTGCAACATCCTTGCTCTGTAGGTGATAAAGGAAACTTTTTTTTTGCCTGTGGTTCACCCATATAGCATTTAATCCTTAACATACAGCTGCCACATTAGGTCTGTATGTGTGCAGCAGATCCCTGACACACTGAACACAGTGCATGTGTGGTTATGGAGCTGTTTGCACCTGCAAGATGCCACTCTGCCAAAAGGCACGGTCCATTTTCTGTTCCTTCCTTATGTCCTGTGTTCATGAGTGGCCTCATGGTGGAAGGAAGGGGTGAGTTTTTATGTGGATCCATCAGCTTCATGGTGCAGCCTCACTGCAACTCACATGGTGGAAGAGGGAAGTTAGGAATTAGCAATTAGGGTGCTGAAACTGCCAGCATGGTTTGATTCTGGTTCAAACATGTATCCCAGGGCCCAAAGTCACTCCTTGATGTTGGCAGAGAGTAAAATGGAGAGTGGAATTTCCTGTTCAGTACAGCCATAACAAATAACCTTCCAAATGCTGTGTGTTACACTCACTGCAATTTAAAGCTAACATAATGTGAAATGTGACTTTGGAAGAAAGCTGTCTCCTGAACTGCACGTGTGAGCTCACACAGGTTTGTATATAAAGATGACCTTTCTTGTTCAAGGTATAGGTTTTTGCAGTTCAGTCATTTATAAGCATGGCTTTGGCTTCTGGATCACTACAGACTAGAGCCAAGCAAATGGAGGAAGAGCTAACAAAAACATTTTCCGGTCCCCTGTATTTATTTGTTTTTGTTTGTTTGCAAAAAGCAAAATCTGTGTCTCTCAAGCTCCTTCAACGAATCAGTATGATTGCCAGATATCTTCTTGTAGGAAAAAATTATTATGTCCTAAACCACAGTGAAGTTATCAGGAAATGTTGTTGGCTTGGTTCTCCCAGCTCTGCCACACCTGTAAAGCCCATGCTGAAGCAGTGAGCTTCTCTACACCCAGTCTGCCTTCTACCCTATCTCTGTCTGTCTTTCTCAACCATCTGGATTCAGGCCTCTTCTATTTGTTTCTCATTCAAATATCCAAAAAGCTTTTCATGTCATGCAGGGTACCCAAACCCATTGCCTTTTCTCTGTCTTTTATGATGTTCATGACTGTTCAACCTGGTTGAACAACCTATAATGAACAGCACAGGAAATATTTTTATGTGGTACTGATGTCAATTTAGACTGATCTCAAACCACTGTATGAAAAGAACTCATGACTATTACTGCCACTGATTAAGTCCTCTAAATCCTTAACAGCAGAATGTGTCCAGCTGCACAAAAAAATCTGTGTGTATATTGCTTTGAGCCAATTAAAACTTTGATCACCTGGGTTTCAAAAGATGCCTCTTCTTTTTAGTTCTTGAAGAATAATAAATGGGCATACTTCTCCCCCAGCTTTTGTCTTAATGAGGCATTTTCATCTCTGGCTAATGAGGAGTATTATTCTTTATGAAGAGTGTAGTGTTATAGGCAAAATATTATAGTCACAAAGATCTATAGTTAGGGAATAATATGTGGAAAATTTCACCTTATTTCATGTGTTGACCATTGAAATGTTACCAAAAGATGTTCTTCTTTTGCAATGATTTATTTTTTGTTGTGAAAATGATATTTTTCATTTATTTGTGGAGAGACAGTACTTTGGAGCGTGTGCCAGTGCACGCTCTCTAAACACAGAATACAGATTTCATCTTCCCATGGAATTTGGTCTTCCTGCTTCACATCCTTTAGTACAAGTATGCTTGTAGCAGCTGTCCCACCAGCCAGCGTACAGACCCCACAGTCGAGAGCTCTCAAAACCCCACTGCGAACAGCCTGGCCCCTGTGCTGTTCAGAATCACAGAATGGCTTGAGTTGGAAGGGGATGTTCAAGATCATCCAGTTCCACCCCCTGCCACAGGCAGGGACACCTTCCACTAGGCCATGGTGCTCCAAGCCCTGTCCAATGTGGCCTTGAACACTTCCAGGGACGGGGCAGCCACAGCTTCTCTGGACAACCTGTGCCAGGGCCTCCCCACCCTCACAAGTGAGAATTCCTTCCTAACATTTAATCCAAATCTGCTGTCTTTCAGTTTGAACCTACTCCCCCTTGTCCTGCCACTACATGCTCTTGTATTCTTGGGGTGATTTTTCTTTCAGGCTTTGCTGTCTTCCAGATGATGTTAAAACCCCCATGACAGTGCTCAGAGACCAGCCTGAGGAGAAGTGTTGCAAGGGTGCCTAAGCAAGCACCCCTCTGAGGAGGGGTGGGAGGAGGTGGGGCTGCACCTGGGACTTTTAAAGGCAGAATAAATGGGAGGGTGGAGGGCAGTGCTGTACAGTCAGTTCAGTGTGCCTGCTGTGCCTCTGTTCTCTTCCCCTGTGACCTACAAGAGTATATTGTCAGCACTGAATCTTGAAGAAATACGTACAAGCAGATTTTTGTTTTCTCTTTTGTTCTTTAAACTTTAGTTACCCATCGGCAGCTTTCAAGATGACAAGAATTTTGACAGCTTGCAAAGTAGTGAAGACTTTGAAAGGCAGATTGAAGTTTTGCAATGTGTCTGCTGATCACTGGAGTTTCTCAAGGACAGGTGCCAGACTGTTGAGCATCAAGGTAAGTGACTGAACTACTGTTGTTTAATAGATGTGTTTAGCATGCAGAGATAACTTGCTGCAGATAACAGGGCTTACCTAGAGACATGAACTAGAGGAAATCTGTCTGAACCCTAAGCAAGGGAGTTGCTTGGCTAAATGGTCTTATAAGCTAAGCAAACACACTTTTTGTCTAGTCTGGAATGGAAGTTATTGGGTAAATTGCACCAAAAGGTGGAAGTTCAAGGTTTCAGTTAATTATTATATAGTATTTTCTTTAGAAACACCTCACCCTTCTATAGGACTGATAGCTAACAGAACAGATCTTTCAGTCCGTATGAGAATGAATTGGCTGAATATTTAAAATCATGCATCACTTGAGGCATGAAATTAATCCTGTTGAATCCATACAGAGTCCTTTTTCAATGGTTTAGAAACTACAATGGCTCTGAGATTAATTGGAGAGGTAGACAACTCTTGTGAATGCATCAGTGTATCAGCTCTTGATTTACTGGGGCTGGACCACTCAGTTGATTTCCCCAGCTTCCCAGTCCTCTTTGCTACAGGAGCTGGAGTAAATGGGTGAAATGGGACTTTCTGTGGGAGTTCTGTAGCACTGAAGTGCTGTGGGAGTTCTGTCAGCATGCACTTTGCATTGAAAAGGCACTTTTGCACAGGTGTTGTGTTGAATGAACAGTGCAATAGCATTAGCAACTGGAGGAGTGGTGTTTCAAAGAGTTGTAGGGAAGAGCATTGAGAGTTGGACTGCAGGTGCTGCCTTACCTGGCAGGGTGGCCTAGAGAGCTGCTCAGTATCACTTCTGTCCACTGAGGACTAGGATTTCTCTTACCTGTCCTACAGCCACTCATTTTTCAGGAGTTCTCTGAGCTCCTTGCAACAGACCTGTTACTTGACAGGACAAAGGGGGAATGAATTCAAACTGACAGAGAATGTTTAGATGAGATATTAGCAATAAATTCTTTACTGTGAAGGTGGTGAGGCACTGGAAACAGGTTGCCCAGATAAGCTGTGGCTGCCCCATCCCTGGAGGTGTTCAAGGCCAGGTTGGACAGGGCTCTCAGCAATCTTCCAGTGGAAGGTGTCTCTGCTTATGGCAAGGGATTGGATCATGGTGATCTTTAAGGTCCCTTCCAACCCAAACCATTCTATGATTCTGTGATACTATGATACTTTTAAAACAAAAATTCCTCTGCAGAGGAATTCAGGATAAGGCAAGAAGCGTTCCTGTTTATATGCCTTCCTTCAGCCTGTGAGGTCCCAGTTTCTTTGCATCAGAGTGTGGAAGTTAAGTCTGGTTGTGAGGAAAGTGACCAAGCTGTGACCTATGGCTGGGTTTGGTGTTCCAACCAGCATTAGAGGTAATGGGTATTTATGAGAAATTGGATGAAAGAGTGAAATGCAATGTAAGCATGCTAGATTTCAAGAAACATTTGGACAATACTCTCGGGCACGTGGTGGGATTCTTGGGGTTTTCCTGTGCAGGGACAGGAGTTGGATGAACTTGATGAGCCTTGTGGATCCTTTCCAACTCAGCACATTCTATGATCCATGATGCTGCGTGTGGACTAATGGCAATATTAGGTAATGGTCTCATTCTTCCATTATTGCAGGCTTAAATGAGCATTTAGTTGCCTTTAATTGCTTTTGCTTGCTGGGCTATTTTAGGAAACACAACAAAATACAATGAAAACATCTAACCTATGTATAAGTTAAGTATTAGACAGCATGAGGGAGAGGTGGTAGTTTTACAAGAATGCCTAATAATGCTTCTCCCAAGTCTGTATTCTGCCCAGTTAAACTCACCCTGTGTGGGGAAACACCATTGTAGGTGAGTAGTGTTAGATGTGGGGATTCACAGGTCCGTATTTCCCCATTACATCCCATCCTTCCATTCTAAAGAAGAGATGGGCATCCATGAGTGAAAGAGGGGCAGAGAGCAGAGCAGAGACCCCTCAGGGTTCTCAGCAGGGATGTTTAGCATCACTGGTTTCAGGTTAATCAAGCTTGTTTAAAATTCAGGAACAGGCAGAGCGACTGCAGGTTGAAGCTCTTATTGTTTAATGCTCTTCTGAGGCCAGTGTAGTTAAATGGGCATGTAAAGGTGGTACAAGCAATAAATAGGTGGCTTGTAACAGTACAGCTGCCTCAGTAAGGAGAGGTTTGGGAGAGCTATAAAAACCACCAGGAATGAGCTAAAAATGTAGTCAGAAATGAGAGGGAGATGAGGAAAATTTTGTAGAGTGCTGGCTTTAGAAACTATTTCAGATTACTGCGGAAGGACTCCTCAAATGTATTTGAGACAGGTGGAAAGAAATGGCACAGTGACTGCAAGGAGAGTAGAGAGATGGGTGAGGAAGCTAAAGATGAGTCACAAGGTACTCCACTCGGTGTTTTGGAGGTGAAGGGGTTGTAAAATGGGGCCCATTCCCATATAGATGGGGGGAACTTGGTGAGCTGCTACTGTGGGAGGGGAGAAGGGGTGCTCATTTCAATGGTTCCTCAGTGACTTGTGCTAGGTACCTCATCTGGCTTGGTTCACTCTTCTCCTTTGAGTTTTGTGATGGACAAATATTTGTGGTGTTGTGAAGAGCCTTGAGGAGAGTTCAAGTTGTAGGAACTGTGACTTTTCTACCATAGTACCTGTGTTGCTTTTCTTTGGGTTTGTCTTGGATGATAAAGGAATTAATCCAGTCCTTCTCCCCAAAAAATATCCTAAGTGTGCAGCTTCATTGGTGTATCCCAAGCAGCTCACCTTGATTCATTCTTTTTTCTTGCCCTGTCTTCTTCTCTCAGTGTTAGCCAGAAACAAATATGCCAGAGCAAAATCAGATAGATATAGATATATGTACACAGGGTTGGAAAAGAAAGTCTTGACTGTTAGCCATGTCCAGATACATTTCCAGCCTGTGATGGCATAGTACACACAAGGAGAGTAAGAATCAGTTTGATTTTTCTATCAAAGAGAAAACTACTTCTTTGTTGCTGGCTATTTGGTCTTGGGAGAGTAAAATGTAGCTCAGTCCTGGCACCAGCTTTTTATTATAGAAGGAATCTTGGAGCTTTTGGATTCTTCTCTGCTTCTGCTATGTCAGCTGTTCTGTAGCCAGCCAGATGTGAGCCAAGAAATGTAGCAGAGACTGTTGTGCTGTGTGGAATTGTACTGTAGATCTTTTGAGATTTTGCAGATTTTTATCATCCACTTTTTAGATGGGAAGGGCTGCTACAGCAGGGAACTAACTGGAACTAATTTAATCTGCTTTCTTACTGGATTTAGGTTTGTTTTTCTTTTAACTTCTTAAGTGCTTTCTTTACTTGATGTGTGAAGTGCTTAGTGAAGTGGAACCTGAACTAGTTGACACTGGAAGCTGCTTTGACAAAATACACAAAATCTATCAACATTGACATCAACAGCATGGCCCTTTCTGTTAGCCATCTTCATCCTCAAAACCCTTGAAGAGTACTGCAGCCTCTCTAGAGCACAGGGCCCTCTGCTAAAGGTGAAGCTACTCATGTGTAGGAAGAAGAAATCTGATTGCATTTGGCATATCTTACATTGGGGGTGTGTGGCAGATACAATTTAGTTGAGACTACAACAGAGATTTATGTGAGGCTATGTGGGGATGCTTTTGAGAAGGATGAAGACAAAAGGACCTCATGGAAGCTCTGGGGGGTTGTTTATTTCTTGCTTTTTCGTTTTTTGAAAGTAAATATTTCTCCCAGCTGATCACTGATTGAGCCAACAGGCCTTCTCTATAGCCTGTAAATCACTTTTCACCTTAAAAACAAAACTGAAAAAACAAGGTAGGCTGGCAGCTTAGGGATCTACTAACACCTCCACTGGAAATGTAAGCAAGAATAATTGCTTTGAGAATGCTCAATGAACCAACCACTTAATTAAGAATAATAAATCAAGGATGGGAGGGAAACATTTGAACGTCTATCCCCAGGTGTAGCTGAACTTATAGGCAGGTTATTGTTGCTCAGGGCATATTTCTGCATTACTTGAACACTGTGTAGGGGCTCTAATAGTATAATAAAGGCTTCTGTTCAACAGAAATGATTTCTGTGCTGTCTGGTTTAGAAGGGAGGTGGACTGTGGTGGGAGGAAGGCCATGCAGATCTCTGTCAAGTACTATAGTGAGGGTGAGGCTCTGAAGCTGACAGTGATTGCTCTGGGGTTTGGCCCTAAGCGCTTGGATGAATCTGAAATTTTCTGGTCATCCCACCATTGTGGACTTTGTTTCCTGAAGGATTCTGCCAGAGTTGGTGGCAGTTAGGACCACAATTCAGGCAACTGCCCCAACATGTGCCCACTGGTGGGACACACTTGGAGTTGCTGTTTGTGTGGACTCCAAACTGTGGCCTGCTGGGGGAAGGGATCCAGCCTTTAACACCAAGATTGGGAGAAACTGTATCCAGCAGTTAGTGTTCCATGTGGGCAGAGTAGGTTGGGCTTTCACCAGGCTTCCCAAAGGGCAGAGGTCCTGTCCAAAGCCCAGCTGGAGGCACCCACACCACCTCTGTGCAGTACTTTGAATGTCTGGCAGTTCTCTGCAGTGAGAGGCAAAGGGAGATTAGGGAGCTCACCAACCTGTCATTTTAGTTTGGTTTAAACCTAGGGGATTTAGCCACAAAAATTCTGTTTATAACTGGGGAGGGTGGAGGTTTTGGTGTTGCTGACTAAACTGTCCAGTGGTGTGGGAAGGTTCCAAAACTTAAGGCTAAATCTTTGGAGAATGACTGGGTGTTTGACATTAATGAGGAAAAAATGGCAAGGCTAAAAGCATCCCAGCTGCACAGAATTCAATTACTTGGCAGCGCAGTTTGATTTTTAGTGTATTTTGCAGTACATTAGTAATTGATCTGTGTGGTATTTGTAACTGCAGAGGGGCTCTAAATGAATGTTTGTCATGATGGTTACAAAATGCTCAATACTGAGAATGAAATTTCTCCTTGCTGTGATTGTTCATTTGATTTACAGCTAATGGAAAGTTGCTCTCCAGCTCCTTTCTGCAGCAAATTGATCTTGATTTTTCTTTTAAAAATCCCAGTAAGAGGAATAGTTCTGTAAAAGAGACTGATATGAAGCTAAATCACAGTGAGAGCTGCTTCCTGTGGACACGCATGGCACATTTCCTGTGGCACAGACCACTGGGATTTTTGCACTGGTGGTCACTCTGCCAGTGCCTAGGAGACAGCTGTGCTTGCCTTCCAGATGTGGAGGTTTCTCAGGGTCCTGAAATTTCATCGTCCCAATTCTTTTAAGCCAGGAATTCATTGGCAAATTTAATTACAGCTTTGCTTACTCGTCCTCTGCATGTCACCAGTGATCTGCTGTCTGAGGGAAGCTCCCAACTTATTCTGTCATTTCTGCTGTGCATGTAGTCATTATTTATTTATTAGAAGATAGAGTTCTCTGGTGGTTTCCCATCCAGTGCCTGGACAGGATAAGAAAGGTTTAGTTTTGAAGTGGGGACAAAGAGGGTGGTACCTTTAGTCTGATATGTCCAAAGTTCCAGTTGTGACAATGAATCCCTTAAGGACTTCTGTAAAACTCACTCTGTCCAATTTTCCTTGGCTGTATATTAGTGATAAAGCCTGTAAGGGATCCCTCTGTTACTGTGGGTCTCAGTTCTGCTGAAGTCTCTCTGGAAGAGGTATGGTTTCCTCTAGGCTGCTTGTTTCATAGCTGCTTCTCCTGGGACAATTTATGCCTATCCCTGAGGTAACTGGGACCATGAGTGTCCATCTAATCCATGAGTTCCTCTGGTCTAGTGTCCTACAGCAGAATAGACTGCTATTTTGAATTTTGCTGTCTGACACCAGTTCAACTAAACACACACTTATTTCTGTATGGTTGCACCAGAAGTTAAGCCCCTATCAAAGGTCAGAGCTGGATGAGAGCCGGCAGAGTCAGCAGCAGGCCATGAGTAAACATTGAGGAGGCAAGCAGTCCTTTTGCTACAGGGTAATGATGTTGGTAAATTGCAAGATGTCATACGTGGAAAAAAGGAACTAAGGGACAGGGAAGGGTGATCTCACAGTAACAGCAGCACATGCTCTGCTTGCAGTGAGGTTTGCCAGCTCATTTGGATAACAATGTTTCCTAAAAGTTAGAAAGAAACAAGGCGTCAGACTAGTAAAAGAGATGGTGTCTTGGCAGCTGGGAGTGGGAGAAAAGCAGGAATACTTACAGTGTGAGGCATGAAAGGCAGGTATCCTAGGTGTTACCTGTATAAACATCAAGCATTTCCTCCTGTGTTTGAGTCTCTTCATGTGCCTTTCTCTAGGTGCAGACAGCGAACTTGGTGCTGGAAGATGGGCTGAAGATGAAGGGCTATTCTTTTGGCTATCCGTCCTCCACAGCAGGGGAGGTCGTATTCAACACGGGGCTCTCTGGGTAAGGCAACAGCAAATGACATATAAGCATCAGTACTTCTCTGGAAGCTTGTTGAAGTGTGAAAGCTGCTTTTTCCAAGCTCGTAGGGACCTGATCCAAGCAGGTAGTTTTCTATATAAGGGTACATTGTCCAGAGACACAGCACAGAGAGAGAGAATTAATGAAGGTATCTCAGGCAGACCTCTTGTGCCAAAGCATTTGTGGTGATAAGCACTTTTAAAGACTGATCTAATGATGATAATGAGATACACAGGGTTCTGATCACTTCCTACTTAATTGCTGAGTCAGAGCAGAGAAGCTGTCTGTTCTCCCTCCAATGCCCAGATCAACTATAGAAGTTTGAAGCATCTGCAGCCTTCTTGGTAATGGAACTTGGCTTCTGAGTGCAAAATTTTTAAACCCCAGGTTGATCACCTTCATGACCCATCCCTTATGTCATTTGTTGGCTCATACCACAGGTAAGGATGCTTTTACACTCTGCCCATTCCAGCTTAAGGCAGGATCAGACTCGTGCCTAACCTGGTGTGATTCTCTGTCCTCTTGAGTGGTAAAAGCCTATGGCTGACTTAGGTTGGCAGCCAAATGCTGCCAGTGCTTTTGTTGGACTGCTTGAGCAGAGGGAATCCACCCAGAGGAATGGGGCTTTTGGTAAGGACAGGGACATGTCCTTGGGGATATAAGACATCTCTGAAGTTGTTGATGCTTGAGCTTCTTCTGCAGTCATTCATAGCTGTCTTTGCTCGTCTGCATTGTGCTCCCCAAACTATGCTCTCCTTTGGAGATCTCAGTACTCACAGGTTGAGTTTTAAAATGATACCATTGGTGAGAATGTTAAATTACTGCAGAGGGGAATCAGTTTGCAGAGTTTTGCATTAGGAGACAATTATTTAAGCATTTCGACAGCACTAATTACTGGCTGTGTTAATATACCTGCCAACAAGCCACTGTTTAATATAGATCAGAATGATGGAGGGCACCAGAGTTCTCTTCTTGTTGATAGATTATGGGCCATAAATCTTGGCACATCACAAAAGTTAAGGAGGACCTGAAGGATTAATTTCCTCTCCACATGTTACTGTGGCAGTAGAAGTTGTGTTTGTTCATTGTCTAATCATTTGGAGAGGATGCTGTGACAGAGATCCCTTCTGTGCTAGGGAGCATATGGGCATGGAGAAAACATACAAAATGTAAGGTGATCTCTTCATAGCCCACTATACAGAACATGACCTTGATTGATTCAGAGAAATGGATGACAAGAGTTTGCAGCATTGTTGCAGAACATAAAAGTAGCAGATTTCTTACCAGTCCAGGGGTTGCTGTCCATTGAAAGGAACCCTGTAGCTGCACCTCCTGCTCCTGATCACAGAGATCAAAATCTGTGTATCCAGAGGAACCCAGCTGTCCCTTCTCCCTGACACAAGAGGCTGTGAGGGTGAAGGCTGTGAGGAAGAGGCTGTGCCAGGGTGAAGGGGGTGCCCAGGCTGCTGGGGCACACAGCAGTTTGTCACGATAGGAGCAACAGGTGAGTGCAGGGGTGCTGATAAGCCTCAGACCTGCTTTCTGTGAAGTGGGTGTTTCTAGTTGCTGAGTGGGCTCAGCATGGGCTCTGTCCTGGGGTGATTAATAGGCTGCTCTGCACCATGTCTCCTCATCTGGACTCCCACGTTCTGATTCGTGGTATAGAAATGGGAGGCAAAGCACTTTATGTGCATACATCTCTCAGGCTTGAAGTAGCTGAAGCTTGCTGAAATGTTGACATATTACTCTTGAATAGAAGGCCGAGAGCACCCTTTTGGGAGTGAAATGTTGAATTTTTCATAGAAAAGCATGAGGATGAACTTTTCAGAAGCATTGGCTGAAAAAAATAAACCTACTGTTGCAGCCATCTGTTTGGCATAGGAACAAAAAAAGGAGATTTCCAATTAAAAAAAGAAGAGTTACAACCCATAAAATGTCCCATGTTTGAAATGGCTCCATAAAGGTGTTTACCTCTAATAAATGTGTGTTTCCCATGATATTCTAGTGAGAGAATGGGCTGACAGGAGTTTACTGACATCAGGCAGACCTTTGGGCAGGCACAGCAAGGATTAGACCTTGCAGCACGTTTGGAGCTGGTGTTTCCATCTGCTCCTCTGTGCTCCACACGGCACTGTTCCTGCTTAAAGGGCATTGTCCAAGCTCTGCCTGCACACCCTACCCAGACCCAGTGGTTCTCTGTCCTTGTTTGCTGATTACAAATGACATGCAAAGGTTAATTACATTAGCTTTGTCAGTAACAAGTAGTCTTTTGGAGGCATAACCAATTAGCTCGGAAGGCAAGAACAATGCCCAGCATGCACGTGCCATGTGCCTGGTGCCTACTGCAGTTTTGGGATCACACTGCACTTTGTGTGGTTGGTTACCTGCAGCAGCAAAAATAGATTTGAACATCAGGAGAGGCTTACCTGAAAATATTTCCTGACCATTGTTTATTCGACCTGTCATTTCTCAGAGCTGGCTGGTGTGCTGCGTTGTCTATATCTGCAGGCAACCAGTCCCTCTTTTTGTGAAGAGTTTCCCAATGTTTGACAATTAATCTTCTGGCAGTAAGTCTGGTGTTCCATAAAAATGTCTCTTGTGACTTGCTGATATCTGGCTGGAGTTGCCAATTAAATATTGTTTTAAACACTAATGACAATAATAAATTATATTTTGTATGGGGCCGATTCATCCTGTCTTTATGCATTTGGCTCAATATTTGTGGGGATAACTTCATCTGTTGCTAAATTGCAGCTGATTTTGGGTTGAAAGAGAGTAATTGTTTAAGGGATATTTGCAACAGTATACTACAGTAGAAGGCAGAAAGTGAAGGACTGTCTGTTAATTTGAAGCTGAAGAATAGGAGCATATAGACTGTATTTACCCTGTCTCCCTATGTATGGTTGAATGTGAGACTGGATCTACTAGGTCCAGAGATGATACTTTGTGGAATCCTAGGTTTGGTCCTCTGCTGCAGAAGAATGTTCCAATGTGCTTTTAAATCTGTCCTTGCTGAGAAGGGCATTCAGGCAGGTACTTAACAAACTGCCAGGCTTCTGCCTGGGCTAATGACAGGACATGCTCTGGGGCCTTGTGACTAGGGGTGGAATGCTGAATCCCAAAGCCCAGCATGTCTTCATCCCAAAGCCCAGCCCAAAGCCAGTCTTCATCTTGCCTTCTTCAGGGATACCCAGACCAGCTTCCCAGCACTTAGGAGTCTTGTCAGGTGAAATGAATGGTGTTCTGTGGGTGGGAGCATGGAGATTGCCTAGAAGAGATGCCAGGCCTCTGCTGGGAGAAACTACAGAAGTGGGACCATGGCCGGGTTTGCTGACAGAGCAGGTGGGAGAGAAGGACCCAGAGCAGTGATGAGGAATCCCAAGGACTTGTCTGTGTCTGCCCCCAGGAAAAGAGCAGTTATAGCCCTGAACATCCCAAGATGTGCGGGCTCCAGACTGTGGAAGGGACAAAGCCTGGGCAAACAGCTCTGTTGTCTGCTGGCTTTTCAGTTGGAGCCTTCTGATGCCACTGAGAGGGGAAAGCTCCTACGCTTGGAGGGCAGGTGCAGCCAGGGCAAAGCATTGCCCAGGAGTGTGCCCAGGGAGAGGCCAGGCCAAGCTGTTATCAGAGGGTCCAGTGATAATGCTGTGCAGGGCTCAGATCTCCCTGCCCTCTCTGTACTTGTTTCTCATGTTAAATGAAAGGACTCTGAGTTTGTTGATAGCTTCTGTGCTTTTCTTAAATGAGACATGAGAAGCCACAGTCTTTCCTTGTTCTCCATGTCAAATTTTTAACTGCAAATGGCAAAGTCAGGGCATATTCACAGATGTGTTTGCTTTTATTCTGAGAATATCTTCACATGAATACCATTTCTGTCTTTTTGTCCTATGGGAATTCAGACCTGTCTTGTTTTCACTGGTTCTTTTGTTTTCTTTTTGACTCCAGACCAATGTACTTTTCTTCTACTGTTTCTTCACCTAGATACACCGAAGCCTTGACAGATCCCAGCTACAAAGGACAGATTCTTACCCTGGCTAACCCCATAGTTGGGAATGGTGGAGTGCCTGACACAGCTGCTTTGGATGAAATGGGCCTCAGGAGATTTCTGGAATCTGATGGCATCAAGGTAATAGTGGGAGAAGCAGTGCTGATCAAAGGGTTGTGCCCAGCAGCCTGAGTGTGTGAGAGTTTACTGGCTCCCTCATAGAAGGAATCAGTGATACTCAGCCTTTCTTTTTCTTCTTCTGGATATTGTCCTTTGGAGGAATGGTGGCAAAAAATACTCCATCTTGATTTCTGTACTAAGCCATGTAGAAGTATCTGTTCTGAGGTGAAATGACTGTTTTATACACTAACTCCATTGAAAAATGGAGCTGACTTTTGAAATTAAAGGTTACTTAAAAGTGAAAAGTTTTCTTATTTAAAAAAAAGAATCAAAATAAAATATTTTGTCTTGTCTTAAATTTCCATTTTCTTTCTTTTGACAAGAAGTGTTTTGTCAGCTCAGTGCAATTTGCAGCTTTGGTTACCAAACCACATTCTTCTGTGGATTTCCTGGTCAAAATGCCCAGGTACAGTCATGAGCTAGCCTGAAGTCTGTCCATGGTATGGTTTATGGTGAATGAATAGAATTGAAGGTACGGGATAAGTACAGAGGTGATCCTACAGTGCAAAATGATGTTCCTTCTCTCTACAGGTTTCAGGTTTACTGGTGCTGGATTACAGCAACGAGTACAGCCACTGGCAGGCTACCAGGAGCCTGGGAGAGTGGTTGCAAGAAGAACAGGTGAGCAGTCTAGATGTAACAGCACAATGAGCACTGACCTGGATGGAAAGATGAGCTCTTTATTTTGTGCTTTTTAGAGCAGAAACTAGATTTGAACATCTCAGCTATTTATCAGTGGGAATAAGGAGGAGAAGTGAAGAATTTCAGTGTGGCAGCCTTGGTAAGACTGCTGCTGAGAGCCTGAGCTCCTGACACAAGGTCAGGCTGGATGGGGCTGTGAGCAGCCTGGTCTAGTGGAAAGTGTCCCTGTCCATGGCAGGGGGTTGGAACGAGAGGAGCTTTAAGGTGTCTGCCAAACCAAACTGTTCTATGATTCTGTGATATGTTCTCATAAAAGTGATCTGGCTGCTGTCTTCTTTCCATTTTTTTAGCTGCTTGTTCTCTAACTTATCCTTGGGTTTTCTTCAGGTGCCTGCACTGTATGGGATTGATACCAGAATGTTGTCCAAATTAATTCGTGACAAGGTATGATCTGCTTCCCTTGATCCAGTTGCATTAACCTTGCTAATGCTGGGCCCTTTCCAAACCTGGAGTAGCAGTGGTACTGCTGGGCTGCCTTGACTTCAGATGCCCTTGACATCCATATTCAGAATATTCCATATTCAGATGCTCCTTGACATCCATATCCTCTTCCAAAGGCTTCTGTACTGCTGGGCAGTGCTCTGATCCCAAGGAGCCCCCTCTCCCTGGCTCTGCTCTGGGTTTCCTGTCCTGCATAAATTAGCCAGCACAGGGTGATGTAAATGAAAGGCCTCAGGTAGTGTCAGACACAACAGGTGGTAGTATCAAGCACATCTTCGCTCAGAAACAGTCAAAGAGAGCAACAAGTCTGTGAGATATTGTGGATATTTGTTCACAGACAGTGGCACCTTTGGTCAGTGGAAATTGTCCTGCTCCTCTGAGACAGAGGGAATGCCTACAGTCATGTAAGATGGATTCCTAACCTGGTTTTCTTTGGCTGAAGCCTGCTATTATTTTCAATAGTCATTACCTTCCTCTGTTTTCCAGGAGCTGACAGTTGAAGGTCATGGGTAGGATTATGTTATGCAGTCAAAGTTAATGTGAAGTACACTTCACACTGGCTGAAACAGTGATCAAAGCCAGTCTGAATGTAAATTTGTCTTGGAGGCTCTTCTTTTCTAATGGATTATTTGAAGCTGCTCTTGTCTTTAGGTGATCAGTTTGCAGTCTGCGGCCCAACTCTATGCCCCCTTTCATTCCACAGAACAAAACAGGAATGGCCCAGCTAGAATAGAGGAATATTTGTAGAAATTAATTTTTGTAGGAAGATTTGGCATTGTCCTGCTCTTACAGATAGCATACAAGTACAATTTAGTGCAATAGAAAATGGCAATATGTTTTCTGCTTTCTTAAGACATAATAGATCACCGTTCCTTTTATCCAAAGTTAATACTTTCAGTGTTTGTCCTGTAACTTAGCAGTGTATGGTAGTGATTCCCATTATACCATGATTTTGAGTGGTACTGGTGTATGGCTTTTAAAAGAGTGCATAATGTCACCTCTTCACCCAGTTTTCTCAGGCTGAAAAGAACTACTTGGTATTTCACCCTGTGTCTTTATAAAAATTGGGGGTGAGAACAGGGCTTCCTTATGATAAATGCAGAAATAAGCAATGACTTGTTAAACTGGACTAAAAGTAAATGCAGGGCACCATTTGGCTGGGAACAAGGGCTTTAAGAGCTTTGTCATCAGCATTTATGGAACCCACTGCATGGTGGCACTCAGAACCATGGCTCTCAAGCACCACTCAGGTCCCTTGTTTCCAAGAACAGGACTTGTTGAAGATGATGATGATCTTCTTCATGTAAAGCAGCTTGGAGCAGCTTTTGGTGTAAGATGCTACTCAAGAAGACATAGCATGTCAGCCACTGTTAGGGGCAAAACTCTGTCCTTAAAACTTGCCCTTATTAGTGTGCATGGCAGTGCAAGAGAGTGGCTGTTGCTTGCCCTAGAGAAATGGCAAGGATACTTCAGGTATGGCAAGCCAGGGAAGTATCTCAAAGGAGAGTCACTAAATCCAAGGAGCAATCCCAGTGTGAATACTGGTGTAATATCTACAGAGCAAGCTGAGTTTAACATGTTTGATCATGAAAGTGGGATGTGGTAAATTTACCACAAAACACTGACTTCCTCTGTTTTACTTTCCCTTTCCATCCTTGGAAAGTTCTGTAATACACACCCTGTTCCCATGCTGAGAAGAGGTTAACCCTGGATTAATCTCTCTTACTCCAGGAGTGGGGCAAAACCAAAGCTGGGATTTTTTTTCTGCTGAGAACTTCAGTGAGAAGAAGGATATGCTGCTGGCAGAACAAGAGTGTCCTAGCTTCTGCCTGGTGGTAACAGCAATATAGAGTAGGGCTTGCTAGAGGTGATTTTTATTTTTTAACAGCTTATTCAGAAAACAGCTGGGCTGACCTGCCTCCTACATAGCTTTGCCTTACTCCAGTTCTGCTGCCTTGCAGCTATCCACAGGAGGCAGCTGAAAACCTCACAGTGGGTTTCCAAAACCAAAAAATGTTCAAACTGCTTTGTGGATAACTCCCAGATCTACATGACAGTTATGTGGGGATCTGAATTCTGATCTTCTTGGAAGACAACTCAATTTCATGTCACAACACAGCTTGCCAGACTGCCTATTAACAAATATTACTGCTGATACTAATGCTGACTTTCAGGTCTCTCCCCTGAAGGAAGGGGTTTAAACAGATTTTTTTATACTGAGGAAGGCTCATAAACTTCTGAAAATGCTAAAAATGGTTATAAACTGCCAAAAAACCATCTTTGAACAGCTATTTCAGTTGCTGGGCCTGTCAACACCTCGTCCCAGTGTTCACAGCTTCTCCTTTGCTCATGCTTTGTTTTTTCTGGTGTATTTCCACAGGGCACAGTACTTGGGAAGATTGAATTTGAAGGTCAACCTGTGGAGTTTGCAGACCCAAATAAGCAAAATTTAATTGCAGAAGTTTCAACAAAGGTAAGAAATTCTTCCATGGTATTAGGGCTGTACACTCCAGGTAGTAACTGCTCCTCATTTGCTCTGGGGATCAACCAGTTTTTTTAAACAATTTGGAGACATTTTTTAAACCATGCACCTTTCTAGACCTTTGATGGACTGTTTTCTCAATATCCCCCTGGCTTCTTAGGTGCAGTGTTGGAGATAAAAAATGGTTTGTGTTGAGCTGAATGTGGTCTGAAACACACTCTGATCAGAGGATTGTGTGTTACAAAGACAGAGAAGTATTAGGGATGCAGTTAGATCTGGTATATGGTGGATGTTTTCAAACATAAAAAGAATTAATAAAAGGAATGGTTGCTTTCCTTAAAAAAACTTTAGGAAACATCACAATACCATTTGATAATCTATGTTCAGGCATCATTTTGTTGGGGTGATTCCAGAAGAGATTTCGAGATGTCAAAACTGGACCACATTAGGAATCCCCTGCATCTAATATGACTGGAATTAGCTGCAGTGCCCACAGATCTGAACAGACCCACAGTGAAGTTTTAACTTTGTTAGCTGGGCATGCAAACTGTGTTCAACTACAACATGAGAAGAACATTAGAAATCATGGGGATGCAGGAAACCAGGCCCATACTAAAAATAGTAACTATTCTTGTACCAATGCAAGAGCCAATGTCTTAAATTGTGGCCCCTTTGGGGATTTAACTGGGGGATGAGGAGTGCCCTGGATGCTTAATCCCATTGACTGAAGTGAGAAGCGAGTGTATGAGTCCCTTCTGCAAATTCTGTGCTTGCTGTGGTGTTCGCAGTTCCTTCAAGATCAGTGAGGCTCTGGAAGAGCTCTTCAAATAGTTACTTGTGTACTGTTCTGCACACAAGCTAGTGTGTTCATGGTGTGGGTGAAAAGCAGTCCTGAACAGACTGGTTGTGGGCAAGGGGGAGTTTGAAGCACTCTCCATCCAGGCTTGGATTTACAGTAGTAACTGCCATCCTGGGATGCCTTTACAATACAAAGGCTGCCTAGCAAATCTCCCCAACTCATGCCAGCACCTCCACTGTGTTTTGAGTCAGGGCCTTGTTGCTACACAGAAGGATGGCAACTGCTTTCTGAGGTTGTGATCTAGGATTGCAAGGTGCAGGTGGAGCCATTTTGAGTCAGTATCTCAGAAACAGGTAAGATTGCTGATGCTAAACTCTGCAATTACTAAGACAGAATTACTGTAAAGATGCTGAAAATAGCTTCTTAAAGGGAGATATAAGAAGATTAACAGCACTTTGGTGGTCTCGTTATGTTTATAACTTCATTTTATAGGCTTAAAAAACAACATCATGTATAAAGCTGTAAGTGAGGTAAGCTGTTTAATGTTGGTAATTACTGGACATAATAATCCATCTGTTGCCAAATGGTGATTTTCATGTAAATCAGCATACAGTATGATCTGGAATCTGCTTATCTATTGTATGCTAGAAGTGAGTGATTTTATTATTATATCCTACCCACCCCCTGCCACCTTGATTAATTGCTAGTGATATAGACTGTGCTTGCTAACATCGCCTATCCAGGGCAAGGAATGTGGAAAACTGCCAGTATTCTGCAAGCACTCTTGCTGGAGATTTTTTTGGTGTGTGTGATTGTCAGGATTACAGAGCAGATGAGAGATAGTTAACCAGTCCAAGCTAAAAGGTCACATCTCTCTACACATGCAGGTCCACCTACTGTTTTTGTTCTCAGCACTAGTACCAGCAGGAGCTAGAGTAAAAGGTACTAGAGTAAAAGCTCTGTAACCACTGCTTTGCAGCCCTCTCACATAATCCTTTCAGACTGGGACAGTTTTTTATGGGCTGTGCTGTGAACAGGTGAGGGAAATCCCCTGGCTTTAGAAGGAATTAATTTTAACAGTTCTCTGATCCAGCTCCCAGTCTAGTTTCTGTCTAGACACACTCTTGGCCAGATGCAGGGGACAGGTCAGGTCTCGGCAGGACAGAGTGTGACAAGTGGGTTGTGGAGACAGCAACATCTAAAGTCAGCCTTGCTGCTGAAGGAAATGTAACAAATCATAGCTAATTAATTTGAGTGGGAAGAGTTTTTAAAGTAAGGTTAATTAAAGTATGTTGAAGTAGTGTTGCCCCACAACTCCCTCTGTTCATGAGAACAGCTAAGGAGAACCTTTGAAGGAGGTCTTTGCTTCATAATATTTTGTTATTTTTTAAAGTATGGATATTGTGACAAATTGAGGGATCTTCAAAAGCCCCTTTTGAAAAGGACAGTAAGTTTTTCTTAGGGGTCTCTGACACAGGACACTAAGCTAGTTTCTGTGAGAACTGAACACCTTAATGTTCTTGGGATTTTTGAAACCCACGACCCAGAAGCTTGAAGGACAGCAGGTAGAAGACCCATAAAATTCCTGTGCAGTGACACAGTTCCACTATGGACTGTTGGAGCCTGAATCTGCTTGTGTGTCAGTACCTGTGAAGATACCATCGTATGTTGTCAGGCACAGCTTCTTAACAGAAGCCTGAAGTGGTCTAACAAGACCCAGGTTCAGTGTGATTCTACTCATTCTGAAAAAGGTTTGTAGCATACTTTGCCATCTGATTATGTAATGTGAACTACAAGGTATGTTCCCATACAAAAATCTCCATTCTGGGTCATCACTACTGACTCAGGCTGAGTCGCATCCTCAGAGATGGGGTAGGGACCACTGGGGGCTCATGTGTGGCAACTTGAAGCCTTGGAGTGAACAGAGGTGCTCCTTGCCCTCCATCTCTGGCACTCTTGCTCCTGACATGGAAGTAGGTCTCTCCTGATGGTGATCAGAGCTGTCCTCACACAGGACACACTCCTGCCTTCTAGTGATGCCTGGAACATTCTAGTGGCTATCTGGAACAGAGGCTAGACAAGATTAAGAGAATAAAAGTGGGTATTTATTAAAGGCCTTCAATAGGTACACCTTGGGCAGTCAGAAGCCTCTGAGAAGCTACCCAAGATGGACAATGGTCATGAGTTTTTCATGCAGATGTAAGTTTGGTCCATTTACATATCAGGGGTTAATCCTCCAATTACATCTTCAGGTAATGAAGTCATTTACCCCCACTTTGCTCCCCTGCAACTCACTTTTGTTTATGCTTTTCAGAGCCTGAGACAGTGAGGTGTCCTTGAGTTACAGGCCTAGAGAGGAATTTGTCTGAATAAAACAGGAGAACAGTAGCTGACAGGCTGTGGAGTTTTAGAGTTATACACTAAAGCAGTACAGGATCTGAAAAATGTAAAAGCTGAATCCTAAGGCATCACTAGAAATCTCTGCATTTCAATCTCTGCAAAGATAAAAGTTCAAACAAGAACTGAGTAAGGGTAACACATGGGGAGGAGTTGTAATATTCTGCTAACAAACTTCATCTTGAATTATCTGCTGAGGGGATGTCTTTCCTTCTGGCTGGCCATATTTCTCCTTTTAAAAAATTCATTTTGTCACCCCACACCAGCCATACTGGACATGGATTTTAGTATCTTTTCATAAGAAGGCCCAGATGTGAAATATGGATGCCGGGGAAGCTGATTAAAAGGGAGTTACTTGGTCTAAAAGTGAGAGAAAAAAAAACCCCACCTTTTTTTTCCCATGATGCCCAAGAGAAAAGTCACTTTGGGCAAAATACATTTGTCAATATCAGCTTTCAGAAGCTGAGTGTAACTGAAGGTAAGCACAGGTTTGTTTTTAGGAGGAAGAAGGCAGCCTTATGTGCTCATTGATGAGTAACATCAATAACTGCTACCTGCAGTCATGTAGCAAGTAAAATAATTCAGCAAGCTTCAGAAAGAAGCTGTCCATAAATAACCTTACATCAGTGCTGGAGCTGTCTGACAGCGAGTCTGCAATGGCACAGTATCAAGGCCATATAACATACAGGGGTTTGACTTCACTTTCTTCCATTCTGGCTGTGACCAGTAGATAACTGGGTGTACAAAGCACAATGGTCTCGATTTGGGACTGGTGACAATTTATTTTGTGGAATGGGTTAAGGAACAGCAGCTGGAAGAGAAGTTGTGAGATAAAACTGCCAGGTCCATACAAACATAGGCCATGCTCGGTGACAGGCCTGGCCTGGTCTGTACTGCCATTGTGCACAGAAGGTCACTCACAGGCTGTCCCCAGCTGTGCTGTACTTTGTCCCCAGCTGTGCTTACTGGGACTGGAGGGTTGGTGGGGTGTTTCATGCGATGGATCTGTAGCTGCTGTGAAGCAGCCTTGCTCCATTGGCATCAGCAGGATGAATGCACTTCAGCTGAAAATCTCTCACTGGGTATCTGGCCTGTTTCTCTTGGGCTGCAATAATCTGTGAGAACTGGCTTTTTGCTTCACTGCTGATGAGGTGACACACAGGAAAAAAGCTTGTCACTTGTTATGGAAACGAGTGATTGCTTAGGAATTGCATTACTGCTGTAATCAACAGTATATAAAACAGCATTATAACTTCTACTTTCACAGAAAGATGAAGGAAGCACTAATGTCTGCAGTATTCCTGGAGATTTCCACATAAATTGATTGTTAAGTACCAGTTGCTGCACATTGGTGAAAAGTTATTCTGCCGCCCATCTTCTCTGTGTTTTGGGGACAGGGTGTGATCTGTAATTTACATTACATCTTTTATAGGAAATCAAGATTTTTGGCAGAGGCAATCCAATTAAAGTTGTAGCTGTTGACTGTGGGTTGAAGTACAACATTATCCGTCTGCTAGTAAAGGTAGGTCAGTGCTTGATGTCCCTTGTCACTTGTTTTGCTTTGGCAAGAGCCTCACCTGTACTCACAAGCCTTCCTTCCACCTGGACACGTGCATTTTAAAGCTAGTTGCCCTCCTAAAGTGAGGCACAATTTTTAGGATGATTTTTATGCACTGGGAGGTGTTTTCTGCACTTGGTACAGTGTATTGAGGGGATAAGGAAGAGGACCTGTACAGCAGCCTCTCAGCCATGGGAAGAGCCCCCAAAGATGAGTTTTCAAAAAATGAGGCACAACTTCTCTAAAGAACAATGAAGGAAGGTCAACCCAACATTGTTAGAAATAAATAAATGGGGGGAAAAATGCAATGATGGTGGTGAATGGTTAAAACAGGCCCAAAGTACTTGTGGAATGTTCATCATTGAAGATATTAAAAACCCAGCTTCCCCAGGCCCTCAGCAACCTGCCTTAAAGTGGAAATTACACCTGCTTTGTGCAGGGGTTGCACCTGATGACCTCGTGAGGCTCATGCATCCCAAGTTATTCTTTGATTCTAGAATTCTTTGAAAAGTTTTTCCTGTTTTTAGCACAGTGAGGTAGCAGTTCTTTCTTCTTTAGCCACACAGGAGGACAGAAGGCAATGTCCTTATATTCTCTAGATGCACAGGATATCCCTGATTCAATTTTTTAATTATTGTGGGTGTTTGTCTCAGTTTTGATGTGTAGGACTACTTCTGGCATGTCATAGAACAAGGCTGTGAAGCCCTAATTTAGCAGTTAGGATGAATGCTCTGTGTAAAAAGGAACATATGCTACATGTGTATGTACACACTTACTTTGCTTTCCATTAGTAAATTTTGATCTCATCAGTGAATTTCAGAGTAACTTGACAAACACTGAAGTGGCTCAAAGGGCCTAAGTCTACCAGTTTTGTGAAAGTAATGTGGTCAGATAGTGGATAGAAGCTGCATCATGGGCAAAGGAGATAACTGATGACTGAAATACAAACTCAGGCTTTGGGACATGAGAGCATAGGAAGAACCTCCTTACAAAAATTCATTTGTTTCCCTCCTCCCTTAATTTCTTACTCCCGTTTTTGTTTTTTGTTTGGTTTTTTTTCTAGAGAGGTGCAGAAGTGCATTTGGTTCCATGGGACCATGATTTCACTGGCATGGATTATGATGGACTCATAATTTCTGGAGGTCCAGGGGATCCCATGAAGGCCCAGGAAGTGATTCAGAATGTCAGAAAGGTACAGTGCAGTGCCTATAGGCTGATTATATTTTTTAATTTGCCTTTTTTTCAAGTGCTTGAAGTAGCAGTTGGTTGTATTAACCTGTTATGGGCCAAATGTTGTTTAGACATTTCAGCTACCTGGAATATTCCTCATGTTGGTCTGGTGGGATTTGTCTCCAGCCCAATAGTTACAACAAGGCTTTATAGACCTTAGTGAACACTACATGGCAAACATGATGACCACAATTACCATACCAGTGCCTTGAAGTGCCCTGTGCTCTTTCAGGTCCTCTGTGACCTTAGGAAAGAACAGCTCTGATTTCAGAGCTCCCACTTGGAATAATGTCCCACACTAAATGGCTGTAATGCAGTGTCATTGCTTATTCCCTGTGAGTAGTCTGACACCAAGCTGTGCTCTGAGGCTTCTCTCTGAACCAAAGGAAAGGAGGAAACTTTCCTTCATAGGCTGTTGCCACTCTGGCATTGAGCTTTTTCCCAAGTCTGTGAGGGAACTAGCATGGTTTATGCTGGAATTGCTGGACAGAAACACTCCAATATCTGTTGAAAACCTTTTCATTTTAGGTCCTGGAGAGCAATCGCCCAGAGCCCCTGTTTGGAATTAGCATGGGGCATCTAATCACTGGCATAGCAGCTGGAGCTACTTCCTACAAGATGCAGATGGCCAACAGGTACAGCAGCTCTTCTTCCCAGACAGAGCAGCTCAGCACTGGAAAGGGCTATGGAACAGCAGTGCTCTGCTGCTGAGCTGCCTTAGGAGCAGCTGGCATCTCAGTAACATTGCTCCTTCATCCCAGCCATTCTCCTTGCCTTTCATTTAAACTGCCATGTCATGCTCTACTTTTTTTTGAGTGTTTTTTGAAAGTATTTGATGTAATTTATCCCTATCAAGATGAAGACTAGCAAAGTTTCTCCTAGGATTTATCATTTTGAGATTGGCTGCCAGTATTTCACTGCTACTGTTGAGCTGTTAAGTATAGCCCCACAGTTATCAGCTCCTCCTAATTGTGGCACGGGAACACATTTGGCACTTTTGTCCTCTGATCCCTTTATCTTCCAGAGGCCAGAACCAGCCTGTCCTGAATGCAGTGAATGGACAGGCTCTCATCACTGCTCAGAACCACGGCTACGCCATCGATAGCTCCGCCCTCCCTCCTGGCTGGAAGCCTCTCTTTGTGAATGCCAACGACCAAACCAATGAGGTGAGCTCTGCACCGAGAAGCCTCTATTTCACCTCCTGTAAGCTTTATTTCACCTCCTTTAAGCCTGCTCTCACATTATCAAGGCTAAATTTGTTGATTTGACCATCTATTTTACTTGGAGCCCTGCTTTACAGCCAGGGTAGGATGGGTACCCCACTGTACCAGCCCCACTGCACTGGATTGCAACAGTGACTTCATCATTTCCCTGAGCAGAAGCCTTATTAATTTCCATGATTTCCCTACTGCTGGTGTTGCTCACTTAGCTACCATTCTCTTTGGGTTTGTGCCACAGCAGTGCAAGCCTGTGTCACTGGTTTGTTGTGTTGGTTCTGTGTTGCCCAGCACAGAAAAGTGGTATCATTGACATCCAGCTTGGTCTGTTATTGTAAATATAATTCCAAAGAGTAAAGTCCAAAGACTAAAGTCATGAGGAAGAGGGGCTGCCCCTAGAGAATAGCTTACATGATCTAAGACAGAAGTCCAATGTCAAGTGACATCCATGTTTGAGATCTCAGGCTTGTAATTGCCCGCATCAAATCTTTTCCATGATGTCCAATGTTGTGCAAGTTAGTAAAATCTTGTTAATTATCAGGAAATCAATGAAAAGAAGGTATTTTCAAAAGCAGTTTCCCTCATGGAAATACACCTCTCTCTCTTGTTTTGCATGAATGCCCAATATCAAGTCTGGCACATTGAACAGTGCTGTTCTGAGCTACCCATCTGATGATTTTAGAATAAGTTTGGTTTATCATTTGCTGATTTCTTTATCCTTACAGAAGGATATCTAAACACAGAAGGGTATCTAAACATAGACAAATTTTACCAAACAAAACATTGATACAAAAAAACTTAGAGCTGTTCAACTCAATTTTTGAAATGACTTTATTTTCACTGTGTTGACAAACTAAACCTGTTCATTCCCAGGCCTTTCATGTTTGCTTTAGCTGGAATTTGGAGACAAAGGTGATAAGGTTGGACATGATGGATCTAGTAGAATGATGTTCTTTCATGTGAGCTAAAAAAACATTTCTGTGAGCCCCAAAGCAGCAACAGTCTCCTGAACCTTCACAGATGGAGAGGGACAAGGACCGTGTTGGTTTAGCATGCACAAACAGGATCAGGGCTGGATAGTCTGTCATGTGCAGTCTGTTGCATTCCTCTGCTTGAAAAAGAAAAAGCATTTCTTGTGGCTGACCTGACCTATCACAGCTGGACAGGGCCAGCACAGGTTTCCAAACACTGACAAGGCACGGAGTGAACATTTTTAAAAGATATTTGTATGTAACTACAATGAACTTGAGCATTCAGGGAAAAGGTGACAGACTGATGGAATTCTTTACTCTGAGAGCAGAAATTCATAGCATAGTGTTGTGGTCAGTAGCTCATCTCTCATCCCTGTTCTACCCTGACATCCCACCCTGAAGCTCTGGATGGCACTGTGGCTCTACATGAGACTGTTTGGGCTCCTTTGTCCATTCCTAAGGGAAGCAGGTTGTATTGGGACTACTTTTCCCTGAATTTCCTCTTGAGGAACTTCTCTACCCCCGTCTGGAATTGGGGACCATGAGCAATGACACTTATGGGGTAGGCTCCCAGTGGATCATGCTTCTTGGTGCTATCAGGCCACTCAAATGAGAAGTCATTTTTTCCTGGCTCCAACTGAAACTACAAACACTGTCTCTAAACTCAGTTTAGGTCCTTCATAGCTGTTGTTTGTACACAAGAGTGGTCCCCTTCGTCACTCTGCCCGGCCCTGTGTCAGCATTTAAAATGAATTATGGAAATCAAGAGTGTGACCAAAATCCACTTTTTCTATGACAGAACCAATCAGCATGGGATGGTTAAACCATTCATTACATAGCAGCCTTGTCCCAGGTGATCTTTTCGTGCCAGGTATGTTTTTTTCTCTGCCCAGTCCCAGGAGTGTCTGTGCAGGGAGCCCTGTGTACCTGCTCTGTCAGATGCTTACAACTTCTCAGTGTTTGGTGTTGCAGTGAAAGCTATGTCTCCACTGTGCCCCCCAGTCCATGGACAGCTGAGGGTTGCACAGGCCCTGGAGGGTTAACAGCAGAGCAAGAGACTGGGAATGACATGGGTGTCAGTTTGACAGCCCCTAGAAACACATCAGTCCTTTGGCCTTCAGTGCTTACAGGGATAAGGTGTGGCTTTCTGTTCACTTGCTTGTCAGGAGGTGTCTAAGAGAGTTGCTTTTATTCCTGCAGGGAATTATGCATGAGACCAGATCGATTTTCACAGTGCAGTTCTATCCAGATGCAAATCCTGGGCCGAGGGACACAGAGGTAATGTATGAGGGCTGATGTGGCCTTGCTTTCAGATGGCCTTGTGAGTGCAGGTGTTTATCAGCTGGTTACCAGCTGGTGATGGTCCTGAATCTTGGGTCTGGAAGTGTCAGGATCCTAGCAAAGGGCCCAGCCATGCATAGGCTTGTGTCTGCTTAGCTTGATCTGGAGCTAATTACAATCAGCAGCAAGAGGTCTATTGACTTCTTAGTGCTTTGGATCAGTGATTCCATTCATGTGATGTGTATGTATTGAGTCCTGGTGGGATTATCTCTGTGTTGGAAGTTACTAAAATGCTTAAGCCTTTGCAGGATCAGGCTGAAATCTCTTGCAAAAGAGATTGCAAAAGGAATAGGATTTTATCTTAACAGTAAAAAATACTAGCCAGATGCTTTGTAATAAAATCATTAACTTTCTGATACACTTTAGTTCCACTTTCAAATTTTATAATTACTGTAGAGTTATGTAAATGGATTCATACTTCCTCACTCTGGTTCTCCTAAGTGAAATGAAATTTTAATCCCCCATCTGTGACTTCACACAAATTCTGTAACAACTGGTTGCATAGTCACAGAATATGACTAAGCAGCATCAGGGGATGTGGAAGGCAGAGGAAGCGTGTCTGAACATAAATAAACTATTTAGCATTTCCTGAGAGACTAAGATGGAAGAATACCTAGAAATGCTTATTTTAATCTTAATTTGATGATGTTGATTAAATCTGCAAGTAAATCTCTTGATATCAGGAACTTTCATAGCAAACTGATTGACTAGTGTATATCAGAGAACTCAAAAAACTCAGCTGTGTGTCTTTTCCAAGTCTGTGCACTCCCACTGCTGGGATGGTTTATAACATAGTGCCTATCCTGATAGGCTTGCAGGACCCATCCATACTCCCTTCCACAGGTAATTCCCAGCAGCCAGCCAGCCTCAGGGGCTGTGTGGCAGAAGCCTGGCAGGTGTGGGGTGAGTGGGAAGCCTGTCCACTGCCTGTAGCTGCCTGATTGCAGTGAGGGTCCTGCTGCCTGCCTGCCCTGCCTGGTTGGAGAGCACTTTTCTGACAGCTGCCCTGGGACCTCCTCTGAAGGACAACGCTGATTTTGCACAACTGATGTTTAGCTATCCCTGCTCAGAACCCTGCTCTGTAGTAGGCACCATTCCAGATGGTTCCCTGAGCTAGTTCAGTGTATGCTCCTCTGTGTTTTAGCTTTTGATGCACGTTCACTCACTGCACTGGCAGCCACGTAGAAACAGAGCACACAGACATGATTGATGTGTGTTTTCTTCCTGATTATGACCTCACTTTCTTGAATGCAGCTTTGTCACATATGTCAAAGTTGTTGTGTAAATTTCAAATAATGATCTCCTCTTCTGAGATGGTGTAAATCTGCCTGCTGAAGGCAGCAGAGCAGAGCTGATTGCATGAATTCACAAATGGCCTGGTTTTTCCTTCTTTGCTTGGTATATATTTAGTTCAGCTTTGGCAGTAAATACATGTGTTTGTTTTTCCTAGTTCCTATTTGATTCATTTATTTCCCTGGTTAAGAGAGGGAAGGGCACCACCATTCCCTCGGTCCTTCCCAAGGCTGGAGTGACAGCTTCCAGAGTGGAGGTCAGTGTACAGATATTTTCATGCCTGTCAGTGAGGCTGGGAGCTAGTTAATTCCTACTGAACCCACGGCACAAAATAGCACATGGAAGTCAAAGGAGGCTTCTCTTATAAAAGTCCTGACAGCTTCTTATCTCAGAGTCATCTGGCCTCTCTTGTGTTATTAACTCTGTTTTCTTTGAAAGAGTTTTAAGTTCTGATGTTTCATGTATTTTCTTTGCAGTTCTCCTGAGAAAGGTACTCTCATAGCAGTATAATTAGGTGCCCTGGGATAATCTGGCCATGAGATTTTGTGCCAGCAGTATAATGTTGGTGCTCAGTTGCTTAGCAAATAAGTCTGAAATTCCGAACGTGAGCTGAATTTTCATACATTGCTCTCTTAGAGGCAGCTGGATTCTGTGGTCAGCCAAAGTGAGGCATGGTTGTCTATAAGCACATGATACAACTAACATGGTTATTGTATGCTCTATCCATGAGTCACATGTTTCTCTAAATGGAGATATATGGGAGAATTCCAGTAGAAATACTCTAAGAATTAAAACTGAGGTGATTTTGAAAGCAACTTCTTCTCTTTTGAAAACTTATGTTCTGTAATTTAACACTGTTCAGTGCTGCACAGTCTCTGTTCATTTCAACATCCACTACACTGGGACTGATTGTTTTCATGCCTTTGACACTTGCAGGTCTCCAAAGTTCTCATTCTGGGATCCGGGGGTCTGTCAATTGGTCAGGCAGGGGAATTTGATTACTCTGGATCGCAGGCTGTGAAAGCCTTGAAGGTGAGGAGATACTGTGAAAATGCTAACCTCATCTTTCCCTTCTCACAGCTATACTGATCCTCCAGCTGGGGCAAGGAAGCTGGTGAGGATAAATGACCATAGGGAAAATCAGCAATTTTAGTTGGTGAACTTGCTGGTTGAGTGATGTGAGTTAACCACTCAGAATTATCTTCCAAAGAGAGATGTGTTCTTGGGGTTTCTATCACAGTCTTCAAGCAGTTTATTTGTGATGTGTACCTGGTTGCTCCAGGCTTGTTAAACTGAATGGAAATTGAGGAGGAGGAATATGGTCAGATGTACTTGAGCTGAAAACCTGGAATTTTTGTGGTATGTCAGCACACTGCAAGGTAGACAACCAATAACAGCTGAACAGTTGTCTACTGCTACACAAAAGACCCCCTCATCAAGGCAGGTTTTCTAAATGGTATTTATTTTAAACAGGATGAATTTTTTTAAAGGGCTTATATGTCAAGTTTTGTTTCCAGAACAGGTCCTAGAAAGGCTACTAGGGCAAAAGTTCATGGTAGGAGAAGGTGTAGAAGGATAGAATGTCCTGTAACGGGGTTATACTGGTAATGTAAGAGTTACCCAGGCCCCAGGTTCATGTCTAAGCTCACGTGAAGAAGGAAGAGGGAGCTTGCAGAGACCTGACAGAGTCAGAGCAGAAGTAGCAGCTGCCTTCACATGAGGTGATGGTTGTGAGTGGTTCTGAGGCTGTCCTGATGTCATGAACATCTGTGCTGACCCTGGAGTCACGGAACAAAAACCCCTGGTTTTAGTAATGTTAAATATAATCTGGGGTGCTCTGGTTCATCCCCACGTTGCAACACATCTTGTATTGCATGTGTGTTGTTTGTGTACTGCATTGCTGTTGCTGGCTACTAGTTCAAACTGACCACATCATCAAGAGACAAGAACAAGCCAGGAGTGGAGGATCCCAGCGCTGGGGAGTGTCAATAATGACCCATTTGGTATCTCTTTTTTTTTTTTTAATCTTTTTTTTTTTCTTTTTTCCCTCTTTAGTCCTTTAAACTTAGCCTGGGATTGTGGAAGAAAGTAGGATTTTTTAATGATAAATCTCTCCAGCTTGGCCTCCCACAAAGTCCTTCCCCTTCACATGGCCACCCAAGAGCTGCTGTGATCTGTAGGCTGATCAGCCATTCCAGAGGCAGAGCTTGCCCTTCCTGGCCTTGCCTCTGGTAGAGGCATTTAGGCTGCATGTGAGAGAGGAGTGGCTGGTCAGCCCTGCCAGGGAAAGCTGCAGAACATGGCTGGGAGAGAATGGACAGTTAACAGGAGACAGGAGAAATTTCTTTCCCCTTAGACTTCTTCATTTTGTTTTATTTTTTGTTATGAATCAACACTGATTCTCAATGCTGATGTTCTGATTCATTCTGCTGTACTGCTGCTCTTGCTTGGCTCTTGAATGCTGATTCATTATAAGAAGGTGCTGATACTAATACTCAGTCCTGGACAGTGAAATGGGTGCTTCTTTTAAAGACTAAAAAGTCTTGAGGAGATGGGACTTCCACAGTCAGTAAATTTGTGTCTGAAAAAACATTCATCAAAGGCAGGAAGAGCAAGGCCTGGAAGCATCTGTGAACAGACTAGCTTGTGGTCACCTGGAAAATCTTCTGGATAACTTTCTGTGGGGATTATCCCAACTCAGCTGAATGCAGGTGGTATTACACAGAATGAGAAATTGAGCCCTCCTAGAGTATTACTAATTCACTGCTTTAATTAAGTTGTAGCAAATGTCTCCATCAGGATGGGTGGCCATTACACAGAGTTCTGTATGTTTATAAAAAACTAAAAAAGGCAGAAGTTGAAGGGTTGCAAGAGGAAAGAGCAGGTGGGTTAAAATCCAGCATCCCAAGCAGTTGGGCCAGAATGATGTGATATCAATGAAATGTGTCTCTCAGCACAGAGAGAATTAATTCTCTCATTAATTATCCTCATCATCACTGCTAGTTGATCTTTAAGATACCTTGTCCCAGATAAGCAGGGAAGAAAGAGCTGAGATGGGCAGATAGTTCAGGTTGTTGAAAAGTGATAAACTTTTCCCTCCCCTATTTGTTTCAACAGAATTGTAGCCATGAGTTTCTGAATACATTTATTAGAGAAGAGTGTTTGGATCTTTTCCCTCACCATTACCATAAAAACTACCCAGTTAAGGATCATTTGTCTAAATCCAAAATATTTTCCATATGGATTTTATGTCTTATTTCCCTCCCCTGTTCCACACATTTCCAAGGAAAGTGTGTTTCAGTGAAAAAAAAAAATCCAACTTTTCACAGGGAAAAAAGGTCAGCAGAACTTTACAGCAAGTCTTTAAGGTAGTATTTTAAGTTATCAAAGAAAGGAGAGGAAATATTATCCAACACCTGAACACTGAGAGCTCTGAGTGAGAATTCCACTGCTCCAGGTGAGCTATTTCTTTGTTCCCCCAAAGCAGTGAGACAAACAATCACAAATTTTAAACAAACACAGAAAAATCCTATGGCATTTTCATGCTTATTGTGAACTGAGGGAAAACAGCACTTTCTGTACTGATCCTAGCAACACTTCCATAGCATTTCCTCCAGTCTGTTTCTTTATAATATTTAAAAAATATTGTCACTGTTCCCCTTTTCAATGGGAGTTGTTGTTTTTTTAACCTTTTAACGACTTCCATATAGCAAAACTTTCTTTTGAAATGTAATTTGCATCTATAACTAGCAGTTTTTGCAAATGATGTTTGTTTGCAGTTTTTTAGCCTTATATGAAGTTGATGGAGTTTAGAATGAGTTCCTGTAAAAATGAGGCCACAGTCTTTGCACTTTTCAGTCCACCTTTTCAACAAAGCAGTAGAACAGTTTTCTGTGTCTGCATGTCTACTGCATGTGGTTGTTGCAGTTTTTTTTAAGCCTGGCCACACTCATCATTTGTAGCAAAACTTGGTTGGTTTCCTCATTACATGCTAATATTTCAAGAGTGAGGAGGATTGATCTGCCCAGCTCTGGCTCAGAATTTTCTATTAATGAGCAAACTAATGCATTTCTGTCTGTAGCTAAGGAGTGGCAAGACTGTTACAGCAGGAAACAGACAAACCTTATTATCTATTATCACTCTATCTCAGTTTCTCATCTGTGACAGAGAAAGAGAAGTGTAAAATTTTGGCTAAGCTTCATCTTGCATAGAAAGGCAGAGTTTGTCTTTTACTATGTACAATATCAAATCAAAAAAGTTATGGGATGAGATTTTTAAACTGATAATACCAGGACAATAAAGTATTTCTATAGAAAATCAAAGAACAAAATGTGGTTTTATTACTATTACTATTTGGTACAAAAATCTGAGAACTTCAAAAACCTACTGCTTGGCAAGAAAAGATTAGCTTTTGATTAAATTTTTTGCTTTGGCACCTTTAATGTGACTTCCAAAGGAAGATGGACACAAGTACGCTGGAGTTTGTACCTGTCTCTCCTATATAACTCCTAAACGTGTTAAACAATTTCAGTCAACTTTCTGAATCATGTGGGAATCTCCATTCCCTCAAGATTCACAGGCACAAAAGTAAAGAATTGGCATTAGCTCAGCCTTCAGACCAAAAGTCTCTTATAGGGCAGTACATAATTTTTTAAATTCTGCTGTTGGTAAACTGCTTGATGAACCCCATGTCTTCTTGCTGGTGCTGCTGCTCTTGTTAAATTTTTTACCCACATGTGCCTATTTTAAACACAGATTTTAATTTTTCAGGAAGAAAATGTGAAAATTGTCCTCATGAATCCCAATATTGCTTCAGTGCAGACCAATGAGACTGGCTTAAAGCAGGCTGATGCTGTCTACTTCCTCCCCATCACTCCAGAGTTTGTCATTGAGGTCATTAAGGCAGAGCGTCCTGATGGATTAATTCTGGGCATGGGTGGCCAGACTGCTCTCAACTGTGGTGAGTGTGATACTTGGCACTCCATGCAGGCCAAATCATGGTTTTTACCAGATAACAAGTAAAGTAATGAGGGACAGGACCAGAGGAAATGACCTCCAGTTGCACCAGGGGAGGTTTAGATTGGATGTTAGGAAAAATTTCTTCACTGAAAGGATGGTCAGGCATTGAAACAGTCTGGAAGTGCTCAAAAGGTATGTGGTTGTGGCACCTGGGGACATGATTTAATGGTGTGCATAGTGCTGCTAGGTTAACATTGGAGTTGTTGATCTTAGAGGTCTTTTCCAACATGGATGATTCTATGATTCTACAAAATGTGCTGCACATTTTATTTGTGCAGGCATCCAAGCCCCACATACCTCACACATTGGCCAGGTTACTGAGGGATAGAGGCAGAGATACCAGCCATGGGGGAGTGAGTCATTCCTAAGCTGAGAACTTAACATCTAATTGCTGGGTTTGGTACTTTAAAGTCATTCATATGTCCTGCTTTTCATCTTAAATCTTATATATCATAGTTGGATTTGGGATATTTTGACCACCTTGAGGCAGAGATCAAAAGGAAAAGTTACCTTCATAGAACTTCTTGCACCAGTATTCATCTGTGCTGCTTTGCTCTGTGGTGCAGATGATGGCCAAGTGGTAACTGTAGTGTTATCCCAGGTTTCATAGATTTGAGGATGGAATATATCATGTTATGGTTTGGAGTTCTGACAAAGATAATAAAATTAGCTGTGGATGAGGCCAGACAAAGTTGTCAGCTGATCAGATACCTTTTGAATACTTTCTTTGTTCTATATTTTCTAAATTCTTCTCTGTGAAGGTGGTGAGGTCCTGGCACAGGCTGCCCAGAGAAGCTGTGGCTGCCCTTGGATCCCAGGAAGTGTCCAAAGCCAGGCTGGATGGGGCTTGGAGCAACCTGGGGTAGTGAAAGGTGTCCCTGCCCATGACAGGGGGTTGGAATGAGATGAGCTTTATGGTTTCTTCCAACCCAAACCATTCTGTCCTTCTTTAATTCTATGATTCTTCATCTACTATCAAGCCTCAGAACTGTCTCTGTTTACCCTGCAGGAGTGGAACTCTTCAAGCAAGGAGTACTGCAGCAGTATGGTGTGAAGGTCCTTGGTACCTCAGTTGAATCCATCATGGCTACAGAGGACAGAAAGCTTTTTTCTGACAAGCTGACTGAGCTGAATGAGAAGATTGCTCCTAGCCTTGCAGTGGAATCGGTAAATCAGATAAATTTGAAGACATGATTGCTATTACTGTTGCCCATTTGACTTAGTAAAAATATTTCTCGTTTTGTAGAGTGAAAGCTGAATGCAACTGTGGATGCTGTAGTGTGTACAGCACTCCTTGGTGGTTAATGCTGGGCCACCATGATTTAAAATGAGTGAAAATGCAATTAAGCACTGTGAAAACCTAACCTAATTTACCAATTGACAAGAAAAATAAATTATATTGGGATGACTCCTGTGCTGCAGTACAAAACTATGTGACATGTCAGGGGTGCTTTTCTTAAATAATATACAAGCCATTTAGAGTTAGGATTTGAGGTCCCCAAAATCAGCAGTATTGAAATCTTTCTTGAGGATGGGAGTATGAAAACATAAAATTCAGTTTGGTGGAAAGGTCTGTTCAAGTTTAGATGAAATCAAACAGGTCTTAAGCTGGGATGTTTTTAGGAGGGGGTTATTTCATGCTGAAGTCTCTGAAGAAGGATCATGTAAGGACGTTGTCCATGGCAGATCAGCAAGGAAGTCCACATACAGCTAAGGACAGAAGTCATCTCCTTGAGTGCCTGTTCCAGTTTTCTGCTATTTGCCAGAAAAAGGGAATATTATAAAGTGAACTTTTATCATTTTAATTTTATCTTCAGACAGTTTAGTGTCTTACTGATGGCATTTCCAGTTAACCTTGTAACCAGAGCTGAAGACTTTATTTATCTAAATTGCTATCTATTTCTGAAATGTATTCCCCTCTCCTTTAAGGTTGAAGATGCTCTGAAGGCAGCTGAAAAGATTTGCTACCCTGTCATGATACGTTCTGCCTATGCCCTTGGTGGTCTGGGGTCTGGCATATGTCCTGATAAGGAAACTTTGCTGGACCTTGGTACAAAGGTATGTCTGGAACTGCAAACTCAGGGAATAGACCTGAACATCTAATTTTCTTAAATACTATTCTAATGTTGTAGACACTGGAATTGTACATACCTTACATTTCATCTTATCTGTAAAATGTTGCCCTGGTTATGAACTGCCCTCTTTTCATAATTCCTGCTGACAGATAATGAAAATGGCTCAATGACAGATCTTTTAAATTCATTACAAACAAGACAGAATTTGAGCAAGTTTTTCAGCAGCTTTGGTCTGAAAAGAAATATCTTGGGCTATATTCACCTACTTTCAAGAGTAAGTGATTATGAACAGGGTCAAGGAAGTTGAAACATTTGAAATGCTGAGTGATAATGTGGTCTTAGGGACAAAAGGCTGGGAGGCTTGGGTCTCTTCTGTATTTTTGTCTAAAGATGGTAATTTTCCTAGGTCAAAAGCTCATTTAGCAGGATGACACTTCATAATTTGACAACTACCAGCTGTCTCTGGCTATGAAGACAGCTCTTTTTCTATAGAAAATCCATGATTGTTTAAACATTTGTGTGAAAATTAAACAGATAATAGGAAAAAAAAATCAAAAGCTTTTTTCCTTGTCAAAAATGCAGAATTTCAGGAAATAAAACTCTATCCTTATGGGTCTCTAGAAGTCTTGGGTTTGTCTTTCCATGGTTTGCTGAGCCTCTTAATCTTTCACTTACCTCTAGAAAGAAATACTGCGGATGCCACCAAGAGCTGTGTGCGCAAATGACTTCTTTGTGTTCCCCACCTCTGCTGTCATGCAAACAGGCTTTTGGCCTGGTGTGCTCAGTGCTGAACAAACACTGCTTGGGTAGTGTCAGCTGTGGGAGGCTCAGGGGACAGGACTGGCCCGTGTGGGGGAGGCAGGGGGAGCAGGAACTCCATCTTACAGCTCCATGGTGAGGTTGGAATCGTGCCGCTTACTCAGGCTCACTCGTGGGCTGTGTTTTGAGGAAGCAGAAATTCACCCATAAACCCTGGGAGTGCAGCTGTCTGACAGGTTTCTAGCAAAACCTTTTTCAGTAGGAAAACCCTGTTTTTTCAGCAGGAAAACCTGATTTTGATCAGCACATTGTGTTTTATTTTAAAAAAAGTAAGCCTGCTGCCTACCAGCACCCTCAGATTCCTGTCTGCAGGGCAGTTCCCAATTACTACTTCTGTCAGGTGGTACTTCATCCTAAATTCAAAATCTGGCATTTCTACTTGTGAAATGTCATCCCATTAATCATGGCTTAATGCTAAAATTGATCTGGATCTCTCTGCAAGGCCTTCTGTCCCTCAGAGAGTTTACAGCACCTCCCAGTTCAGTATTGATATTTCAAAATTTACAGTGAAAACCAATTTGGGTCTTGTTGAATTAACTTGAATTTGGATGCTCATTTCCAGAGCCCAGTAGTTATGAAGATGATCTGTAGTAATTCAGTGAACTGGATTTTCAGGCACTGGACTGAACTGTTTATAATTCAGATAACTGAGCACTGGGTGTTTGATAGCACAGCTGGTCCAGGTAACCTGGCCTTGAGGTTGTGTCTCCTGGGTCTGCTCATTGAGTGAGAGAAGGCACCAGGCAGAGGAGCATCCAGGACTGGTTTGCAAGAGTGGTTAGGTGTTCCTGCTACATCCCCACCAAGTCAGTGCCTGCTTAGGCCAGGCATGAAGTGCCATTCCTCTAGCCTTTTTTGCCTTTTAAATCTGTGATTTTGGCAACTGAGCTAAGGGCAACATTTAAGTAACAGCTTGAGTTAATGACAGACGGGACCAGACTGAAGAGCCAATTCATGGGCAGCATTATAACCAGAAGCTTTGCTAAAGGATGGATTGATAATGTGCCCATCACTTTCTAGGGTTTTAAGAGAGTATTGATTAATGTTTTCCATCTGCTAATATTAAGGCCATGTATTCACTTAGATTATGCTCATTTACCAACAAACTCTATTTTTCATTTTTGCCTCATGTGCTGAGGAATACTTTCAAGATTAGTTTAAGAATAAATCATGACCCTTGCCTCTGGTTAGCATGCCAATGACAAGCAGCATTATTAATGCTATTAATTACGTAGTGTTTACTGGAACCTACACTCCCATCACTCAGTCATTTTGCTTTTTGCAGCTGTCTCCTATTGAAGTCCTTGGGGCTGCCAACATAAAAGCATGTCTGTTGCATGATTGAAGCCTTAGATGTTTTTTTATTCCTATTTGTTATTTATATACTGTTGCAAGCACACATGCCCAACCCTTTTTTTCCCCATCATATCACATAGATATTTTCAAACATGCCTTTCAGATCACAGTAAAGCAATTTTGAGGGAGGAAGGAAGGAAGGAAGGAAGGAGAAATATAAAGTGCTTGTTATCAATGCTATGAACTTATTTTCATCTTTCATTTGGTCTGGGATGTCTGGAGATAAGTCACAGAAATCTTAAATGTGCAATAAAGTCTAATAAGCGGTTTGATGTGGGGTTTTGGGGGAGTGTTGTGGGGTTTTTTTGGTGTTTATTTTCCCTAACCTATTCCCAGGCCTTTGCAATGACTAACCAAATTCTGGTGGAAAAGTCAGTTGTTGGCTGGAAGGAGATAGAGTATGAAGTTGTGAGAGATGCTGCTGATAACTGTATTGCTGTCTGCAACATGGAAAACATTGATGCTATGGGAGTCCACACAGGTAGGCTTGGGCAAAGGGTGGCTCAATGATTTTTTTATGCAGTGCTGTTCTGCCTGGTGTTATTGACAGAGCTCTGTGATTGATAAAGTGGGCTAGAAAAATACTGTTCAGGTCCTGAATAGAGCCAGATAGGGAGTGAAACAGACTAAACCTAGACCTGTGATTGTGTTTTCCCTAAGATTCCTTAGCCTGTCTTCAACTCTGGGCATCTGACTATCTGTGCTTTTCATCAGCTGTGCATGCACAAGCTGTAATCTCTGGTAATGTCATTACTAGTAGTGGGTTAGCAAAGACAGTGACTTGTGTGGCCACAATTTACTGCTGCTGAAATGCTTCTCATTTTCCTTCTCTGCTACCTTGTGACAAACAGGAGATTCTGTTGTAGTGGCTCCAAGCCAGACACTCAGTAATGAGGAGTTTCAGATGCTGAGGGATCGTGCCATCAAAGTTGTCCGACATTTGGGCATTGTGGGAGAGTGTAATATCCAGTTTGCTCTGCATCCAACTTCCCTGGAGTACTACATCATTGAAGTTAATGCCAGACTCTCAAGAAGTTCAGCATTGGCCTCCAAGGCAACAGGGTAAGATTATTTTAAAAAACCAAAATGTTACAGAAGAAACAAATGAATAAACGAAAAATTGAGGAGAGCAGAACAGAAAGAGAGAAGGAGGGATTTGGATTTTTTTATTATTTATTATTTAAATAAGTAGGTGACAGCTACAAGGAAAAAGAGTTCCAGTGTCTGCCTTCCATGTAGTTAAAACAGAGTTGGAGCCCACATTTTCATCAAGGAGGACTGAAGTTGGCTGTTAGAGAGAATTCTGGAGCAGTCAGGTCAGTAAGGTACAGATTTCTGCATGGGAAGCTTCTAAGAAGAGCTCTTGTCAGCATCTGTTAGGTTTGACCCTTGGAGAGTTGGTCCTGCTGGGAGATGGAGGGTGGGGTTAGTGAGCCCTCCAGGTCATTCCAGCCTGCTGATGCTGTTACTACAAATGGAAAAACTCCCAGGAGGAACGTGTGTGGGAGCCTAATCCTTACAAAACACATCCACTGTATCCATATGTTGGCTGCAAATCATCTCTGGGATCCAGAGGGCACAGTTATTAATGAGCTGTCTGTCAGATTGATGCAAATGGCATTGCTAGCTGCCTTTGTTTTGTTGGCTAATCATAAACTAATCAAGATAAGGATGGTCAAAGCAGCCTGTTTAAAAATTGGCTTCTTAATTGCACTTTGCAGATGCTGTTGAGAGGCACAAATTAATCTCTAATTTGCAGTTCTCAACAACTCTTATGGTTATTTAAGAGCCATAGCAGGCTGGAGATAAGCCATGTTGTTGGACAGTGGGTGTTTGATTGTTTTTAACAGACTTGCAGCCAAACATACCTGTTAGAGTGGGCTCACTGTGGACGTGACAGCTACTGAAAGGGGTGGCATGGTGGATAAAAAAAGCAAGTCCCAGATCTGGGGAGGTAGCTCTGCAATGTGTTGAGGTAGGAGGCTGGATGGCTCCTGCTGTGCTTGAGCACAGGAGCCTTCCATTGTGTTGAGCAGGGATGATCACCTCACATCTGTTTAATTGGATCCACTCCTGGGATTTGCAAACACAAAGTTCTTTCCACTCTAATGTTCTCTACTTCTCCTCTGTGACAGGTATCCATTAGCATTCATTGCTGCCAAAATTGCCTTGGGGATTCCCCTGCCAGAAATCAAGAATGTGGTGACAGGAAAAACCTCAGCTTGCTTTGAGCCCAGCCTCGATTACATTGTGACCAAGATACCCCGCTGGGATCTGGACCGTTTCCAGCACACTTCCAACCGCATTGGGAGCTCCATGAAGAGTGTGGGAGAGGTGAGTGCCAGACTCTTACCTTCCATTCCACCACTTGGGAAAGCCTTTTCTCTTACTTGGAAACCTTCAGAGTGTCTATCTTCAAGGACCTAATGAACCTGAGGATATATATTAAGCTCAAATGATTTTTATCCAGTACTATAATTAATGGAAATTAGTTAGGACTATGTAATGTTGGATATCACAGTGTGGATTCATAAATGGTTTGACTCCTAAAGGAAGAGATCATTATGGATCACCTGGGGTTGACTTCATTCCTAACACTCCAGGGCTCTCAGTTATTTTTTATTTTGAGGTTCTGTAGTGGTGATTAGTACAGTATAATTTCACAAGTAGTAGTGTGTTAAGGTTTTCAGTGGTGCCCACGAGCCACAGCTTTCAGTTGTTCCCAAGTTATTTGTCCCCTGTGTTAAAACCATATACCAGATCTCAGCCTGTTTCTTCTCTTGAAATCCAAACATAAATTGTCATCTTGCTCTCAAGTTTTGACTTCTTTTAGAGATGAAGTCTCTTACATCAGATTTTAAGATGTCTGGACAGTAACAGTATTTTCAGTCATGTTTTAAGAAGGGGGAAATGAAACAAAATTGTTAAATTACCTACTTAATTAGTTAATTACATATCAGCTACCAAAGCAAAATAATTATTTGTGTATTTTTTCAGTTGTCTTTTCAAATAGCTATTTTATTAAATAATTTTGACATGCAAGATGTTCCTATTATCATTGTCATTGAACAAGAAGCCTTCATCAGAACTGGAAAGATTAATTAGAATTTGATCTTCCATTGGCAGTTTTGGCTTTTAATGGTAATGAGGTGGGTTTTTGTTTTCAGTGAGATGATGCTTCCTGATATTAACCCTCTCTGCTTAGGGATTTTGGGACTGTTCTGTAGAACTGGAGTTCCTAAATACAGTTGCACCATCAGCTGTGGAACTTCCTGGCCATACACATTTGCAGAAGGAGATGTTGAGTCCTTCCAGTGTTCATATGTCACAGAAGTGCCTGAGCCTGTGTCCTTTTCCAGGCAGGATGCTGGGTAAAGGCAGGACAGAGATAAGGGGAAAATCAGTGCTCTAACAGTGCAGGTGAGCTGAAGCAGGGATGGAGAAGCCCAAGGGATGCAGTTTGCAGCTGGTGGGGATACTGAGCAAGAAGGTTAATGTGCAGGACCTGTGGGTAGGAGATGGAGTCTTTGAAGCAAAGAGTTTCTTGCCACTGTGTCTCTATTAGTATGGCACAGTCATCTCCCCAGGCCTGAACCTGAAGGCAGATCGCAGCACCTGCTGCATTTTTATTAATTGAACACTCTGGCCTGGCCTGGCTTTTTCTGAGCTCTGTTGTGCTGGGCAGTGGGCCTGGAGCTGTGAGAAAAGAGAAAGCAATGTTATTTTTTCTTTTGACATTTTTCAGCATTGTGCTTGAGAAGATGTTTATGCTGTTAAGGTCTCACTGCACTGGGAAATAAAAATGTAAAAGTTTGAGAAAGAGCTCTGTTACCTCACAGATTTCTAGACAGAAAGGCTTGTTTTCTTATTAGATATGGTGTCAAGACTGAAGGAGGGAAACCCCAGTGCTGCGACGTCAAGGAGGAGTAATCATTTAAGACAACCCTCACAGGGGAGAGTTACTGTAAATGTAATTTAAAGGAAGAGGAGCAGATTCCTCCTGAATCTTAAAATTCACTCTGTGAGTTTCTATCTCTAACAGGCTGTTAAACAGAAATATTCTTTTATATTACTGTACCCATGCTGCTGCATAATGTTTCCCTCTACCAGAGTGCTTCCCTTAAAGCAGTTTACAGAGGAGAGCAGCATCCTCCTGTGTGTTACAGAGAGGGAGAGGAAAACCAAAAGCAGTCACTTGTCCGGAACTCCCCATTAGTACCAAGAGCAGAGTCAGATCTAGAAGTGGGGCTATCAAGGCTCAGTCAGCTGCACCTTAGAGCCAGAAGGACTATCTTAGGGAGGAGTCCAAAGGCTACCATCTCTCTGTGTGCTTGTCTTTGTGGTTGGCATTCTGCCCACTCTGTTACTCAGGGCACAGCCAGGCTCGGCTCAGTGTCGCTCACGTGGATGTGCTCTCCCTTACAGGTCATGGCTATCGGACGCACGTTTGAAGAGAGCTTCCAAAAGGCCCTGAGGATGTGCCACCCCTCAGTGGATGGCTTCGTTTCACATCTGCCTGTGAATAAAGCCTGGCCAGCCATTGTAGATCTCCAGAAGGAGCTCTCTGAGCCATCCAGCACTCGGATACATGCAATAGCCAAGGTAACAAAAGATAGAAAGACCTTGAACTACGGCCCTTGAGTTGGAGCTACTGGATTGGGTCAGCTGAGGTGACAAAGGCTGAGTGTTCTTCACTCCCTTGCTTCCCTCTGTCAAGCTCATTGGGAGTGCTTTGAGTAGGATTCTTGCTAATGCTTTCTGCATCTTCCATGTTCAGGCAATGTGTTTACCTTTTGGTGGTACAATCTTAGCCTGTGCCCATTGCATTCAGCATCAGGTGCATTCTGGTGTCCTGTTACTTTAGTTCGTGGCTGAGTGCTGGTGGACACCTGGATTACTTTCCTCTCCTATGAGATTATATTTATCTGCTAAACATTGGCTAGTGTTCAGCCCTGATTTATACTAGTGTAAGTGCCAGTCAAAAGTGGTCAGTTTTGCAGATTACAAAGAAATAAATGAAGATCCTTTTGAGAACTGAAACAAAGGATGATAAAGGATGGCAAGCTGCAGTGTGTGAGAGCACTGTCTACTTGCAATGGTTGCTTTGGTATGGGCTTGAAACTAAAAGAACTACACAACTCTATGTTAAATTTCACAGACAAGAAATCCCCTGTTCTTCAAAACCAGCTTAGCTTCCTGTAGCATTCTTTTGACCCCTCTCGTGTCACACTGGTCAAATCACTTCAGCCTTGAAGGTGCCTGTGTAACAGGGAGTGTTATTGTGAGGGGACTAGGCTGCAAATTTATTTCTTCCTTCATCTTCTCAGTGTTTGCCTGTGTATGTAATGTGGTAGATGTGGGGTTAGTTACTTTAGAAGGTAGGTGCAATTTCACACTTTGGTTTTGCTGCAGGTAACATGTCCAACTGTCCATACCCTTTATGAAGAGAAAGGCACAGCTGTCTTTTACAGCTCCTACCTGTTGGCTTGATTTTTGTAAGATTGCAAACCTTCCTGGCAGGGAATGCCCAATTACTCTTTTTTGTGCCCCCGACTTTGTGTGGTAGTTTTTAAGCCCTTTGTGCTCATGTGTAGGTACATCTTGTTACACCTCCATGAGTGAGGAGCTGAGCCTGTGCTGTGTTAGTCAAAAGGCTTTCACATAGCTCTTCCTCTTAGAAATGGCCTGAAGAAAAATCACAAAGTGTTTTATAAACGTGTGGCTTGTCCAGCTGTTCTCCCTTGCTTTTCAAGCTAGGGAAGTGCATGTCTTCATCCTTCAGCAGCTGTGTTTGGTCTTTATTACAGCCTTTTTCTTGTGACTGAGAGAAAAATCTTACTTCTTGAGTCTTTGAGTATTTCAGGGAGATTTTATGAAAGATTAAAATTAAAACCATATTAACACAGGGAATCTGGGGAGATGAAGGTGAGTTTGGGTCCCACTGAACATTGGGTGTTCCCAGCTGCTGGTATTTTCAGTGGGATCTGTTGGAAAAAGCAAGAACAAAGTCTTAGTCCTTCCTCATAAAGAGTTGCCTCTGCCCAGCCCAGTGCACTAATTCACCCCCATTAATAACTGAGGCAAGCAGTGCAACTAAGAGGTGCTCCTGGCAGCTGGGGCTGTCTGCATGGAAATCCCTTCCCAGCTTGTTGACCTTTAAAAGCCAACGGTAAGGTTTGAAACAGGATGGACCTTTGTTATATTTTATATGTCTTCTCCCCCCTCCAATCCCACTAGTCAGCCCTCCAAAGCTTTTTACTTTTTCTCTCTCCTCTGCCTGTTGGATGATGACAACAGCAACTGTTCAGGAGCAAGGAAAGGGAGTTCAGCTGCCATTCAGAGCTACTGCTGTTGTAATGGAGCTCCCTGTTGTCATGTAAAAGAAGGCACAGGAGAGAGGCTGACATAGATGAGACTTGTTCCTTGGCTAGAGAGGGAGTGCTGCAAGGATGGAACAGCCTGATGAGCAGGGATGCTCAGGTTGTGTCAGGTGCTTTCTGCTCCTCTTAAGGTTGTGTACAACTGGCCTCAGAAGGCTGAGGCTGTGGAGTTGATGCACGCTCTGTTTCACACCAGGGCCTTGGTCTCCCAGATTCCACACTACAGATGTGTCGTTTGCACTTGTGTTGGTGTCCATAGACAGCTAAATACTTTCTTTGGTGAGGAGCCAGGATGGAACTGAAGCAACAAGGGTGCTGGCCCTAGAGAAAGCATAGGCAGCTGAGCTGCCCTCTGTTGCTTGGCCTGGAGGCCAGGCTTGCTCCATGGCTCTTGGTGTGGAGGCAGTCCTGTAAACCCCTTGGCTGCCCAGTATGGGCCAGTCCCTACTGGATGGGATGGTTTTGAAGTTGAGCAGGGCTCTAAAGTCACACTGTCCTGCTGTGTCTCTCTCCTCCTGCTTCCATGGTGTGTTTTGGCTGTACTCCTTCATGGAGGTTTGAAGTGAGGAAAGCCATTGGAGTTCAGGGCCTCCTGAACAAATTCTACACAATTGCCTGGAAACTTGATTTGCCCCTGGAGTGTGGTGATAGGGAGCAAGAAATGTCTGCAAACTCATTCTTCTCTCCCAGTCTGCAGATTTATGCAACAGGGATGAAGACGGTTGATTTTCTCTGCCTCTCCTCTGATAAATGAGTGGAAGGGATACATTTTTTTCAGTTTCCTTTGAAGATCCCTGGGACTTTTTAAATCAAGTGCCCTTAACAGCTTATGAGTATGTGGTCATGCTACCTGTGTGTGTATGTGTGGTTCAGGGACCATTGACTGAGAAGTGGAGATCCTGAGGATGTGCAAGTCTGCATGTGTTTTGTAAAAATAGATGGACAAGAAAAAAGACCTGCTCACATCCCACTAATGTGGCAGCATGACCTCATCCTCCAAGCACTAAAGAATCAGGGTGAGAAGGACCCCTTACCAGTTGCCTCATACCAGTAGTGTACCCAGAAATGTCTGAGAAGCCCAGCTTTGTCACTGCCAGTGCTCAGGGGCTGCTGTGAGGGCCCCAGGCTCCTCACTGCAGGCATTGGGAAGAGCAGTGGCTGTTGGGTGCCAAGCACGAGGTGAAGACTGGTATGTGACTGGGTACTCTAAAGGAGCAAAACGTGTTAGAGGTTTTCCCCACTGCTTGTGAGCACACAGGCTATTCCAGTGAGCAGCTGTTACCTCTCAGAGCAGGAGGATCATTGCAAGAGGGAGATACAGGCAGGCTGGCTAGGAATTCATTAGAAAAGGCAGAAGGTGGTGGCAGTATTTTGCAGTGAGCTGCCCCCCATCCCTTGTCCGTGTGGGTGGTGCCTCCCTGAAGTGACCCATTTCTCTGAGCTGGCAGAAGGTCTCCCCATTGCTGAAGCACATGGTGATGACACCAGCATTGTGCCCAAGTTTTGTAACTCAGGGGAATAATGCTAGGGTGCAGTGGACCAAGCTCATTCCTGGATTAATTCTGGAATTTTCTTCAGTGGCATTGCTCTGGCTTTGTTCCAGGGATGCTGCCCTGCAAGAAATCAATTAAGCATGGTAAGAAATTAATGAGCCTGATTGCTTTAGCTCAGCAAAGATACCGTGCTGGCATTATCATTATGGTTGATTATAGTTACTTTGTCAAGAGAGTTGTAACTGTACACCACTGGTGAGACCCAAGAAATTGCATTGATAAAAAATACATCATATTGAGGACTCTCTGAGGTGCTGATGTTTTTTAATATTACGATGTTTTGGAACCCATTGTCTTACAAATAATACCTCTGTGGGGTTCCTTTTTACCCCATGGCTGTAAATAATTGATTTAAAAAAAACCCCATCAATAACCCCAGCAAGAAAGAAGGGAAATTTGAATGGTCTTGACATGATCTTGAGATAGAGTGAGAGGAACTAGAGCTGTGCTGTAGCTGCAAGCATCACCCAGGACCTGCCTTTCCCTTGCTTCAGAGGTAATGCAAGGCCACATGCTTTGATTCAGGCCTGTATTTCAAGGCTGTATCAAGATTTATGCTCCAAAGCAAAACATTCCTTCACAGCAGAGAATGTGGAGCTTCTTGTTTTACATTTGCAGCTAGGCAACTTGAGTGGTAAGAGGTGCAGATGGGGGATTGGTCACTGCAGCCTGAATGTGGCTCCCTGTAGTTAGCTGAGCATGTTCTCAGGGGCCACCCAGCCTAGTTGCCACTAGCTTGTCTGGCTGCTGGCTCTGTGAAAAGCAAATTACCTCTCTCACTGAAACAGAAGCCAGCTTTTGGAACCAGAGCACAGGGAGAAGTGGCTGGTGCCTCCCTGCACTCTTTGTGGGGCACAGTTTCTGTTGCTGCAGGAGACAGGGTCAGGAGGTAGATGAACATTTGATTTGTACAGCTTGATCTACAAAACTTTTTTCTTTATGATATATACTTGCTGCTACCTGTTTGCAGACTAGATCTGTATTTGTGCAGCGTGTGTTAAAGGGGCTGTTTGGTGCTGTCCTGTTTTTGGCAGGCCCTGGATAATGAAGTTCCTGTGGATGTCATTCACAAACTCACAGCCATTGACAAGTGGTTCCTGTGTAAGATGCGCAGCATTGTGAACATGGAGAAGATCCTAAAGGAAGTGAACAGGTAAAAAAGCCTTGTCCTAGGACACAACAATTCTTCTGGGAATCCTGCTCAGAAACCTATGGTAAGCACAGATACAGTCAATGCTGAGAAGTTTATTCAAGTGCTTGGAATAAGCAGTGTTGTCTTAAAATGCTGTTCACTGTTGCAGTCGGCAGAAATTTTTGAGCACTCTCTTTTTGGTAAAATAACTCCTTGGATTATGGAAGTTACAGTTTATTTTGGGAAATCCTCACTATCTCTGAGACTAAGACTGGGAATGTGGATGGCCTGCAATGAGTGACTCATGTACCTAGGACAGAGTTACCTTTCAAACTCAACACTGGACTTGTCCTGACTTACTGCACCTGAGGGTCACATACGCTGCATTTTATTTCCAGCCTGGACTATTGATTTTTAAGCTTTTCTGCTTTGCTGTGATCATGCAGTATGTGTGAGTATTGCTTTTGTACCACGCTTTCAAACATCTATTGTTCCAGACATATTTAAATATAAATCTTCTTCCTTCAAGAAAAATGACCATATAAAAGCCAACAGGAAAGATAGCAGTAAATTAAAGGAGTGGGCTATATTTCAGTTCAGACTCTTGCTGACTTGAGCTTTCCCATCATGTTTTACGAGGCTGGGAGAGCCTCCTTGCTGAGTTACTGGCCGAGTGTTGGCTTTTCTGCCTCTGGTGCCCGCTGTGCTCACACGTGTCACCACACGATGGCACTGGGAGCGCAGCGCAGGCAGTGAGCTCGGAGCCGCTCCTCCGTTCACCTGCGTCATCTCTGCCTTTTGACCAGCTGCGCGCTTTCAATTGAGCAGCTCTTGCTCTCCCTTCCACCCGGAACAACCGGGATCTGGAGCTAAACAAAAATAAATGTGGAGACGGATGTGGAAGAGAAGGAGTAGCTTGATTATTTGCAGAAATCTATCATTTGGCTGCTGAAGTTTTTGTCCTCTAATATCTATGTCACATTGCATTTGTATCTGGCCTCTTAAACATGTATGTGCAGCTCCTGAGGGAAAAACCCCAACATATCCAGAATCAGTTTGTCACTGTTGGAGTGTCATGCTCTGGAACGAGACCCCAGAGGCTGGCCACATCCTCTGGTATGCTGGTAAAATAGAAAGGTATAAATCTCGCATCACTCCACAGAAGCTAATCTTCCTGAATCCTCCTGTATCCCTTTCTCTGCAATGGGTGGCAGGTGATTGTACAACCAGTGATCAGTAGGTGGTACCACCCTACACAGTTTTTCATCCTTGTGGTGCCCAGGCAGCAGGCTGTACAGGCAGCCTGCTACAGAGAGCCCTTGCACAGTATCCAGCCTAGCATTTTTATCAGACACAAGCAATGTTGTGTCCCTTGGAACTGGATTCTTGCAATTCAAATCAAATTGTGGGTGGTATCATAGAATCACAGAATGGTTTGGGTTGGAAGTGTCCTTAAAGATCATCTAGTTCTAACCCCCTGCCATGGGCAGGGACACCTTCCACTAGACCAGTTTGCTCCAAGCCCTGTGCAGCCTGGTCTGGGACACTTCCAGGGATCCAGGGGCAGCCACAGCTTCTCTGGGCACCCTGTGCCAGGGCCTCACCCCCTCACAGGTAAGAATTTTTTTGTAATAGCTAATCTAATCTTCTCTCTGTCAGTGTGAAAGAAGTGTGTCCCTCATCCTTTTGATGCCTTTTTGCTGGTCCTAAAATCATGAGCCAGACACAGGTGATAAAAGGGGTTACCTTTATAAGGGTCCTTAGGTGCACAATTCACCAGGTGGAAAACACCAAAGATGCACACGTAGCATAACATGTATACACTTTTTATAGGTTTTGCAAATTAGCATATCTGACAAGAATCCCCTGTTAGGGACATAAGTAGTGAGGTTATTCCCCCCTTAGTCATCCCTCTTTGAATTCCCCCTCTTTTAGACAGAAACTGCACTTTGTTTATGAAAATGTGTCTCAGAGAGCTAGCTTCAAGCATGGCTTTGCAGAGAATCTAACCTTGGACCCACAGCTTGGAGCCGCTGGGGAATTTATTTTGTCCTTCTGTCTAACAGAGCAGGTAAAATGCTAGCTACAAATATACATGTAAAGAATATAGAAAATATATAACAGAAAAAAAGGCAAAAATCAATTTGGCATCACTGTCACTCCAAGCTCTTTAGAACAGTCTCACCATCTGTCTTGTCACCTCCCTTCAGGTATTAGAAGGCTGCGGTTAGGTCACCCCGAAGCCTTCTCTTTTCCAGGCTGAACATACAAATTATCTTACCCTCATTCACTTACCAGTGCAGATTTTCACTCCACTATCAGTGCAGATTTTCACTCCACTACAATTGCTCACACTTTTGCAAGAAAACTCTCTTACCTCCCAGCCAGCACTGGAGGGAGGAGATGGACTGTCCAGCTGCATTACATTGAAGGCAAAAAGGCAAAGAGCCAGGGAAAAACACTTGGGACTTGAACTAAGAGGCTAGTCCAGTGAGCCACATCAGGAAACATATCTCTGCCATAGCCAAGGGAAAGCTAATTGAGTGATGCAGATGAGACTTGGCACACATGTGCTCTTCCTGCAGCCAGCTGTTTCCAGTCCCCAGCAAGCCTGGCATGAGTTCTACCTGTACTACAGGATAATTTCCAATTGAAAAGAATGAGAGGTCATGCCATCACTGCTTTAAATCTTTCTGTTAGAGTACAGTTACCAGAACTCGAAGTAGTTGCCCTGTTCCTAGGCATCGTTGCTGGTTACAGGCTGTTTGGATGGATCCACCCCTTCCTTTTTGTCTCTGTGTCGGTTTGGGGGTTCTTTGCAGTGAGGTTTTGGATGCAGTTGGAGTAACAAGAGTCTTGATTTGGCCCCTGCAGAGCTGTTGTAGAGACTGGTAACAAGGAGATGGTCTCTGCCAAGAGGAAATTAAGAGCCAGAACAAGTGGGTGTGACAGACAGATGGGGAAGGGGCATCAGAGGCAGGTGGAGGCCTTTGAGAGCAGTCCAGGAAGCAGCTCTCACACACCACATGCTGCCTTGCATCCTCGCCATGTGCAGCAATTCAGAGGTGAGCAGAAAGTCTCACTGATACGTGCAGCGGATCTGCTTACACGTGTGAAAGGCTCTGTGGGATAATGCAATGCTGAGGGAAAAACTTTCTGACCTGTAGATATTTGTGCATTCTCTGAGGTGTAGAGGCAAGGACAGCCATTTGCAGAGACAGTAGGGACTGGGAAGAGCAGCCTCTGCCCCATTTACCTTTGTCCCACTGAACTTTTTTCTAAAGAAGATTGGACCTGGTGCTGGGTAGGACTGTATATCTTTGTCACGCTGCAGCAGTGGTTCCATTTGGCTCTGCCTCTGGGCCCTCTAGGATGGAGAAGTAGTTGTTTCAGATATGTGATGTGGCTGCAGGAAAGCAAATGGCCTGAGTTGAATTGGGAAAAGAAAGCCATTTTGAGTGTACTTGTGAGAATAAAAAGTAATATCACAGACATGACAAACATGTGCCTCTGCTGTTTCTCTTGTGACCTTACATATTTTTTATTTTGGAAACTTACATTTGAGGGGGTTTTTGTTGTTGTCTGACCAATTACCTTTATACCTGGAGTGTAATTTTAACTTCAACCTTCCCCACCACATACATGCACATAAACAAATAAAACCACTTATACATCCTCACATGGAAAGAGCAAGCACCATCCCATGCTGTCAGTCCATTAATAGGTGATGATGTATGAAGCAGTGGCAGTGCAATAGGATGTGCTATTATCTCCTTAGAATTATTTCCTTAGATTTGGCCTTGCCAGTCCCGTGAGTGAAAATGGGAAGAAGGGCCTGGAGAGACCCCACAGGCTTTTCATCACACTGACAGCTCATGAGAGACGTGGAAGTTTGGACAGACCATGTTCAGGTGTCTGAGGCAGCAAGGAGTGAGATGTCTCTTTTAGGCCATGGCTATGGACCCAGTCCTGAGCAAATCAGATTTGAAGCAGGGTCCAGTGAAACCAAGCATCCCCAGGAGGACATCCCCAGGCTTAGAAGTAACATCTAAGGCATACTTGACTAGGCCTAGGTGCAAGGGAAAACCTCTTTTGGAATTTATATCTATTCTTTGAGTGTTTGTAGTGAAGATTTGTTTGCATGTAGCCATGTTTATTTTTATTTGTTCCTGATTTTGGGATCCCTGAAAACAGTGACTGTATGCAAGGACAATGTACAACAATGATTAAATAGAGGTAAAGAGGTAGGCAGCTATGGTGAAATCATCACTTAGGCCCAAGTGACATGGGGACAAAAGCCTTGTTGAAACTCAATAGGACTTGTGTTCCTAAGTCACTTAGGTATCTCTGTAGCAATTGAACCTGCAATTGATTGTGTTTGCCATTACTTGAGAGCTCCTAGGGATGGGGGAAGAGTAGAGGTAGTGGGGTCAGGTTCACTGCTGGAGAAAATCCAAGTAAAACCCAAGAAAGCCATCTTGTAGCAGACAGAAGTGTGAGTATATTACCCAAAGAGGAACATTTCAATATTGATTAAAGGCTGTAAAGTAGAATTCAATTGAGGAAAGAGCAGCTTAATAAACCATCACTGTGAAGAGCAAAGCACAGAGATGGTGAGCTTGCCCAAAGTCTTAAAGACAGTCTGGCAGTGCAGTGACTTGAATTTTGTCACCTGAAATCTCAACTCTTCAAATTAACCTTAATGGAAACAGCAGATCATCTTTTTGGCAGATACTGAACTAGCCAGCCTGCTAACAGTGGGAAATTATGGCACCAATCATATTTTGATAATTTTATACTTTGGAGCTTTGTTTTGAGGGAAAATATGTCCTTGCTCAGTGAGTGTTGTGAGAAAACACCTGGCCTGTTGTGTGCTTTGAAAGGAGTAAGTGCAGTCCTGACTATTACTCTTGCTGTTCCCAAAGAGACATGGGTTAGTAAAGGGAAAAGACAAAAGTGGGAGGGTGCAGACCCACTTCGGCCCAGCATTTGTAGCTGGGTGCTCTGCTCAGTTGCCCATGGGAGAAGCTGTTTATTGCAAAGGCCTTTTGGTAGCCCATGTCCCTGGGTACCTGCAAGGTGTGCTTTGAAGGCTATTTGTTGGAAGCATGACTGTGGTGGAGTAGGCACAGAAATACAGGTGCTGGAATGAAAACCTGGCACCAGCAGGTGAGCTGGGAAGCTCTGCAGGGAGGGAAGCTCAGATAGGCCATCAATAACCTGTGCTCTTCAATAGGGGTGCCTGCTGCACCCCCACTTCTCTCAGCAGCAGTTTCTGCTGACCCGTGTGCTTTTGGGACAGGTCAGAGTGCGTCACACGGGTCTTGTGTGGACATCAAGCAGACCAAGTCCAGTGATAGGAAATGAGGTTGTGCTGATTTATGCCATTTGAGGAGTTGTCACTGACATATTTGTAGTGCTCCTCTCTAGCTAACTGGAAAGATTGCTTTCATCTTCTTTGGGAACTGTAGGGCAGGAAAGGCTTGGGAACAAGTTCGGAATGCAATACATGAGGAGAACAAAATACAAGCAGCTATTGTTGTTTGTCCTTTGTGTGGATCTACCATAAGATACTTTCTATTTGTCTTGTAGAGCCACTGGTAATAATGTCACAGCTGTATTTTCTTTCAAAGCATCTGTACATTTGTGAAAATGCAATATGTATGTTTTCCTTGATGCAGAGGATATACAGGCATTGCCTTAAAAAGCCATTGGGGAGTCTCTGTAACCAGCATGTGCAATGCTAGGAGCAGGGCAGTGTGTACCACGGCATCCCAGCAAAGACCTCAAAGCTCTCTTTTACCAGGGATAGAAAATGGGCTTTCAGGAAACATCTACAACCCATTTCTTGGCTGTGTTTTGGTATGAGCTGCTGCTTTAGCTCACTTAATCTTGTGAGTGAGTCATTCAGGTCTTAGGGCACAGTGTGAGGTTCGTGTTACTTAAATCAAGATGCCCACAATGAGATTTATTACCCCAGGGACCAGAATGTTAAAGGTGCAGAGAGCTGGAGTGACAATTGTTCTGTGAGTGAGATTTGTTGGTTTACAGCTCCTGCTTCCTTAAACACTCTTTTGACAGCTTTTTGTCAGTCATCTCATTAGCTTCTTAGGAGGGGAAAACTGGTAACAATCTGTCTCCTTGAGAAGAGGAGCAGGGGGAGAATGTAAACCATGATCTCATTATTTTAATTGTAGCATGTTGAAAATCTTGTAAAACATCAGAAGTAATCAAGGAAACCACTAGGAACCTTGAAGCAGAGCAGGACAGTGAGGAAATGAGAAAGAATATGCTTTTATACAAAATTCAGCCTGAAATTCAGCAGGTTTTTGAAATCCTGCAGGCCTATGACTACTGAGAAAGGAAGAGCTCTCTGAGGACTGGGCATAATGCATTTTACTACCAGCACTTCTTACTTTTGGTTCACCTTGCTTGCCATAGTGAAACTGGGCACAAAGTTTAGTCCGGGCTTAAATCACTTCAGACTTGGGAGGAGCTGAGTTGAAGACCCATGGGCAGGGCTGGAATGTGCTCACCTTTGCAGCTCCTCTGTGCATATCCAAGCCACATTTGTATCTTCTGAGATGAGGCAGAGGTGACAGTGCAGGGAGGAGGGCGCATGGTAACTGGGACACAGCATGCTGTGTCCCAAAGGCTCCCAGCTCAGGCTGTGGCTCTCAGTTCACAAAATATTCCTGATGATTTTGGTCAAGACCCATTTACATGTGCCTAAGTAATATGTGAATGGGCATAAACTTGACATCATACCTAAAAAGAATCAGAGCCTGATTTGGGAGACAAGAAAAAGAGGATTTCTTCTGCTGGCATCTTTATTGGTGGATCAGATGGAAGCTGGTCAAGTGGAAGAGAGGGCTCTGCTGAAGAGAGCAGGGTCTCCTGATAATTTCAGTGCTGTCAGTGTTCCTTCAGTCAGTTAATAGATTTCTCCAGGTTCTCTGTGCCAGGTGAAAATTTCCTCATTAATCAGAATTTATTCCATTTTCTCTTATCGTTTATTATCAAAGAAGTGAGTGGATGGAGTTCCAAAGATGACAGGGTGGAATTTTAAACTAAAAGCAACTACAAATCAACACTGGAAGCTGAAGCAGAATCACAAGCAAGGTTGGGGAAAGGCTTATTTTGTTTATAAACTGCAAAATGAGCAGAAGACTTCAGCTTTCTGAGGAGGTGAACAACCATTTAATAATCATGGCAGTGTGCAAAAATCTAATTATCTGGGTTTGAAGCTCTAAAACTCCTGACTTTCATTTTGCAAAGGCAAACATTAGGAAGAGGAGCATTATAGAAGTCTGAAATCATGGTTGCTTACTCTTCCCTTGTTTCAGAATTGATTCAAAGCCAGTGAGAGGGTTTAATCTTTGGAAGACTTCTTGCTCTGTATAGGAAAAGTAAGTGATGCTCCAGGGGAAAGTGGGAGGCAGTGATGTAAGACTGGGTCATGTGACTTGGTGTATCCAGGACTGAGAATTTTTGTCTTGTCTTTTAGTGCTGGATTTCTGGTGAGCTTGAAGGGTTATTTGCTCTCAAATATTCAAAGAGATCAGCCTGATTCTGCCCTTGCTGGCTTTAGTGTCTCTAGCTTTTCTAAAGGGCTGTCTCTGAGCAAAGGCAGTGGGAATTGCCCCTTAAAAATTGTCACACCTAAACTTCTGTTTTGCTATCTGCAAGATAAGCATCACCCTACCATACTGTTTGCATGTTTCTTTATATTGTTTCCATGAAACTTGAGACATAAATGCTAAAAATCACCATGATTAGTAAATGGCAATTATTCAGTTATGAAAATGTGTGTCCAGTACATGTAGAGAGGCAGCCTGATTTCCATACTAGTGCTGAGGATTTGCAATTCTCTGATTCAGTTCCCATTAAACATGATGGACCAATTCTGCTGGTTTCTTCTATCATGCTTTAGGAGTAGCAGAGCAAAAAGTGCATGGAAAAAATGCATGGTTCTATTTCCCCTGTAGGAACTGGTCTTTTTTCTTTTGCATGCTGGTTTTTCTGTAAAAAGACTAGTTACCTTTCTGCATGGATTAGTAAGTGGCCTAACCTAATTTAAGCTGCTAGCCCAAGGCAAATGAATCATGGTGCAAAATAATCACTGCTTTTGTTCTACCCTCCCAGCTGGGAGGGAGGGTGACAGTGAATGATATTGTTATAATGAGATACAAGAAACGGAATGAAAACAAGCTGCAAATGAAGGCAATTTGCTGTCTCTGACAGTAATCAAATGACAGCCAGCTATGCGTGTTCCTGAGGCAGAAGGGAGGGAGGGCAAGGGAGTAAACGGCTCTGAAAGAGGCTCATTTCCTTGGGGTCATCAGGTCTACTCACTCACTCTAAGGAGGCTGAGTCCTTAATAGCCAGCAACTGCTAGCGTCCATTTTGACAGAGATTTGGTGGAGTTTGCTGTATTTGCTTCTGTAAAACACACACCCATGCCTTCAGTCCTGATGTTCATGACTTGTGTAAGAAGTCCTGCCTCTGAGCTGAGATCAGAAATGGGCTGAAGAGAAGCAGAGGAGTTTCTTGTGGAGGTATGGGAGCATGGAAACCATGAGTTTTAATACAGTGTGGTGCCACAAAGTAGGTCTTACTTTGGAAAATCCATAACCTGGGAAGCTCAACCTGCTGGATTAGGCAGGACTTTTTCACCAAATCACAGAATGGTTTGTGTTGAAAGAGATCTTAAAGCTCATCTCATTCCAGCCTCTGCCATGGGCAGGGACACTTTCCACCTGCCCAGGTTACTCTGAGCCCCGTCCATCCTGGCCTTGACCACTTCCAGGGATGTGGCAGCCACAGTTTCCCTTCTGACACTAATGAAGAGGAGGCTTTGCTGGAGTAAGAAGGGTGATGTGCAGGTTGTAGAGAAGATCCAGGGTGTAGATGATGCTCTTGCCTGGAGTCCCCTGAGGGCAGAGCAAGCTGTTCGTGGGGCCAGGCTGGGACATGGCGCAGAGGAGAGGAATTGCTGTGAGTGTTTCTTTGCTGCAAGTTTTCACCAGCTTTCCTTTTCTCCTGTGCTGGTTGCAGGAAGGTGGAGTGCTCTCTTCGTGTACTCCAGGGCAAGGAGGAAGGTGGCATTGGGAAATTCCTAGGGCAAATCCTGTCTATCCAGGGAGCTGAACCCAAGATGTTATGGTTCCCAGTTCTGCACTCAGAACAGCTGGTTTGACACTTGTGTGACTTTCACCTGTTTCATATTAGCCTGACTTTACCGAGGGCAGCAGAGCTGCTCTGTGCCTAAGCCAGAGTTGAAAATCCAGTCCAATGACTCTTTCATGCTTCATCTTCCTGACACATTCCAATAAAATGGTCTTACCCCTCTTCTCCCACGCGAATAAAATAATAGTATTTACTTTAAAATACCATCAAGCAAAGGACATAATTCAAAAACTCTGTTTAAGGAAAATTGCTTGTTTGTTAATCATTCCTTTTTCCTTATTCAGAGCTTACTTGCTCATAAAATATTGATTTATTGGGCAGGCAAGAATGCTCTTGGCAATGAAGATGTAAAGCAGAAGTGCTGATAAAAATACAGGCTTTCTTATGTTTTTGCAAAAGCTAAGCTTAGAAAAGTTAGCTTAGAAAAAGAGGAAGGCAGAAACTATAAGGGTGGAGTCAAAACAAAGTGGGATGAAGAGTAGGAGAGAAAACAGTAGAGTGAATGAAGAGGGAATGGAGAAGATGAAAAAAATGAAGAGCAAAATGAACAGGAAACTGTTGATCTTCAGAAAGGCAGGGGGGAAGCAATGTGTTTGAAATAAACAGCAAAAAACTAGGACTTCTGAAAAGCAAAACCAGGAGAACGAGAACGTATGGAAGTATTGAAAATCAAAAAGGTACCCCTGCTTTACCTGGGAAATCCCCCCTCTCCATTTTCCTAATGCAAGAAGCAGCACTAAGATATGGAAAAGGGTATATTGAGAGTGTTACAAGAAAAAACCTACCTTGTGTGTGAGCCTCTAAAGGTCATTTCTGCTACGGATCTCTGAAGTGAGATGCTTTTTGCAAAGACTGGCCATTTCAGAAGGCCATCTTCATCAACAGAAAGGAAACTTGGTAGGGACACATTGTAGGCATGTCTCCCAGCTCTACACAGCGGTCACAGGGTCAGGGCACAGTTATGCCTCTGAATGGCTCGTCCCAGAGCTTCAAGAATTTCATGCCTTTGAGTGGAGTGGGCAGCTGCAATGAGAGGCAGGAGATGCAAGCACAGACATAATGATTGGTCCAGCCCAGTCTGGTGAGGCCTAAGTTTAAATTTCAGACTGAGAGGAGGAATGAACGGGAGATACGAAGTTAAAGTTTGGGCATGGAGTTGTAGGGATACTGAATCCAAAAAAGGAATCACTGTGTAAGTCCTTTGTGGAGGCTGAAATGATAAATGTCCACACAGTTGTTGTGGTATTGGGGTTTGATACTGGCTAGAAGCCAGGTACCCACAAAAAACCATTCACTTATTCTCCCCTGCTATAGTTGAGCAGAGGGAAAAAAAAAACCTAAAAGGCTCATATGGTGAGATAAGGATTAGGAGAAAACATTCTAAGGGCAAAACAGGTTAAAAACTTAAAAGGTGTAAGGAAAATTTATTAACTNCCAGCAGCCCTTCTTTCTTTCTCACTGACAGTGCAAGGAGAAAAAACACAGGGTTTTTAGTCAGTTTGTGACTTTTTTAAAAAATCATTCTTCAGTTTGATTAGGAAGTGGAGTGTCTTCTGTTATGTCATGGGGTTTCCTCCACGGGAGACAGTTCTCTGTCAACTTCTTCAACATGGTTCTAATTTTTACAAGTCCTGACCAACCTGCCCAACATGAGTCTCTCCCACAGGCAAAGCAGACTTCCCATAACTGTTTTATTTGTGGGTCTTTAGTTCATGGGATGTAGTCTTTTAAGGATGAGCTGTTCTCGTATGGAAGCAAGAGTCTTCTCTTTCTCTTGAAGTTTCTCACTAGATTGCAGCTTTTCAGCATCCACAAGCTCTGGTTGTGAGTATCTTTTCTCATGGGCTGCGGGTGGACTTCTACATCCCCCTATGCACTTTATGAATTACAGGGAAAACCAGTTTGTTATATTATTGTCCTCACCATGGCTTGCATAAGAATCTCAGCTCCAGCACTCAGAACACCTCCTCCTCTCCCTCCCTCTCTTGCACCAACCTTATTGTCGCCATGTTGTTCTCCTCACATGTCTTCACCTTTTCCTTTTCTGTGACTCAGAAGAGAATTGGTGTCTGTAGGTTTGTTTGTTCTCAAATTTTATCAGTTGAAAGGTTTTTACAGAGTTCTGCAGCGCCGAAAGGTTGATCCCCTCCGGGCTCCGCACTGGGGAATTGCCTCGCCATGCCCCTCGCCGCTGGTCATGTGGTCCCCGCCGGCCGCCGGCTCCGCCCAGCGCCGCTCCTCATGCGGGGCGCCGAAAAGGAAAAGCCGCTGCCTCTGCCCTTCTGTTCGCAGCATGGCTGGCTAAAATCAGCTAAGCAAGTGAAGTTCATTGCGAGCCACGCCGAGATGGCAGCGGTCCCGGGCTGTGCCGGTCCCGGGCTGTGCCGGTCCCGGGCTGTGCCGGTGTTTCACCAAAGAGATGCAGAGCTAAAACTGCAGCTTAGAAAGAGATGGTAGAGTGTTGTGTTGAGTGAACTGCATGGCCTCTCCTGGGGCTGGGATGGCGGCGGCCACACGGCCGCTCCTGGCCTCAGCCACAGGACTACTTGTGCCGCTGGGACGGCTCCCCCGGCAGCATTGTGAAGGGGCCTGGCAGGCCCCTCACCACCCCTCAGAGGGGAGGAAGAAAGCTTTTGTTGTTCTTTTGCGTGCATTTTTTTGTTCTTAATTATGCCATCACAGAGGTGTTGCTAACTTTTCTAATTGGGCCAGCCAATATGCCAATCGTCAGAGCCTTCAGGGATTAGCTCTGCTGGACATGGTAGAAATTTTGAGGAATTTCTCTCTCAGAAGTAGCCTCTGTGGTTTCCTCTGCCCTCACTAAAAGCCAGGTGGTGTTAAACTAACACGTGGGTGCAGTCAAATTGCACTAGCCTGATGGATCTTGTCATGAGTCACTGGTTCCTGTCTCAAAAATGCAGGGAAAGTAAATGTTTTACTTCCTACTGCTTGCGGTCTGCCTGTTGACTTTACCACTGAGGTGTTTGCGTGGGGCACCAAGGGCAAAAAAGATGTTTTATGTTGAGTCTTCTTCCTTTTTATGCCTTCACATGCATGATCCTATAGCAACTCTATGCAGTGTAGAGACAAAAGCACTCGTGTATCTTCTAGTTATTCCTGTAAAGCCTCATGCAGAGGTGTTTTTCTTATTTAATCCCAGTAAAACAATTCCAGAAGAAACACTGAGGAGAGCCAAACAGATGGGGTTCTCTGACAAGCAGATTGGGAAATGCCTGAGGCTGAATGAAGTCCAGTGCCGTCAGCTGAGACTGAGGAAGAATATAGTGCCCTGGGTGAAGCAGGTATGTGAGAAACGTCACTGGGCCTGGTGGGGCTTCCAAGTGTGGCAGGAGACCTCCGTGTCTTTAGAAACCCTTGCCTCTGTTAACATCCTCAGGAGTTTACATGTTGACGTGAGGAGAACACAGTTCACCCATGTAGGAGTTCCTTCTGCACTGCAGGCATCAATGTCATGAACATTCCCAAAGAGAGACTCAGAATATTCCTGTTCAAATTCTTTGTGGCTGAGGGGGACACATGTGACTTCAGGAAAAGGCTGAAAATGCTGGCCCACCAAGGCAGGACCATGAAGAGCATATCTCTTCTCTCTTGGTAGTAAATTTTTACAGGCTAATACTTTATTTGAAGTGTGCTATTGTTATGGGTTCATTTGCTATTCATTGTGATAGCATGAGCCTAATGAGCTCATCTGGTATTCATGGCAGTGTCACTAGGTGCTCGGCTGTTGCATTTAAGGTATGTTGGTATTAAACTGCCACCAGCTGGTTTTCTGTCCTTAAAGAGGGTAAAAAAAACCAACCCAAACTACTGAATGTTTCTGAAAGAGTCCATCTGTATCCTCAGGCCCAGTTCAAAGTGCCAAATCTTCTTCTGTTCCCCAGCTGCCTTTTTTCTTCTGTGGCTCACCTGGCCACAGAAACGTGCCTGGTCTTGCACTGTGTTCTTCCAGCTGCATATGGCACTGCAGTGCTGGATTGATTTGTGTGCCAAGGTACACTTAATAAGGTCATTCTACTTGTGCCTGCCTGTGTGCCTTCAAAGCATATGTTTCTTCTTGAGCCATGAAGTGCAAGTCACAGTATTAGCAACAGTAATGAGCAGCAGACACACGGTGCTAATGATGTAAGGTCACATTCTCCATGATTCACAAGGATTTGGACAGTCAGTGGGGATTCCTGGAAGTGCTTGAAGTTTGGACAGATTTTTAAATGGTATAGCACATAAAAATTCATGTCAAGACTGCTTTCATATAGTTCCCTGTTCTGTATTCTCTGTAGAAATGTTTCAGATGTTCATTCAGGAAACTTCAGCAGTCTCTGGTGACCCGGATGGACTGGTTACCAAGTATAACATGCCATGAGTAGTTGACACAAATAGTTTGTGAACAGCCTCATGGGCAAATGATTCTTCTGGATTCTGGTGACTAAATACATAAGAAATTGTTGAAAACTACATGTAAAGGGTGGTTTAAAATCACTCTTGCTTTGTGTACCATTTAATTATCAAGCACAAGTTATATCGTAACACAAACACACAGTAATTGCGCTGCCACTCCACAAGATTTCTAAGTGATATTGTGTGTGTGTTTGTATTCAGTGTGAGAGTAAGATGGGGTCAAGAGTAGAGTCTGAAGATTCCAGACAGCCTAGTTATAAAGGACAGAAGACCTGGAGGAATCTGTGTAATCTGCTGAACAAAGAAGAGAATGAGGGCCTTAGCAAGTAGGGGAAAGTTCCTGGGCTGTGTGGGTGTTTCACCAAAGAGATGCAGAGCTAAAACTGCAGCTTAGAAAGAGATGGTAGAGTGTTGTGTTGACTGAACTGTAGGGTTGGGGCAAGGCCAGGCATATGCTGTGTTAACAGCACAGGACAGTTCAGGTCACCTCCTTATGAGGTAACATATGATGGGAAAATGATAGGAGTGAAACAGCAGTAGAAAGGGAAAGAGGCAAAAGAAAACAACCCAAAAATCAGTTTGTAGGAAAAATCTTGCACTGGCCAAGTCACAATCCCCCTTTTTTTCTTGTACAGATTGACACCCTGGCAGCAGAATACCCAGCGGTGACTAATTACCTCTACGTCACGTACAATGGGCAGGTAGGCACCCTCAGAAACAACAGTCTCATTGCTGTCTTTGATCTCTTTTCCCTATGCCATGTTATTTCTGGAAATCTTGCAGATGCCTCGGTCTCCATAGCAATTCTTTTGGATGGTTTTACATATAATCCCCTTATAGCAGGCCTGGAACTTTCTCTCGCTTCAATCTTGATCCAGTGCATTTACTGTTAAAGCCCCTATGTTGTTAAGAGCCTGTCATATATCACCTGTACATGCACAAGTAGGTGCTGGGAATGCAGAAGTCATATTTCCCTTATCTCATCCCAACATTATTTTTATATGAAACTTCACAGGGTGTTAGGCTGCTTGAATAGCCATATTAGAGGTGCTGTTTCTTTTCTGCTCTGGGTGCAGCACTACTAATTCTAGGAGAGCTGCACTTGATTTACACTGCAGTGACCAAGATCAGACTGGAGCCCCGAAGGATCAGATTGTTGGGTTTGGGCTGAACACCAGAAACTGTTTATTCTGAAAAGCACGGAGTTAGGTGCTGTGGAGTACAGATCCTAATGACTTTTTTGTCTCCCTTCCCAGGAACACGATGTAAAATTTGATGACTGTGGAGTGATGGTGTTGGGCTGTGGACCATACCACATAGGTAAATCTTTCTTACAACTCCTCAGTTCTCCTTGTGCCTTCAAACCTTCTTCAGATATTCTTGTGGTTCCTTTGCTCCTCTTCTCATATGGTGAAAAAACCCTCCAGAGCACAGTGTACAGGACATCAATTCCTAACAGAAGGTTTGCATTTTATACTTTCTTGGAGATTTCATTTCACACCCTTGAAAAAAGCAGGAGAATTTTATTACTTTTCACTTGGTACTTAGTTGTGATTTCCACTAAGTTTTACAGAATTTTTAAAATTTTACTTTTTTCACATGTTAAGGTCTTGAGAACCTCATTCCTTGTATAGAAGTTTGTTGCTCCCATACCTATCTTACATGTTTACTGCCAGCTCATGATTATATTGTCACTATGCATTTTACAGCTGTAAGTGTAGGTGACTCTGAAAGTATTTTGATCTCTTCAGCTGCTTTTGTATAAGCAATTCTCTGTATGTTGTTTTTTCTTTCAACCCACTCAGATCATTATACAGAGTAACAGTTTCCTCGTGGCTGTGAGTATTGGGTAGACAGACTGCTGAATTCTGTATGTGATGACTTTCACTTTTTCTTTCCATGGATCTCTCCAAATAGCTTGCAATTATTGACAAGGAAAAATTTGCTTGTCATTCAGAAATATTTCTGCTCTTCATCTCCCAGAACTGATGATGGGTTTTGAAAGCTGGAATTGTAAACTCCATCCATTTGCTTTGCTTGGATTGGAGAGGTTGTATGTTGCACTCCTGTTGCTGTTTGTAGGACATGCCTTTGTGAACTCCGTTTCCAGCGTGAATGTTGAGATGACTGAAATCAGGAGCAGCACTCCATGATTAGGCTTATTTTTTGTGAATGGTTCTGCTGTTCAACAGGCTCTGTGGCATGGCTACAACAAATAAAAAGGATGGCAGTGTTATTTCATAAGTTGATCGAATGTATGTGAATACATTTTGCACTGTTCACCTAAAACTCCTCATTGCTTAGAATAGAGATGCAGGCCTGTTCTTGGTCTCATCTGCTCTGCAGCTTTGATTAGATCCATCAAGACCATCTTTGGAAGAGGTTGTAACTAAATAAAGGCTGCTAGAGGAAACCGTAACTTGTACCTGTAAAATATTTTTTTCCTAGGTGCAATAGCCAAGTTGGGTGGTTTTTTCACTTCTTTTATCCTTTGAAGGCAAGTAAGCAATGTGCTTTTCCTCTATGCTTTCAGTATTGTAATCAGAATTCAGTGGGATCAACTCAATGTTCTCTTCCAAGTTAGAAGAGGCTAAATTATTTGTATGGAAGTTGAACATGTGACATTATTTTTCTTATTTCCTTTGTGAAAGCTAAATTTTAGGTTAAAAAGAAACAAAACAACTTACGAGTTTTATTTGAAAATAGTTTAAAATATATTGCAGGCAAATGTTGAATATGTTCACACTTCTGCAAAGACATAAAAATATTTGAAGGAAGTGAGGCCATTTCAAAAGTCATGCTGTATTCTGTGTTTGGAAAGAAAATTATTCAAACCAAAGTGGGATTTTTGAAGTTTCTTGTAAGATAATATGCCAAATAAAAACATGATGTGAGTCAGTGCAGTAACACACTCTTGAACTTCAGTACTTGCTTTGGCACATCTTTCCTGCACACATGAAGCCTCAGCAATCCTCGCTCTTCACCTGCTTCCAGGAGGGGATCTCCTGTCCTGGGAGGGGGTTTGTTTGTGTGTCAGCCCTAAAAGCAGTATAAATATATTTCCACCACTGACATAGGCCAGCAGAGTGCTCTGTAAGTTTTAAGGTGTGCACATAGACTCAACGTGATTAAAACGTGAAAGTGAGTTCAAAAACGTGCATGTATTGATGTAGCAGTTGTCTGCTGAGGAGCAGTGTCTGGTTATGTTACAACAGTCATTACTAGTAATACTATTTATTTTCTGCCTCCCTTCTTCCCATGTTTGGATATGATCATTACTGGATGTGCCTGGAATACACTTAACAGCTATTCAGCTGTTTTCCCAGGTTGTATCTGAAGCAGTCAGATGAGGGCTCCAGATGACCATTGTGTTCCAAAGTTGAGGTTTCTTATGCATATAAAAATACCTGTGTAATGGAAGTGGAATACAAAAACTGAATGAGCATCTGGTGTCCTTTCTGGGAAACATCCAGGTTCAGATTTGATTTTCCTCTCTTTTCTGTGGGGTTTTAACTGAAGCTCAGGCATGTTTTGAGGTTCTTGTTTGACAGAAGTGGGGAAACAACCTATGTGCCTGTCAGGGAATGACCTGTGCCAGCTATCAGTTTGTGACTAGGCGGTGGAGGCAGCAATTAACCACAGACTGAATTTCTAACAAATCTTGTCACACAATTTTATATAAAAGTAATATCAGTGGTTAACGATCATGTAATGACTGTGAATGCAGCATGATGAGGCCAAGGTTTTCTTGTAGACTGTAAGCATAACCATTTAATGGCCTTCTTTAATATGCATCATTCTCTGTTTGTGGTACCTGTTTCAGATGTTTGAGCATAGAAATGTATGGGGTAGTAGCTGTTTGCACAAGTCTCAATTCAAGTGTTCCCTGGAACCTGCAGCACTGCCCAAATCCTGAGAGCTGCAGCTTTGGATGGCAAGGCACCAAGTCCTGGTGCTCACCCGAGCCCCCTCTGTGCCTCTTTCCTTTCAAGATGGCCACAGTGCTTACTCAGGGTTTGGGACAGTAGGATGTGCTCATCCCACAGTGTTGCCATAGTGACTGTAGCCTTTAAAGCAAGATCAAAGGATCACAGAGTGGCTGTAGAAGTGTTGTTCTACTGATCTGCCTTGCCTGGAGTCAGTGTACAGGAATGTCAAACTGAGATGTAATTCTTCTGTTGTTGGTTTAGCTCTTCTGGAAGGTAAAAACCACCTCAATCTTCTGTTCTTCACACCACATCTATGCAAATGCTTTGTGTTTCCTTATAATAACAGGAACTCACTTTCTCCCACTCGTTAGTTTAGCTAGAGTGCATTGGTTGGGAGGCAGCAGTGACTGGATGAAAAGCAAGAGCACACTGAAGTGTTTATGAGCACAGGATGACAGACATGTTAGAGAGGTCTGTCGCTCCTGAGCAGCTGAGCCAACTTACCTGTTGTGCTTGGAGGTTCACGTTTTGTGGATGATTAATTTCCGTGGGAGGACAATTACATTTCTGGCTCTGAGGCAGGAAGCAATGCTGGCTTTTTTTTCTTCTTCTTTAAGCTGGAGTGCTGAGAATATCTATTTATGTTTTCTTCTCTGCATCCTTCTTTCCTTGCCCACTTTTCTGTCTCCTGGCAGGCAGCAGCGTGGAGTTTGATTGGTGTGCTGTCTCCAGTATCCGCACGCTGCGTCAGCTTGGCAACAAGACCGTGGTCGTGAATTGCAACCCAGAGACGGTGAGCACAGACTTTGATGAGTGTGACAGACTGTACTTTGAGGAGCTGTCACTGGAAAGGATCCTGGACATCTACCAATATGAGGTAAAGAGAAGCAGAAGCACTATAAAAAGCCATGAAGCAACCCAGTCTTTTCAAAATTCCTGTCACTAGCTTGCGAAGCAGCTGGGGGTGAGGGGAGAGAGCAAAAGCTGTTTGCTTTGGATCCCGATGTTGCATTTTACACATCGCTGATGCTCCTAGCAGGCTGCTCAATAAAGAATGCCAAAAAAATATTAAATTATTTTGCAAGATGCCATATTGTGCAATATTTACAAGCAGGCTTAATTTGCTGCACAGACATTTATCACACGGACTGTTGTGCCCTTGTGCTGCTGGGCTTTAGCAGTTAAGCACACCCTTGAATTGAAGCACAAGCCCTCCACCTGGAGCAGTTGAAGGAGTTCTGTGCATCACACACACGTGTGCTCAAGAACTTGCAGGCTTGGCCTTGCAGTACAATTGGCAAGTGGATGTGGTCCAGCATACAGGCAGGCAGACCAGGGAAGGGCATTGGCATTGCCATCAAACCATAAAATCTTCCAGCTCCTGATCTAGATGTTGCACTGGTCTTTTAGCAATTTTCAAGTGTTCAGAAGTGCTGATCTAAGAGGTGGAGGAGAGTCCCAGACATATTTGATAATGAGGGGATGTATAATGTAAGCAGTTGGCGCTGATATCGAAAATATTGATTTCTAGCAGATAACACTCTCATCTTGGATTTGTTGCTGAGGCTTTTAAAGGTGCTTTCAGGAACTTCATCTACCCAGAAATTCAGCATGACTTGGCCATGTAACTTGCTGAAACAACTTTGCAGAACCTGGATCATGTTAAACTTGTGATTTTTCCTGACTCCTTTTCCTGGTATATGAAGATCTGAGCTCATCTCCTTTGTGAATGGGTGCAAATTTCTAAAACGGTTTCATAATCTGGCCATGTTTTGATCATTCCCAAATTTGGAACCAGGCCAAAGCGCATGAGAAATTGTCCCAGACTCTAGGTTCTGTTCTTCAGCCATTTACAAAATACTGTCTACGACCATTTTTAAATTGCATGTTCACACTTTCCTGTTTGTACAGGTTGTTTTACCTCTCCTTTAAATTTTTGTAAAAACAGAGACTACTAGTGGAAAACATAGATTTTCAAGAGGCCAAAAGACTCTGGTGGCTCTCTGGACTCTTAAAACCTGATTTTTGAATGCTTTAGGATTATCCATGAGGCTCAGCTCTAAAAGCACCGAACTCTTGTTTACTTAACAGAACTGAACTTCTGAGCAGGGGCGTGGAGGAAACTGGTGTGACAGTTTGTCACACAAATAACACTGATGAAATACAACATCTAATTACTGCAGGATCAAAGAGAAGGTAGAGATAGGTGATGAGGGAGCTCATTTCCACATGGAGTGCTAGTAATTAGCGAGTTGGGTAAGAAAAAGATGTGAAAAGATTACTGAATACATACTGAAACTTGCATTATCCTGGTTGTCAGAGGAAGGCTTGGCCAGTTTGATGGGAGGCAGTGCAGATCTCCAGGTCTAATAGCAGCATCCTGTCATAGCCAGAGTTTGCAGAGGATTTTGCTACTCTGGCATGGGTGTGAAAACAACCAACTTGATGTTTGTGTTGGAGGTGTGAAAGCTGTCAGAGTCTGAGCCCAAACATCCAAAATCAGTGTTGTAATGTCTAATCATTCCCAAGGTCAATAGTAAATACAAATAATAAAACCACTTTTCTTCAGCAGTGACATAAGGTAATGCCTCATGATGCCTAATTTGCAAGTAGGGAAACTGAGGAGTAGATAGGCCTGCACAGAGTAATGCAAAAGAACCTGGGCAGAGCTGGGGACAGAGCCCAGACCTCCAGCTAAGTGTAGTCTAAGATACATTATTTGTTATATGTCATTCCTTTAGGAAAATGAGTGAGCCAAATGCTAATGTCCTATTAACAGAATACTTCCTCAGGCAAATGCAGTTGGAATTCAGCCCCTAAGAAGAAGGTCAAATTAAAAATGAATTTGATTCTGAGATCCTTCACCAATCCTGTAGATAGCCATCTCTCCCATTTTTATATACAGAGCATGAACAGTGTCGTGATTTCAGACTGTTCTTTTAACCTCTCCTGGTCATTTGCCTCCTCTGGTGTTTCAATGGACAATGAACTGTTGGAAATAACTGAAAAGTCATGGATCATTGGCAAGCTGTATGTAAAAACATCAGCAAACAATGGACACAGCCCTGAGCCCTTAGTAGAGATGATATTTCAGCTCCCTAAACATTGTTAGGATCAGCAGCAGAGCTTGGGCAGCTGTTAAGCCCAAGTGAAGAGGTGCACTGATTTGTCCCTGCTTTTCTGATGAGATAAATTAGGCTGCACCAAGGAATGAGTTTGCCAACAGGACTGAGACTGCAAGCTGCCCACCAAGAAATGCTCACAGCTTCACAGAGCCCTCTCCCAGGGATGTACTCAGCTGTCCCCCCTCTTCCTCTTCCTTGTGTCCTCTTTAACCTCCAGTTGACATTGACAGCTGCAGTGACCCATCAGAGTCTGAGCTCTGCGTAACAGAGCTGTTCATTGGAGGAAAGTTTAATTTACTGTGAATGTGCAGAGTTAGGTGGTAGTCTGTGAGGACAATAATTTAAAACACAAAATAAAATTCCTTCCCTCAGATTTATTGGCTTTTTGTTTCCAGAGAAGATGTTCCTTTTTTATTTTAATATCTATCAGCTTGAGGGCCTCTACTGATTCTTTTTTCTGTTTCGGAGATTATTCTGAAACAATTCATAAAAGTAAAGGAGGCTCCTAGGTACAATTTTAATGGTCTAATTTGTTTTCAAACTCAGGGAAAAAGAAACCCCAGCTCTATTACTAATGACATAACAGCAAGGTAGTAATAAAAAGAGCAATTTTTGTTATAAAGGGGAAAATAATTCTCTCGAGGCTTCTTTCACTAGATTATGCATTGTGTATATTTTAACGATATCTAATGGCAAGGATGTTATTAATTTTCTTTATAATTAAAATATGGCTGATGACAAAGTGATATGCAGTGGGGTCCCTTTCTGCCTGCCCACATTTCTCAGTGGAGCAGTCGTGTTCCCTGTCAGGACAGTGGTTGCTCTCTGGGTGGGAACATGCTTTGGGAAACAACAGCAGAATTTTGAAGTAAGAAGTAAGCAGCAAAATTCAATTTATGGTTCAATTCATAGATTCAATTTATGGTTCTTCTTGAGTAAAAATGAGTATATGATTCTTTGCTATCTGCTTGAATAAGGAATCTCCTCTGTCTCCTTAGGGCTGAAATCCCTAATTCTGTCCCAGCTTTGATGTAGGCAGTATTTGGATTTTAGATGTGCAGTAACTAGAATTGTTTTAAAGGCAGAAATGAGCAGCAGCTGAGGAGAAGCTGTTAGCTGGGACACTTCACATTTCACATATGTCAAGGATAGATTAAGATGTTGGTTGACCTTGGAAGCAAAGCTACTTTGACTTGTTACCCTCCTTCCAAGCTGCAAGGAGGGGTTTGCTTATTCACACTCTGGTTCTTATCCATGTGGGATGGTAAAGGGCCCAGGGACTAGAGGGAGTTACTCTGTTTTGGATGGGTCTGGAAGCACTAAGGCACAGATTTCTCTTCCAAGCTGGAGATGGTGAGCTCTGATGTCATGAGACAACTGCTTCTGGGCACAAAACAGCCCCTGTCCTTTTTCACTGCCTGTCCTAAGCTCTTTCAGATGGTTGCTGTTGGCCAGCAGCATCATGGCATCCCATAAGTGACTGCATAGTGAAAAGGAAAAAAATAATCATCTCATGCTGTGTATTAGCCTGCTGAGCAAATAATCTTGGGATAGTAAGTGCTGCTTAAATGCCAGACTGTTGGGTTTTTATTATGGTAGGAAATTACCACGTCAGAGCTGTGTGGGGACTATATTAGCATTTATCATCTATTTTTGCCCAGTCACTTATAGTCCATTCTGCTCTCAGTTTACAGTTTTCCCTGATGAAGGAATTCCTCTTCCAGGAAGGCCAGTGAGGCTGACGTTCTTCAGGAAAAACACACTTGTTAATTAAAAGAACATTGTTCCTCTATCTTTTAGAGCCAAACCATGGATCACTTGCTTTATGCTTCTCGTTTTTCAGAAGTGAGTGAAACTGTAAAACACATTTGGTTCAAAAGAAGCCTTCACTGGAGCTCTTCTGTGGGCCAGATTGTCCTTTGGGCAAATTTTCGCCATCTTTAATTTGAAAGTAAAGTGCTCTTTGTTGTAGGTACTCTGAGGCCTTTTGTTCTATTGAAAATTTTCACACCTGACTAGATTGTACTTGAAAGCATTAGGGGTTGTATGTAAAAAGAAAAATATCCCATATTTGCACCTGTAGAAAGGTGTGTGTTAGCAAGCAAGATCACCTGTCTCTAGTTATTTAGTGTTTATTATTTTCTCACTTAAAATGCCATGCTGCCCAGTGACAGCCGTGAAATGCTCCGCTGTGGCTGGAGGATGCTGTGCCACCTGTTCTGCCCCATCTACCTCTGGAGTTGGAGTGCTTACAAATAACCTGAGTGGAAATGAGCACCTGTGACAGTTTGCTGAAATGCTTGCTACCATCCAGGGTGCTACTAGAAACAAGAAGCTAGTCAGGAATAAGGAGCATTGCTTAAAACAAAGGGCTAAGTGTGTCCATAGCTTTGCAGACTGTATGATGTGTTGGGCTCTGTTGATTTATACTCTGCTTAGCTTTTTTACACTCCTTAAAGACTGGCTTCTGGGGCTAGGAAAGGTGGTTTGCCTAGCTGTGCTGGCAGGAAAAAAACCCTTAAATTCCAGTTGTTTCCCATTGCCTCTCTGCTGGAGGTTACTGCCTTGCATCTGTGGAATAAAAAAGATTTCGCATGAATGTCTGCTCTGCTGAAAATCTCTGACCATAAGCATGGGAGGGAGAGGCTGTGTTCTCAAAGAGCTTGACTGAAAAAGAAAGAAGACCTCAGCATTTTGTTTGTTCATGCTGCTGGGTTCAAAGGCCACAGCAAATGGGGGGGTAGGCTCAGCTGTAGTGAGAGTCCCCATGTCCACATGCCTGGGAGCACATGGAAAGGAAACCTGACCCCATGGGGCAGTGTTGGGGTTTGTTGGTGTGCAATGCATGTCCCTAGTGCAGTGCCCTTCCTCTGGAAAGCAAGGCAAGGTGTGTCAGCTCAGTGCTTTATCCTCACTGGGAAAGCAGAAGCACCTAAACATGGTACGCAAACAAAGTAACAGCCTGTGGTTCAAGCAGGACTTAGGGAATCATGGGTTGATGTGAAAGCTGCAAACTTCTCTGCTTTCCTAGGGAATTTGACCTCCAGTTATTGCTGGGTTTTGAGTGACATTGCGGAGGATATTCCTGGTTTAGGGAGGATACACACTGCAAATCACACTTTGCACCCTGGGTGCCTCTAGATCAGCACAATTATGATAAAATCATAGAATGACTTGAGTTGGAAGGGACCTTAAAGATCATCTAGTTCCACCCCCCTGCCATGGGCAGGAACAGCTTCCACTAGACCAGGTTGCTCCAAGCCCCATCCAGCCTGGCCTTGGACACTTCCAGGGATGGGGCAGCCACAGCTTCTCTGGGCAACCTGTGCTAGGGCCTCCCCACCCTCAGAGTAAAGAATTTCTTCCTAATATCTAACCTAAATCTCTCCTCTTCCAGTTTTAAACTGATCATCCTTGTCCTATCACTATCTGCCCCCATGTAAGAAGTCACCCTCCTCTTTTTTAATAAATTCTCTTTAGGCTCTGGAAGACTTCAATGAAGTCTTCCTGGAGCTTCTCTTCTCTAGTCTGAACAACCCCATCTCTCTCAGCCTGTCTTCACAGGAGAGGTGCTTCAGCTCTCTGATCATCGTTGTGGCCCAATGATCTGTCTTTGTTCACAGCAGCCTGAAAAGGGACATAATCTAAATACTGGATTTTTGTTGTGACATCTCTTCCTATTAAGATAACTTGGACATGACTGTGCTCCTTTCTGTGTTCCAACAGGGATGCAGTGGCTGCATTATTTCTGTAGGTGGGCAGATTCCCAATAACCTGGCAGTACCACTGCACCAGAGTGGAGTGAAGATTCTTGGCACAAACCCTTTAAAGATTGACCAGGCAGAAGATCGTTCCATATTCTCAGCTGTCCTGGATGAGCTGCATGTGGCCCAGGCTCCCTGGAAGGCAGTCAGCACGCTGGTAAGCTGGGAGGTGCATCTGGGACATGCTGAAGCATCTGGGGGTTGGGATGTGCATCTGCTCAGGAAGGACTCAGTCACTGATAGACTTCAAGATTCTGAAGGCATTTGACAGTTTTTTACTGCCCATGTTGAAGAACTTTTTGATACCTGTAAAGTGATGTTACAGCAGCACTGGCAGTGGGTGGAAACTGAAAGGGAAGTGCCTTTAAATCACCTCACACAATGTGGGGTAAATACCCAGCAGAAGTTAGCACCACTGACAGGTTAGTCTAGGTATCCTGCTGGGCTTGAGATCTGTTCTAGCAGGTAGAGATTGCAAAGGAATAGAGATGGGTTGGCATTGCTCTTTTTTCCCAACTTCTTTCCCCTCATCTTAATTGCTAGTAAAGTGCAAATGCAGTTAGAATTGGAATTTTGGAATGACATTACAATATTGTTCACAGCATGTTTTTCCTCCCTTTCTTTAGAGAGATGCAGTTGAATTTGCAAGGTCTGTGAGTTATCCATGTTTGCTGAGGCCCTCCTATGTTCTGAGGTAAGACTCAGCCATCAGAGCTCAGCAATGCTGGGTATGAACTCCAAAAACCTCTCTGAGACAGGGGAGAACAATTTGAGGGGATGTGTGGAAGACTCTGTGCTAGGTGTATGCCCATGAGACAGCTGCTCCAACCAATAAATAAAGCCAGTGGATCCCTGAAGTCCATCAGGCACAGATCAAAGGCAGAATGTAATCATAAGAATGTCTGTTCAGCTCTGTGACCTTTTGCATATCTCAAGGCCAAAACCACAAACCATCTGGGATATTCTTCCAGGTTCCTGAGATTGTTACCTGTACAATTAAGTCAAAAGATTGTTTGCCACCAGGAAAAAGAGAAGGGAACCTGCTGAGGCTGTTTATTGAGATGGGCATCTGTTTTGAGAAAATTAAAGTGCATTTTTTGAATTCCGCTTCTTATTTGCCAAGCTTCTCTGCTTACAGGCATGTTTTATGTTCCTGCACTGTGGCAGCTGCCTCTCATTAAACAGACATTGTACAGAGTCCCTCATTTCCAACAGCCAGACAGACTTTTTGAGGAGGTTACACCAGCACATGCACACAGCAAACTCACAAGTTCTGAATGATTGCTCTTCACTGTGAGAAGTTTCTTCATAGCTGGGTGACTCAGCTCAGAGAGGCAGTTTGCCAGGCACAGTTTACAAGTGAAAATAAATTGGAGACAGGATCCTTTTTATATGAAAGACACACATATCAAAATGAAGAAGCTCAATACCAGTTTTTAGGGCTGGAGAACAAGCACACTTTTTATTTTAAAAGAAGAAAAGGAGAAGGGTTTCTTCAGCCCTGAAGGAAATATCCTTTAGAAGCAACTCCTGAATGTGACTTTTCTATCTGGTATCTAAGACTTGCAATAGGGTTTCAAGTTAGAAAACAGCCCTCCTGTCAGGAGTAAAGTTGAGTGTAGTTAAGTATAAGGTAACAATTGCTCCTGATGTAATTTACCAGATTGTTAAGGAACACTTCTTTTAGCCTGTTGTTTCCATCTGCATTAAAACCATTATAGGCCCATTCTGTGTTAAGTATTTGCTAATGTGTGTTAGTGCAGGGTAGGGGGACTCCAGGGAGAAAGATGAAACTGGAGGATGTAAAACTTGAGGAATGAGAGTGTGAAAAGCTCTAGCATAGCCCTCTGCCTGGCCTCTGTCTACAGAAGAGCAGCAGTCCACAGCTAGATTTCTTTATCCTCTGAGCAGACATGAGCTTTAATATTGGCCAGTTTCCTTGGAAAACGAAATGCCTTTCCCCACCAGTTAGGTACTGTGTACACCAGCTCACCTCCTCAGTGGTACTACTGACACAAGTTCATGGATTTATTGAACTCTATTGATTTAGGTAAATATAATCACCCAGGTACCTGTGTCTTTTTATCTTAGGATAAAGTGACTGATTAGTGGGACAGATCCTTCTTCCACTTTTCCCCACAGCCTCTGTGGGCTTGCCCAACAAAGCAAAGGGGAAGCTGGGAATCAGTGGTAGAAATGGGAAATCTTTTCTTAAAAGATTTGTGTCTTTAAAAGGGACTTGAATCACTTAACTCTGGACCCATGTTCTCCCAGATCCCCTTCTCTGATATTACTGGCAGGTCCAACCAAAGCAGCTTTCAGATACCTGCTGTACTGTGTCTGCTCCCTTAAGGGATGAGATGTTAGGGGAGGAACACGGTGAAATGGGCAGCAAAGAAGAGACTGTTTGCATCTGGATTTACACTGTGACCATTGCCAGTGACCCATGCAAGCCTCACTTCATCTGTCCCAGAGGAGCAATAGGCTAAAGTGAGCCAGGTGTGTTTGTCCTGAGCTCCCAGCTAACCTGCCCCAGGGGGAAAGTCTGGGCCTTACTGGGGCTGGGTGGCTGACAAGCCACCTCCCCCAGCTTAGGGGGACCTTCAAAGGCTTGGCTCAGGAAGGGGATTTGGCAGCAGTGCTAAGGCTATGAAAATACAGTTCTTTATTTCTCCACTATGGTTCTGTCTTCTCTGGGAAGGATAATGGAGAGTAATTGGGTACCACCTCTGCCTCTCTTTGAGTCAAGAGCAGAGCAAGTGGCTGGAGCCAGGAGCTTCCTTGGCTAGTGTGTCATACAGAGGTAGCTGGTAACCTTGTGAACCCTGTGCCCTGGTGCCTAGCACTGATGTCTCCCTAGAATTCACAAGGGAAGCTGACCTGGGTTCTCTTCCTTCCTATTCTCATAGTGGGTCTGCAATGAATGTAGTATTCACTGAAGAGGAAATGAAGAAGTTCTTAGCAGAAGCCACCAGAGTCTCTCAGGTACCTCTTTGTGCTGCCACTTCCTTTTGTGTTCCCCTTACTTGTTTCATCTCTACTGTGTTTTCTATCTCTTAGTTTCTTTACTGTGTCTTCCTCACTCTTTCCCTTCCTTGCCTGAGTTTGACCCCTCAGTTTGTTCCCTAACTTGGGAGCCTGTGCAAATACCCTTACTGACCCCACCAGGGTGCCTGCATGGAGTGGGACAGCAGGCAGCTGTTTTACCTGCACGTGCATTTCTGGCCAGTTGTAAATAGATGTAGTCCACTGAGCTGGGACCCTTCCAGGCTTGCCAGTGGCAGCTTATGCCAACCAGCATAGAAATGGGAGCATCTTTCACTTACTCTCTCAATTGTTTTGCCTGGCTGCTTCTTTGAACAACTGAATACTTGGCATCTCCTCAGAAGGTTTTTTCTTCTTCTTCTTTTTTTTTTTTTAAATGGTCACTGTTCAGAACAGGGCTGTGACATCATAAACACTTGGAGTTAAAAACAAGTGAATCAAAGAGGAACTCTCTGAAAACACAGCTGGCTGTGGAAGTCAGACATATTATTGCTTTCTCAGGATCCTTAGGTGGTTAAAGCTTGAACAGGAACAAAACCATGAGCTTTTAAAAAGTATGAGGCAAATGGTGCAAGTTTAACTTTTCAGCCAGAAATAGTGGAATGAAAGGGAGATACCTTTCAAAGTAATAATATCCTGAAGGATAGGTTAGTGTGGAGGCAAGGAGACCACTTATTACCATCTTTGAAGTTTTAGAGGGGTAGTGCAACTGTTACTTCCATCAGAAGGAATTATTTAACTATTCTCAGAAGACTATAGGGTCATCCTGTGTTAGTGTGCCAGGTTCTTAGCAGTGCTAGGACTCCCAAAATGCCTAACTTCCCTCTGTGCTTCATCTAAGTACTCTGCTTTGTGTTTACACTCACAGAAGGAGAGCAGGCAACAGCCTTAAGCCCCACTCAATGGGACAGATCACTTTGTCATGCTGCTGGGTGGCTTTGTGATGGCAGTGGATGCCCTACAGAGAGGCTCTAGCCCAGAAAAGTGACCCCTGGTCAGCTTAATTTGTCACAGCTTGACTGACTTGAATTGGGCAGTGCTGTTCTTTGTTTCAGAGATGTCTCATCCTTCGTACAGGAGGCCTTTCTGGGAGTTGCATTTGTAGAGTCTAGCCAATACATGACATATTCCTAGGGGAAAGAGAGGGTGTTCCCATGGGATCCTTATGATATCCAGTTCTGCTACACACACAAGGCACTGCTGCTCACTGCAAAAATGACCAGTTGCACACTGTGAGGTTTTGGGTGCTCTGGTTCTGATCCTGAAGAGACTTACCCTAGATTTACATGCTATTTTTTTCCTAGTGTAGTCAGACTGCCAGGGGAAGAACAACTTCCTTCATCCAGTATTGTGTATTGACAAAAGCTGTGGTATAGTTGAAGCCAAGCTAGCAAAAAGCAAACCAGAACCAAAGTATGGTGTTCTGCTTCTACATTAGGGAGGATTTCTTAGTCTTGTCAAGGCTTTGTGGCCTGTGAGTGGTTCCACAGAAGCTCCCAGTATTAGTTGTGAGCATCCTCTGTGGGACATAGGCTTAGTTTTTCTGGTTCCAAAGCCTCACCTAGTTCTGCTTCATCCAGCAGAACTTCTCCAGGTAAAGGCCCTGACTAGTTCTTGTTCTGTTGTTTTAATGACTTTGCTGTTGCAATGTTGTGCCATTATGGCATTCATGTTGTCAATAATGTTCAAAACTTCTAATGCAGGTTGAGACAGATTGAAGTAAACAAGGTTGTGTGCACATATAAAATCTTCGGGTGAAAAACTGCAGCAAGACAGAAAGTAACAGGACACAAGCCACTAAATTTATGAAACAATGTAGGCTTCAGCACTGTCCTTGCCTCTGAATTTACCCTTGCACTGATAAATGGAAGAAATTGTGTCTTGTAACTTTTGGAGTTGCTTGGTATTTTTTCAAGAGGAGCCTTTAAAACATGCACAAACTGTCATTTATTTCATTTTATTCTCTAATAAATAATAGGCAGTTAATAGTGGATGGGACAGGTAAAATGTTGAGACACAAAGCTGGCCAGGAAGAATGCAGATTAGAATTTTTTGGAGCAAGTGTCTGGAAGGAGAAAGTATTAGAGGAGAGTGGAAGTGTGTGCTAGCATCCCGGAGACAGGCAGGAAGAAGAGGAAGGAAAGCAACGTATAGCAGGGAAGGTAGTGAGAGTCAAGGGTTGTTCCTGGCCTGCTATAACTTGTGGCAACCTCTCCCTGGGAGACTTGGGAAGCCAGGCAGAGAAATTACACAGAATCACACAGAATCACCAGGTTGGAAGAGACCTCTGAGATCATCGAGTCCAACCCAACCCTAACACCTCAACTAGACCATGGCACTGAGTGCCACATCCAGTCTGTTCTTAAACACATCCAGGGATGGGGACTCCACCACCTCCCCAGGCAGATCATTCCAGTACTTTATCACCCTTCCTGTAAGAAACTTTTTCCTAATATCCAACCTAATTTTCCCTTGCCCACAGTCCTCTTGTTCTGTCACTTGCTGCCTGGAGGAAGAGACCAACCCCCACCTGGCTACAGCCACCTTTCAGCAAGTTGCAGAGAGTGATCAGGTCAGGCCTGAGTCTCCTTTTCTCCAGGCTAAACAAGCCCAGCTCCCTCAGCCATTCCTCAGAGGGCTTGTGTTCCCAGCCCCTCACCAGCCTGGTTGCCCTCCTCTGGACGCGCTTAGTTAGAAAGGAATGGATCAGTTGCATAAAATATGTGACTCTAAAATAGCAAACAACCACTGTGCAAAGTCATTGACAATGCCAAGGATCAGTTCCTTTATGGAGCACCGTGTCCAGTGAGATGGCTGGGAGGCTCAGACTGAGGAAGAAATGAAGATCTTGGAGTTAAGGGCCGTCTTTAGGAGATGGGATTAGAGGTCATTGGATCTATGCATTTCTTGCTGTCTTCTTTGTGCCATGATCTCTATGGTTTTGCCCTGAATTTCCCTGTCCTGGTGTTGTTATGGAGAGCTCAAACTTTTTTGCATCAGTGGTTTTGGGGAAATCGTGCCAAGTTTTCCCCATTATATCTTTGCAAAGTTGACTTATCTGTGGAAATGAGGATATTAATAGATTGGTCTTCTGGTCTTTTGCTTCCAAAGAGTCCTAGGTGGTGTATGAATACTCTCTTACAAAAACTTTCTAATTTTCTCTTGTTTTGATGGCAGGATTACCCTGTGGTACTCACTAAATTTATTGAAGATGCCCGTGAGGTGGAAATGGATGCTGTAGCCAAGGCAGGAAGAGTAAGTACTTTGCTTTTCTTCAACATTAAACTTGTTTTTTCGGGATCTGAGATCTGCAGAAATGTGTATTTTGAATGATTTACTGTAGAGCCATGGATTCATGCTGAGGAGAGTAAAGAAACAAGAATTCCTCTTAGGCTCAAAACTGTTGTGCTTGACAAGCTCCACCTCTCTTATTTTATACATCTAACCAGTTATTTTTTTTAAGCATTGATTATCCATGTAAATGAATCCTTTTGAATACAATTTTTAGCAGATTTGCAAATCACTGGCTTCAGAAATCACTTTCACCAGAATTTTATCATGGGTTATGGAATTACCACAGTTATTCCATTTTTCTTGCAACTTCAGCTTGCCTTTCATTACTCAGCAAAGGCAAAAAAAATCACAAACTTCGCAATTAACAGAAGTAGTATTTTTTCAATTATAATTTTTAACCAGCAGACACAATCAATTTTTTGGTATTGAGGTTGTACACCTTGATGCAGCTAATTCAATTTAAATCCTTAGGCCTGGATTTCCTCTGTTTGCTTAAAACACCATAAAAGAGTGGGGGTAAAATTATATACCAGTGATGTTAGTTCATGCTTGTTCCTGTTGGGGAATGATGGCTTTCTTGTGTTCTGGCAAGCAGAACTCAGAAAGCTGGTATAAAGCCTCCTTAGCTTTTACCTTCTGAGCCCATGTGTGTTAGAGAGAGGAAGGGAGCCTCAGGATCTCCAGGCTGTGGTAGGTTCTATCATGTTCCTGATTTGCTTAACCATAGCAGCAAAGACACCGACGTGGTCTCCTCGTTCATGTGCCTAGTGTCTGCTTCAGGCATATTCTCCCCAAAATTTGGGGAAATTCACTTTCTGTTTCCCCCCCTCCCACCCCATCTGTATCCTTTTTCAGACACAGTTCTGTTCAGGAGGCTGAGCTGTGCTGGGGAGGAGGGAACAGTTTCTGAGCGGGTGAAATGACCCAGTGCTCTCTCATGGCTGTGCGCAGGTTATTTCACACGCTGTTTCAGAGCATGTGGAGGACGCAGGCGTTCACTCAGGAGATGCCACCCTCATGTTCCCCACTCAGACCATCAGCCAGCAAGCCTTGGAGAAGGTATGGGTTGCACTAGCACTGAAAAGAGAAAAGGAAATGAGGGTTTGACTCTGCTTTTCCTCCACCACCAGTGGAGAAATCAAGTCACCAATGATTTTTTTAAGGCCGGTGTGGTATGTGCAAGTGAAGGATGTCAGAGTGCCCCTGTGATGGGCTTGATTAGCTGAACTGTACCCCACTAATTTAAGCAGTAGATGTGCACACTTTTAGACCCGTAGGATTTTTTTGTTTCCTTGGTTTAGAACCAGCTTCTGTAGCAGTAGAGGATTGTCTAATTCATACATAAGCCATGGTTCTCTTTCCACTTCCTTTTCTCCCACAATACTTAACTGATTATGTCAGATGTATGACTCTAGCTGCCTGCTTTTCCAAAAATAATATCAGGATGAATGAACCTCACCTAATCTTGACTTTTTCCCTTTTCAAGAATAAACCTTGTGATACAGAGTTAGTTATTAAGATGCATTTTTTAAATGAAATGTGCCATGCCCCTTTATGTCATCCTGTTAGGAGTTTGCTTGGAAGCCAGCAAAAGCTGTAATGCAATGACCTGTGCTCCAGCTCTGTTTCCAATATCCAAAGTCTTGTTTCTGAAAACAGTCATCTCCTGGAGCAAAGCTATTCAAACCCTTCTATTGACACACCTGGGAAATAAGACTTTCCTCCCAGTTTGTTCCAGAGTGTATCTACTCAGACACCTCCCACTGATCTGTGATGGGACAGGCATGTTGGTGAAAGACTTTTAGGACACTTGCAAAACTGGTTAGTTATTCTCAAATAACAAAACATTATTCATTATGTCACCAAGAAAGGTATAAAGACTCCAGTGTGCAGTGTAGGAATTACTACAGGGCAAGGCTTTGATTCTTTGTTTTTCTCCTTCTCCCCTCTGCTTTCTCACACACACAAAACCTGATTTTTGCTTCTGCCCTCAAATGGCACTTCAGGCCCTAGGTTACTAGGGAAATTAAACATGTTTGCTCCTGATACAGTGCTATTGCCAAAATGTGGGTATAGAGAAAAAAGCAAGGCAGAAAGAGATGATGTTCAAAGAAATCCACAAGTCTAGTGATTTATTGCCATGATGCTCTCTATTTTGTGGAACTTAATTATTTATTCTATTTACACTTTTAAAATTTGGTTTTTTATAGGTAAAAGCTGCTACAAAAAAGATTGCAAAGGCTTTTGCCATCTCTGGTCCATTCAATATCCAGTTCTTGGTGCAAGGCAACAATGTGCTGGTAAGAGCTGCTGTGAGTGTGGCAGGGCCCATGCTGTGCTGAGGTGTGTGGGTCCTGCATGTCTGCTGTGGGCATTGTGGCAGTGGCAGCCAGGGCAAATAACCTGCCTTGTCAGAGGGTGTGGGCTCACTCGTGCCACCCTTTGTCACATCACACAGCTCTCCCTGCCTGTGTGGCAGGGAGCATCCTCCCCTGCCTTGACACTCAGGGTGAAGAGAGTCTGCTTGCTTTGTCTGTCAGCCTTGTTTCACTGTGAGCTGCTGTCCTTCCCAAAATTACCAGTTTGGAATAGGATGGACAGCACTGGGACCTGCACCTCATCCCATGTACTAGATATCATGGCTTTTAGATCTCCAATATCTTCTCTCATCTTTAACTATTTTGATGTTAAATTAAGCCTTCAAAGGGATTGAAAAGAAAGCAAGACAATGTAAGTGTTTAAACCTTTACTATAAGCTATTAGGATGGTTATCTGAATAGTCCTAGTAGCTGTTAGCAGCAGGAGCACAGCAGATGTCTGACCCTTTCTGGCTAACAGCTGGCTTTCTGTTGCTAATGGAAGGAGGTCAGAGGAACAGGGTATGACTGAGGATACAGTGAATAGGAAGAAAACCTGACAGGAAACAGAAGGGATGCATTATTGGTGAAAATTCCTGTTTGGGCTATGAGTTGAGTAAAATGTACTTACTGTTCTTCACCTTTTCTGTGTTTCACACATGGTTATCCAGAAACTCCACAGAGGGAGAGCACAGTTTTTCCTTCCTTGCTTTCCCACAGCGGTGCCTTTCTCTGAACAGCCCCCGCTTTTCAGTCGTACCTTAACTGTTCTTACCCCCTCACACTCCACTTCTTTCTCACTCACAGCAATGCCTCTCCTGCTCTTGAACTCCAAGGTGGCTTCTCAGCACAGTGCAGAACTTTGTTACCTCCTTGCCTGGCTGAATGGCTTCCACGTGTGGGTGAGGAAGTCAGTAAGGATAGTCCTGTCATTCAGGAAGTGCCATTACCATGGTGAAAGAACAGGCTGGACTTTCAGAGGTTGTCCCTAATGCCTGTGCATATGTTCCCATGCCTCTTGCACGTTAACTTAGGATATAGTAAAGCATGTTTTCTGAGTGAAGTCTGGCTTCCCCTCAGTTCTAATATTCAGACAATAGAGATGGATCTCAGCTGAAGAACAGGCTGCTTATATCTCAGGCTGGCCATTCCCCATCCCTCTTCCCTGTTTTAATAATGATCCCAGTTTCTATGTTTCTTGTTTGACAGTCTGAAGAATATGTCTGCCGAGAGGACTCAGGGCTGATTTCAAAATATATAAATCAACCTGTTTTTCCCCTGCACAGTGCCTGACCCTGATATTTCTTTTTTTTTAACCCCACCAGGTGATAGAGTGCAACTTGAGGGCTTCACGCTCCTTCCCCTTTGTATCCAAGACTCTGGGTGTGGACTTCATTGATGTGGCCACTAAAGTGATGATTGGAAAACAAGTTAATGAGTCATCCCTCCCCACAATGGACCATCCCATTTTTCCATCCAGATATGTTGGGATTAAGGTATGGTTTTCAAAAGAACCACAGAAACACCACCACAGAGCCAGCACGTAACACATTAATGTACAATTAGTACTTTAATGCCCAGAGAGAACAATTTACTCATTGGCCAAAGGGCAAATTGACCTTTTGTGGTTTGTCAAGATAATTTATTTGGAAACTTTAGGAAAAAAGCAGAGGAAAATCATCCAGTGAAAGCAAATCTTCCTTTATTTTTAGCATCTAACCTACTCTGAATCCTGTTTATGAACTGCATAATAAATTTACACTTGCAGAGTTGAACACTGAAGTTCAGGCTATTTCATTATACTGTGTAATACATGTGTGGACATGCACAACTTTGTGTTGTGAGTGCTCCTCACATTTTATCTGCAGGATCTGGGACATGGGCTGTCAAATCCACATAATCCCCTTTATATACACCACTGGTTAAAATAGGGGTGAAAATCTTGCATCCTTTGGTTTCAGTAAGGCCAAGGTTTTTCTTTCCATAATTACTGTGCTTGTATAGCACCCAACATAATAAAGTGTATGGCAGACATTTTTGAATGCTTAGTGTAAGAAAAAAAAAATGTAATCATAAAAAAATCTAGAACAGTGGTACAGAAAATCTAAAGGATGAGAATTGTTTATACAGAAACTTTCAAGCTCTAATAGCTTCCATATAAAGTGAAAACTGATGAAGCAGAAAACACCTAACATTTTTCTACTAATAAAATGTTCAGAACTATTAAAATGCAAGCCAATTTTGTGTCCCAAGCCAGTCAGTCCAGATATAGCTTTACATTTTATTTTGATGCCACAGATAGGCATTATCCAAAATTCAAACTTGAGACTTCTTTTTTTTCTTTGGTAAGTCTAATTTATTTCTATAAATTTCTACTATTTAGACCTGGGGCTTCTGCACTGTTGCTAGCTGAACTGTCAAGAGTTTTGTCTCTCCTGGGAATGCTGGCTACAGAGCAGAAAACCCAGCTTTATTCTTGAAAACTTCCCTACAAAGCTTTTTATACTGCTTGCATTCTATGTGGATTTGTCAAATATAAAAACCTGCTAACACCTTTGGAAATGCTAAACTTTGAAAAATATTCCAGTTTAGCCTGTTTGTTGCTATTCATGCATCATATTTTCTATCCTCTTAAAATTTATTGCTAGTAGAGTTTACATGGACACAGGATCTTGTTTCTTCAGCAGTTCTTAAAAGAATATATGAAACTCTTTTCTTCTTAAAATAGCTGCTCCTTTGTGGATTAGAGTACCACTGTTTCAGCTTTAGTGACTGAAATATTACCTTGCCATGTTTGCTTCCAGACTGGTGCAAGTATCAGGGCCTGACCAAGATTAAATCCTGGGTGGAGAATGACTAAGTTTTAAATAGGGTTTCGTTGCAGAACCAGTCTCTGCTCCCAATGATGCATTTTCATGTTCATGGCAGATAAAAATTAGGGAGGTGGTAGAAGGCTTTGCTGCTTGTTACCTTTCCAGACAATGTACATTAAAATATATTCCATCTTGACTGCCGTATTTCCACTTGAGTTGGCCACTGTAAAAATCTTCTCTTTACTTACAGTGGAAACAAAACTGATCCAGAAGTCACAAAGACACACAACATTTTTTGAGAAACCTTTTGAATTTCTCCTGTCTCATTTTAACTGGTCATTGTTAGGTATCATGAAGCAGCAGCTGTATTACCTTCAGTATTATCCTTGGAGACCTCCAGGGATAGAATTATGGCTTCAAACTTAAAAACAGATTTGTTTTTAAGCAGAAATCTTGCTGCCTTTATGTAAATACCATTAGTAGTTTAAGATGTGGAAAAGCCCCACAGAAAATGACTTGGTAGTAGGAAATTTGTTCCATGTTTGTTACATGTGGTCATTGGTTCTTTAACAGAGACTTTCTTTTCCTCCCTCCCCTCCATGTTTCTTATTTTATGATAAAATTAGACAAGAGAACTCAGTACTGTGATCTAAGTCCTCAGATAATAATAATAATAATAACAGTAATAACAATAACAATAATAGTGATCAGGGGGCTTAACATTAGCATATAAAGAGAAAAAATTACAAATGTGTATTTCTGGATGGGGGAGGGGGAAAATATGAAATAATTTGCACCAAAAAAAGTGCATTCTTTTGGAATAGTTTTATTTCTGCAAATGAAACATTTCATGGAGAACAGGGTTCTCTGAAAAAACAAACTGGATTCAGATAGTATCTCTCCTTGTTTCATGAATTAAGTGCTTCACTGCCTTTTTGTTTAAAAATGTGTCCTTAAAATCATACTGATAGTGGGCTACTGCTGATTGAAAACCTACCACTGGAATTTGAGCAGCATGCAAGAGTTAGATGATTGATTTATTTGTGGAATACTTGGTTATTTGTTCCAGTCCATCATCAAGATGCTGAAGTAACTCCTTTGCCAAATAATCCTTTGCTTATCAGCCTTGATCACTGCTTTTTGTGGATAAATTCATTCTCTTTCTGTCATTTCCAAGTGTAGCTGGAATTTTAATATTTTTTCAAATGATCCAATTTTTATTCTTTCTCCCTCCTGCCTCTTTTTTTTCACCAGGCCCCAATGTTTTCCTGGTCCAGGCTGAGAGATGCTGATCCTGTTCTCCGATGTGAAATGGCCTCTACTGGGGAGGTATCTTTTGGATTTGCTTTTTTTTTGTTTTAAACCAAGTTGACTTTAAACATCATGAATCTTTGAAAGTGATCTTATTACTGCCTGAATCATGATGGCGTCTGTTGCTTCTTCAGAAAATTGAAAACATCTTTCTTAGCTGTAAAACCCACAATGTCCTGGAAAACCCAGTTCTTTCAGCCACTGGATGTCCCTCTTTACCTGCATGTCAGCTCCCTGGGTTGGACCTGGTGGGTGTGAGAGCCTGAAATGAGTTTACCTGGGAGCTGTTGGGTGCTGGGTGGCTGTTTTGTGGCTCCTGTGCTCCTGGGCAGACAAGTGGTGGCAGCTCCCAACCCCCATGGACGCTTGCTGCAGCAGCGACGTGGAGGCTCCTGGGCATGACTGGTTGGTCTTGGGATGTGCCAGGCAGCAAACTTGTGTGGCATTTTCTTGTTGCCTGGTAACCATTAAGGCATGTCCCGAGGTGCCAAAGGAAAGAAAGAGACAGTAAAATGTGGTGGCTGCAGGGACTGTGGGCAGGATGTGCCTGGGCAGCTTTCCCCGCTCTCTGTGTAGCCAGGCTGTGAGGTGCTGCTGAAATGTCTCCTGCATTGGTTGTGGCATGCTGTGAGGGCACAGGGCTGGGCATCTTCCTGCCCAGGCTCAGCACCCTCACAGGCACAGGTTTCCATCCACATCACCTGAAGTGACACTGACTCATATAGAACCAGAGGTTTCTTTATGAGTTATTGCTGAGCTATCAAGGGCATCCATAGATACACCCAAGTGGTCTTTAAATTTTATGTGTTCTGTTACTTCTAGAGGGAGCTGCAGTTGCAAAAACGTATTCTGGGCCAGAATACCCTCTTGGAAAGTGATTAAACACTGAGGCAATTTGATCAGACTTAAGTCTGCTGTACTGTCACTAGGCAGGTGGCAGATCCTGGGCTGCTGTGTTGGATGTGAGCTCGGGTATGTCGGAAGGAGCTGTTTTCATTAGGAAATACTTACCATTTTAGTATGAAAAAGTACTTTACCCAGATACAAAGTAAGAACAGCCTTAGGTCTCCTACATCTCTCCAGAATGACTTTATTTTACTCTTCATAATGTGCTGGAAGTCAGTATTGCAGAAGATTTCCTTTCAGTACAGTTAATGGGCAGAAAAATGTCAAGTGACTTCTGTGACTTCCTGAATTTCAGAACAAAATTGGGTACACAGACAACCTCCTCACCAAAAAAAGAATAAAAATGTAACTAGGGACAAGAATTATTTTTCTGGGCTTTATACAGAGTTAGAGATTACCATGGTCATAAAGGAGGGATTATTAACTTTTATGAGTTGGAAAGATGCATATTCACAAATGCCATAAAGTGTGACAGTTATGAAAGTCTTTCTTATAGTGAAGTAAGGATAATAACTTGCTTTGGGTAAAAAGCTCTGTTATTCCTCACAGACATTTTTCACACACATGACTTGATCTGGGCTTTAATTTGTCACATCTGTCTGGCAGAGATTTATTTTGCTGGAAGCCATGGTTCCCACAATAGGAGAAGACACAGTGCTGGGGGTCCCTTTGAGTATTGTGACTGTGGTCCATGCCATAATGATAAACCTTTCCTGGCAGGCTGGAGAACCTACAAGGGAGGGTCTGTCTCTCACCCTAAAAAGTCCAGGAATATAGAATATGTAGAAACACATAGATACACTGTGTTATGTTGTCATGACTTTTTTTTATCCCTTCCCTTGTGGGATTTTTATTTGTTTAGCTGTTCTTTTTTTCACTTCAGCAAATCTGGCAAATCATAATTGATTTTTCATGAAATATTGGTTTCTGCTCACCATGGTGAGACCATGAATATGGGGGCTCACTCTGGGATGGGAAGGACCATAAAAGGAAAATGGGAGAGCAATTCTCAATCAGCTCCTTTATCCCATCTACCATGTTGGTAGATTTGTTATTTCGAAGAGAAAAATCAGTGACAGTTTCTGCTTCTGATTGTTTTTAAACAAGTGTGGAGCTGACCAGAAAAAGTGAAGGTTTGTTGGTTGGTTTGTTTCCTTTTAAACTTTCATAAAAGCTCACTCATTCCTCTTTTTGTCACCAGAGTTCCAAATTTTGGTTAGGAATGCAGTTGAGCTCTTTCAGAAGATTGTTATCATATGATAGTCTGTAAGCAACTGAGCTCTACATCCAGTTCTGAATGCTGGAGAGATGCTAAATTATTCTTACTGGTTTCTTCCCCAACTGTTTCTTTAAAATTATAGTTTATTTAAAATAAATTATTATGAATTCACCTGATTTCTTTGTTCTTAAGTAAATACTAAAATTTTACTTGAATTTTGTTCATCTGTGGACTTTTAATGGAAAAGCATCTTTATATTTTGTGGTTTTCCTTCACAAGAAATGCCAGGAGTACACAAGAGCACAAACACTGCCTTACCCTGGTTTGCAGGCACACAGAGGAACATGCCTGTGTGCACAACTCTCACTGGTGTCTAAGCCTTCTATAATGTTAAATAATTTGCAGTGCAATCCCAAACATTGGAGCAGAGGCTGTGTACAGCATCCTAATAACTTAGCAGAATCAATTGTTACTCCTTGGTGTGCTGTTCAAAACTAAAGCGTTGCTTATTCCTCCATTATTGCTTCATTAAAATTATGAGATTTCTCTGCAATGATTTTCTGATTTATTCCATTCCCCATGCCTACAGGCTCCACACAAAGCAGTCTGACTTCTTCATGCAGAAACAAAAGATCCTATTTGAAAATGTCATTCCTGTTTCTTTTTAAAGCAATATTTTTGGGTCGTTTTTGGTTTTCCCCTCATGCATTCTTTGTGCCTTTCTGCAGGTTGCATGCTTTGGGGAGGACGTGTACTCTGCCTTCCAGAAGGCTCTTCTTGCTACAGGGTTTACATTTCCTAAGGAAGGAATTTTGATTGGAATCCAGGTGAGTCCTAAAAATCAAAGCTAAGAAAGGACCAACAGAGAGGAACTCAGTAGCTTTTGCCTTGTTTTCATTCATGTGGCTTTATGGCTTAAATGTGTTTCTCTGCATTTCATCCTGAAGTGCAGTAAGACAGTGAGGAACAAACACCATGGACAGATCTTTACTGGGTTCAGTAAGGCTCATCTGGTGGGTTTTCCCTCTATCTCCTGCTAGTTTCTACTGGCAGCTACAGAAGTTTGCTGGGGGACAGCTGCAAGCAGAGACTTGGGATCAGAGAGCTCTAAGACATGTTTCTGGGGGAACAAAGGCTGTAGATGATCAGTTCAGAGAAACATCCCAACCAAACCCAGAGCTCCCTCTGTGCTCCCTCCCAAATGGGAGCCCTGGCCATGTTACTTTGCAGTCATATGAACTCCCTTCATCTGTGCATTGCCTCTTGCCCTTTTCAAACCTGTTCTCCTCCAAACCTCCCAAACAGGGAGGAAGTTTCCATGCTGCAAAGCTGGATCTGCTAAGCTTCCCCACGAGGGCACATGTTTCCTTCCAGCAGAGCTGTAGCATCATGGACAGTGCAGAAAAGCTGATGTTGTTGGGGTATTGTGGGCTGGTTATTGGTGTAATGCTGTTGGGCTGTGAGGCCTCCTCAGGTGTGGCACTGTCACATCCCTCTCCTCACTGGAGTCACAGTGGGAATGCACTCGAGAGCAGTGGGGTGAGGGGTTAAAGGACATCAGTCTGCCACCAAAACTGTGGCAATAGAAGAAATTCTCCAACAACATCTTTTAAGTGTTAGAGAATCAGGCAGTACTTTATTCTGGCTAGGATGTGCTATAGAAATCATTCCATCCACACTTGTGCAGTGGAAATCATTCCATTACACAGACTTCTTTATCAGACTTTTCACATATTTATACATAAAAACCCCCAAGAAATTCTCATTCATTGGTTCTACATTACACATTTCTTAGTCTTCAGTCTTCTATTTGTTATTGATTCCTTCACCTTCGATGCTAATCTGGTTCTCATTCTTGGTTCTCTTATCAATCTTTTCCCAGACCAGGTGTCTCCAACCACACCAGGGGGTAATGACTATTAATATCAATTTATCTCCTCTGTATCTTCTGGCTACTTCCAGTCTGTAGGTGTTAAACTCTAAGAACCTAGGAATCTTCTTTTTGCTGATTGAAGCCCCTCAGATCTCACACAGTGAAACTCAAACCCCCTGTGAACAGTCTTTTGAAGAGAAACCCCAATTCCCTACCCCCTTGTCAAAGGCAGACAAAAGTTACTTTAAAAATTTAGAAGTTGTATAATTTCCAACAAGTCTTTACCCTGCCTCCCACTTCTCTGCCATCAATCCTTTGCCTGTTTGATGACTGTGCACAGCCAGTCTTGTTCCCTACCCTACAGCTCCTGTGAGCCAGAAGTAACTCAGAAAAGAGAGCCAGTGCTACGTTTTAGTAGTGATGTTTCTGGTTTCCACACTTTGCCAGAACTATCTCCTCTAAGGGATTGCCTCTCGGATGCAGACTCTGCAGGTCCCCTGACTCCATGCTAGACTAGAGCTTGGATTTTAGGGTTTCATTTCTTGCTGTCATCACTGAAGTTGCTCTTTGTTACAGCAAGTTTAAATGATGTCATTATGGGAATGCTCTCCAGTGCAATGGGTTCTGTAAAGAGCCTTTATGTGAGGAAATTCCCAATGGGTTTGCCTTAGGAACAGCCCTGCCCCTTTCTCAGGCCTGGAACAGCAAGGAGGTTGTGTGTTTCAGGATGAACAGGGAGCTAGGCAGAAAAGATAAAAATGTCTTGGTTCTTTATCAAGGAATAGTTACTGACTATAGTGCTGAAATCAGAGACACTTGTAAACTTTGGGATGTACGTATGTTCTTCAAAAATTCATACACTTCCAATACACCTAGAACATTCTTGGGCCCCATAAAACCATCTGATTGCTTCCTGCCACTTTCACATTGGGCTTGCAATAAGCCTATGCTCTACATGATTGCATAAAGCTGATAAAACAAAACCATAGAATAGATGAATTTTCCTGTCAGACAACTGGGGTGTGAAAAATGTCTCTGGCTGTTTGTGCCAGCAGAGGATGTGAAGGAAGTGTGTGAAAAGCAGCCAGAAAGGAACATGACTTCTGCTAACAAGGATTACTGCTGAGTCCTTAAATGTCAACATATCTACACACATCTGGAGATGGAAGCAGTTGCTCTAAGTTACCTCTAATTAGCAGAAAAATCGCTTGCTACCTAGATAAAGTTTAGAAGTTCAGTATGAAACTCTGGGCAGTTGGTACTGTATGCCTATTGTATATACTGCATATTTTAAAACAGCATTTAAAAAAGGAGAAAAGCAAAGCCAGGAAGAGAAAAAAGGAGAGAGATCAGTGTTTGAAATGTAAGTGTATTTTCCGGATAGCAGCTAAAGGGGAATGGGCAGAAAAAAAGTAATTTTAGCTATAGAAAGCATTTATGTAAGTTCTGTGTCAGTAGCTGTTAAACTGAGCCAAATGTTCTTTGTAGAAAGGTGTGAAGAAAAAAAAAAGGGAAAAAGAAAAGATAAAACAAAGCCCAAAGCTCAACTCCACAAACCTTTTAAAAGTAGTAGGATTCTGTCTTTTTAATGAGTGGTTTACAGTTCATTTTCTTTCAAAAGAAACTTAAAAACAACAGATCAACCGCTTAAAGATCCCTCTGCATCTCAGCATATTTCTTCTATAATTAAACTCCAAGAGGCATAAAGTTGATTCTGAGAACCAGGTATTGCCCCCTCCCCAGTCTGGAGATTGTCACCTATGTACTTTGCAATGAAACTGGTCTGCTTTGAAACAGAGGGGAAGTAAAGCCCTGTGAGAAGGGAAGGTTTAAGTGTTGACCTTCACCTGACATGCAGACTATAAGTGGTCTTTGAGTATTTGGCTGGAAAAAAGGGGAGCCCCTCATTGCAGAAATAAGAGGCACAAGGAATGAGGCATCAGGCGGGCTGTGAACACCAGCACTGTTCTCATTTCAATCACAAACATGAGCCCACCTGCCTCAGACAGGCAAAATTGTTGGGGTATCCTCACAGGGAAACAGTCTCAGACAGACAGCACATAGCCCCTCTCAACCATAACTGAGTGTTTTCAAATGACAGGATGATTTCTGCAACCTGTTCTGGTGCTCTGGGGGCTGATCATTGTTGGGAACACATACACAAGCCCCCTTGGTTGTCTCTGAGGAAGGTGCTGTGATTCACCTGCAGTAGATGGTGAACTCAAAGCACACCCCAATTCTGAAGGCTTCATTGCTTCATGACTAGCACCTTGCTCTGATTTTTAGACTGGATTTTTATCTATTGCAGAGAGAGAAATAAGAAGCAAAATAGTCTTGAATTCTGCTTTTCTCCAAAGCAGCTGGGCTCCTATTTCAGTGATTTGGTATGCTGCACATTTATACCTTTGCTATTAATCATGTTGAGGTTAGAGGACACTGCCTTCTTGAAGGTAAAAGTCAAATGGATATAGTTAACAGGAGTAGAGAGGGAGATCTTGGTTTCCTTGCAAATGTTTCTGGGGTGTTTTGCAAATTAAGAGTCAAATGGTGCTGCTGTGATCTGTGGTCCAAACTGAGCCCAGTATGCCCAGGCAATGAACCCACCTTGTTGGGAAGCTGCCAGACTGGAGTGCAGTTCTAGTGGTAATCCTACTGGTGCCATGCTGAGCTGTGGATAACCAAGTTATCATACCCAAAGTCAGGCAGGTGAGTGCTCCTTGATGTCCAGGGGACAGCACAAGGCAGGTTGGACAGCTGGTGGGGACTGTGAGCCTGCTGGGTTGTCCTTCAGCTGTGAGCACTCAGTGACACTGCACAGGTCAGGGATCCCCAGGATCTGAGAGGTCTGATGCTCTCCCAGGGTAGATGGAGTACGACTTCTGTGTTAGACAAATGAAACTCTGCCAGTTTGTGTGAGCTGATAACCTACCTCTTCCCACAATCTGGAGAAATCTGTGATGCTGAAACCCTGAGTCGACCATTAAATAATTTATATTTTATGCAAAAGGAGTTGAAAAGCTAGGGTTTTTCTTTCCTGATTGGGATACTCAATGATATCTCGGGGATGGAGTGTATCTGTCTTACATTTATGCTGGTGACCACAAGATGCAGAAAGCATTGACAGAGTATTTTATTTTTAAATCCTGGCACTCCAAGTCTGTTGTTTCAAGGTAACATTCTGGCTTGGTTCCTTAAATACCAGAATTTTTCCATCCTCCACTGTGGATTTGGATACGGAATTCAAGATTATCACAGGAGATGGGTTGGCTTCATTTTGAGCTGGATCTCAGTGAGAACTGATGTAGCTGTATTGAATGAGCTAAGGATGTAGCCCTTTACAAATAGCAAGACCTGCTGGAAAACATAAAGGGTTATAAGAAATGGAACTTTTCAGATAAAGGAAAAAAAAATGCAACTCTCTTACAATAAATACCTTCCACTCAGTAAATCTGCTTGTACTTTTCACCTTTAGTAACTAATGGTTTCTTACACAGGTTATTTCAGCCAGCTTGTAAATCTAAGGCTGCTCTGATGCAAGCTGACAGCTGTAATTTCTTTTCATAGAGAGGCTGTTTTATGTGTCACAAGTGTTCAGTACATGTTTGATAGAAGTTTATAATACTATTGTGAAAGCCAACACCCCTGACCAGAAGGCAGAACCATTCTCTCTGACTGGGAAGCTGCCAACCCTGTCACTTTGTATATTTGTGTTTTCCAGCTAGTGTGCAGAACATGATGGGTTTCAGAATGAGTGCTCAGAAAAAAAAAAACAACCTGTTTAGTCCTTTTCTTCTTAGGAAATTGTTGACCCTTCAGGATATTGCTCTCTCATCCATAAAGGTTAAGCTATCAGTAGCTCTAGCAGGAACAAGGGAGCTTGCAATAATCTTACTTGCAAATGTGTGTAAGACCAGAGCAGGCTAAGGTTAAAAGCAAGGTTTGGCTTGCCTTGGCAGTGAGAAGGGCATGTGTTGCATCTGATATTTGCATTGCTGTACCTTCAACATCCCAAAGATACTCAGGCTGATACTTTTGCTCACCTGTTACTCTGAAATGGCTTTTTCAAGTGCAGATGTCTACAGGAGGTTGTCCTACCTTTCTAAATGATGTTGAATCTGGATATGCATTATAAGTCAATCTTTCTAAGGTGCTCCAAGTCAGGCATTCAGGTCCTCATGGGAATATGGCATCCCAGTCTCCTGACTGCATTTCCATATACCCATAGGACTTAGAAATGAACTCACACATGCACAAGCTCTTACTCATGTGAATGTGCAAACAGAGCATTCAGAGGCAGCCCAAAGCCTGTCCATATATGTTATCTGCCAGAAGAGAAAGCAAATGTTTGAGCAGTGAGTGAAAATATATTTCATTAAGAATTGAGGAGACTCTAGTGGTGTATTTGAGAAGGCAATTGCCCAGATATTTAATATACAGTAGTACATATTTAGTGGTTGCAGTCTGACTTAGCATGGGAACACTTACTCTGGTGTAACAAAATATGTCTTAGTTCAGAGTCACTTGGGCTTCAGGATCCAGACAGTTGTCTTGGGAATCATGCTGTACATGCACATGCAGATGCAGACATTTCTGTCCATGCACACACTCAGCACAGAGAGGTATATTTGCCTCTTAGCACAGTGTGGAGGAGCTTCATGTTGCCCAAAAATATTCTGTTCCAAATCCTACCTTTTGTGCTATATCTAAAAAATTTCTTTTTTCAGAAGTCCTTCCGCCCCAGATTCCTCAGTGTAGCAGAACTCCTGCATGAGCAAGGCTTCAAGGTAGGTGGTTCTACTTAGTTAAAGCTGGAGAGCTTTCAAAATCTCAAATGTCCTCAGCCTGCTACAGGAATGTTGGAGTTTCTTTCGAGATAGAGAAAAAAAGGTGTTTTCAATGTACAACAGGGATTTTTAGCTGAGTGATCCATAAAGTCAGCAGGTACCACCCAATTAAAAGTTTTTATGATTGTTGAATTGAGCATATGGGTCTGTTGTGAGGGCAGGAACAGCCGTGTCTCTGCTATCAGCCTGCAGCTGAGATGGACATTATACACTCCCCCAGCTTCTCCAAGAAATAAAAATGCCAATAGGATGCCATGTATGGCAGGAGACAAGGAAGGGAAAACCTTCTGTATGGAGTATATCTGTATAGTGCTACATTTTCAGTGACACTCACAAGCTGCAGATACATGAACTTTGTGGTGTTTACATCACTCTTGTAACTCCTCTATTATTTTGCATCCATATCTCTATGGAAAAGCAACACAGCCACAGAAGATTGGTGAGAGTTCTACTTTTCAAACCTAGTGCTAGGCATTAAAAAGAAAATAAACATGGCAAAAAAATTACAACTGATTGAATTTAAGCCCTATTGAAAGTCACAGGGAAATATGTTTTCCTAAGCCACTTCACTGCTTCTGGAAGTGCTACTACCATTCATCCATCAGGAAATCACAGATAACAGAAAGCTGGGAAGGTTGTTCTGTTCTCTGTGTCTCTCTATATTGAGAGACACCCTTTTAATGAAAAATGCCCTCCAAAATCAGCTCTGACAACACGGCTGTGTCTTAGGTCAGGCTCACATGAGTTCAGTGAAAAGTTTTGGTATTGTGAAGTACATAGTAAATATCTCTTTTTTTCCTGGGACAGCTTTATGCCACAGAAGGAACCTCAGCCTGGCTCAATGCTAATGGCATCCCAGCAAATCCTGTGGCATGGCCATCACAGGAAAGCCAGAGTCTGAGCCTCCCTTCAGTCAGGAGGTAAGAGAACCACTCACCTTGGCAAATTTGTGCTTACAATCCAGGATAGCAAATGCAAGGGGCAAATTGCTGGTTGAGATCAATGGTAGGGCTTTAATGGGACTTTGAATTCAATCCAAAAGTTTTGGTTTATCTGATTCTGTCTGCAGTTGCCACAGCAGGGAGGTTTCAGCTTAATGAACATCTCATTGAACAGTCCTGGTTAGGATGGCTTAGATGTATTGCTCCATGTTATATTGTCATACAAGGATACATGAAATCTGAATATTTATCCTTTTAATGACAGTCAGTCATGCCTTTAATAGAGTTGTGCTGAGCTGTATCAAGGCTGAATATTGCTTTGCATTTCTGACTAGAACTTAAATAAGTCCAAAATCCTGAATAAAACTCAGTGCCTTAACCCCTCAGCCCTTGTTTCTTGAGCAAAGACTGAGCTCAAATGACATTTTTCAGCACTGTTTAGCTGCTTGCCTGTGCTATTCGTCAGAGGTTTTTATTAGGAAGGACACACTGTCATACTGTCTTGTGCACTGTCTCTTCAGGCTGGTGAGGGATGGGAAAATAGATCTGGTGATTAACCTGCCCAACAGCAACACCAGGTTTGTCCACGATAATTATGTGATCCGGAGGATGGCTGTTGACAGTGGGATTGCTCTGCTCACTAACTTCAAGGTATTTCCCATATTGTTCTTTCTCCTCTTAGACATAAGAGCCTTCAGAGCTTCCAAGCCCTTGTGACCATAGATTCCAGTCTGTATGGACCCTCATTATCTCTGACAAATACTGTATCTGAAAATCATGACAACACAGTGGTTTAAATAGCTCTTCTTTTTGCTACGATACAAAATGACATTGCTCTGAGTAAAACAAAATCAAACCAAATCAAACCAAACAAAAAAAAAATTCTGAAGTCCCGAGTCCTGCACTGTGCAGCTGAAATTGTTGCTGCATCATTTTCACTTCAGAACAAACATCTCAGACGGGGTTGCTCTTGAATTAAATTTTCACACAGGGCTAATCTTTAAATTAGGCATGGGAAGCACTTTTTAGTGGAATATTATCCTGGTATGGTCCTTAAACCTTACAGCAGGATGTAGCTGTGCTTTCTTGAATGATCCTTGGGGCAGTCCAGTTCAGAAGTGCCATCCAAGAGGAATTGCTGCCTGTCCTGTTGTAGTCCCAGCTGCCAGTCATTATGGGTTTGTAGCTCCTGACAAACCCATTTCACACACTGATGAGGAACAGATATTAGGTAATGCAAAGTGGGACTCCTGCTGCCAGCGGTACCTTGCCTTCCTTTGCAAGTGGCTTTGACTGCCACAAAAGAGCCTCATCTGGTTCTCATTAAGCACAGCAGCCAAACTCCCACTGATACTGGAGGGCACTGACATGGAACCCAGTGACTTGAACTGGTGTCCAGCTGTTCAAAATCTTCTGCTGTGATTGGAGTGAGTGGAGAGCAGGGAGAACAACAAGCTGAAGGTTCGTAGATAATGGCCAGACGTGATTAGCAGGAATGGGGAATTGAAGATGCATCCTTTGCCTACTAGCAAAACATGACAACCACAACAAGGGTCCCCATCCAAAATTTACTATCACACCTGCTTGATGCCTTTCACTGAACTGTTTGGATTGTAGAAATTTAATCTCTGAGTTTGAGAGAGGAAAACAGGCCTGGTTCTCTTTACATTTGGGCTGTAGTGGAAACAGCAGCTCTCATGGGACAGAGCTGTCTTGCAAAGGAAGCCTGGGCACATCTACATCTCTGCAGCTGGATATGCAGGCTCCAGAGGGCTGGAGTCAGCTCCTGTGCACAGTCACTTTGAAATTGGTATTGATTTGGATGAACTCAAGGACTGGACCTGCACCAGAGAGTTTCAGGGCGACAGAGCAGAAGTGTGGAGTCTGCTCTGTCATGCAGCCTTTGCAATGCTCAGTCCTCCTCTGCTTTGTATTGACAGGCGACAAAGCTTTTTGCCGAAGCTCTCAAATACTCTGGAAAATTGGACTCCAGGAGTCTCTTCCACTACAGACAGACTGACAATGGAAACACTGCATAGAACTCTCTCCAGCCTGCAATCTTACTGCTTCTGGTGCCTCAAAAGAGATGGGATTTCAGATCATCCACCTAACCATCTTTCCATGTATTTTGCTTTTGTTTGGTCTTTTTCAGCCTGCAGATTTGATGGGAGAAAAAGGCTGCATGTGTGTGTCCTAGAATTGCTTCCAAGTTCTACTCAGTCCTTCAGACTGTTATCATTACTATTTTTTACATTCTCATTCAATATTGTGAATTCAAGTGGCTCTCCCTGTATCATAAAGACTCTTTCTCAGCCTTGTTTCTGGCTTCAAAAGGGGAGAACTCCCCAAAGACTCCCACGTACTGCTGTCCAACATTTTGTGCCATGATTGTGGGCATTAAAATCAAATCCTTTGAAAATGAAGTGAAAGTGTTGCAGTGCTTTACCCCCTCCCAGTTAAATGACACTTTCATTTCCATTCCACCTTCTCTGCTGCTTTTTCAGCTCTGGCAGCACCTTCAACTGCTGTCTGTGGAGCAGATCTCCGCTGGAGCATGTGGGGTGTGCTATCCTTGGCTGTCTGCATGGCAGAAGACTTCAGCAGCTGTGTGGCCAACAGCACTGTGTCCTGCAGCATATGCAGTGCCTCTCTAAACCTGTGCCAGCTAAGGAACACGTGTCTGTCTTGCTTCACCTGTGCTGCAGTGTGTACACAGCACACCCAGGAGTCGGGAGTATTCAAAGCTGGACAACTTCTCTGATACTTGCTAGAGTCAGCTGAAGTGGAACGTTTTCTTCCAGCCACACTCTGCCTGCCTGGGATTCCAAATCCAAGGCACTGCTAGCCTTAGGTACCTACCTCTTACATATCCCTCAGTACCTGCAGGCCCTGCCAAGAAATACTGCTGCCTCTGGAGCTGGCTACCACCTAGCAATGCTTTTTGAAGCTATCAACACTGCAAATAGAGCACTTAGGCTAGTGTGGATGAGATGAGCAAACCTGGGCTGCTTCTTGTGTGTGCTCCCAAGTTCCCTTGAGTCCCAAGAAGCTTTGAGTGTGGAGAGAGAATCAGGTAGAGGTTTTTCTAATTAATGCTGAACCATATCAGGAAGGATTTAAAATCTGATGAGAGCTGTTACTGCTAAGAGCAAAGGTATGAGCCGAGTCTGTCCAAGGGACTCTCTGAACCATACGTGTCAACTGTCAAGACCAAATTTTTAGCCAGACTTTATTTCTGGTTGCCATATCAAGTGCTCTTTTCATGGTATTTCTTCAGTACTATATGTTGTGATGAACATAACCCTGCCTGCTGTGCACAGGGAGAGCTTTGCACTTTTAGAGTAGAGATGTTATTAAAAAAACTCACAACAACAAAAACCCCCAAACCAACCAAAACTCCAGAAGAGCCCAAAGGCATCAATTGTTCACTCATTCAGTTGTGAAATGGGTGACTAATGGTGGTTAATGAAGCAGCACTCTAAAGGCAACCTGCGCCTATATTTTCAGTGGCAAAAATCCCATTAACAGCTGGTGTCATCTCACATCCTCCCACCCTGCTTTCACCTCTAGTAAAAAAGAATGAGAAAAAAGCAATATCTTAAAACATCTGTATTCTCTTGTTCTTCTTTTATTTTGTCATTCATCTTATGAGTTGAAAATGAAATAAATGCCCGGATTGTGACAACTACTTATTCTTAAATTCTGCATGGCCAGGATTCTGCCCTTCTTTTTTTAAATCTTCTTTTTAAAGCACTGATGAACACTGGTCTGTTAGGAAACCATCATTCTTCTATGTGACAGCGAGCACATCATTTAGTGCAGAGCTGCTGAAATGTCTCAGAGGTGAGGAGGTGCTGGGAAAAGAGCAGCAGGACAATGCCTTCAGCTGTGTGCATTCAAGAGAAGGGAGAAGCCCTGATGCCCTGAGACAGACATGTGAAACACAAGAGAGGAGACAGAGGAGAGAGCAGTGGCCTAACAAATATTGGAGAGATGGGAACTTCTATAAAGGGGCTGCCAGTTCTGGAAAAACAGGAAAACTTTGCTATTAATTCAACTTTTTTAACCAGTGTTCCTGTGCCAGTTAGCTGAGAGTGTGGGTGTATCTATGTATACTTGCATATACAATCCTGTTGCTGCAGCAGCTGCAGGTACTTAATCCTCAGCTTCTTCGGTGTCCACAGGCTCTCATACAATTGGAGTGGAAAAAACGCACAGGGCTGAATACACACTGAGTACTCTGTAATTATGCAGTAATGTTAATGTTTTGCTGCCGGTGCTAAACACTGGGCTCTTCCCTCCCCCTCCTGTGAAGCAAGTGACAGGAAGATGAGTCTCACTCAGACCCATCTATACATACACCATCCCCTTCACTGCCTTTGCTCTGTCTCCTTTTGGTGTCTCTTCCCCTCCCTCCCCGTAGTTCTGACTATGCAAGATGAAACTCCAACTTCTGTCATGGTCAGGAGGAGTCAAGAAATCATCTTCCAGCTTACTTCAGGCTGACAGTGATGTTTGGCTGAATTTTTTTCTTGATATGCCTTTCTTTTTTTTTTGTACAGACACTATAGGAAAAGATTTTTAAGTATCTACAGCTGTTGGGATCAATGCAGAGCTAAAAAAAAAGTTACAATTAGTATCCTTTGTACCAAGCTCATCTCTGCTCTCAACAGATTTTCTCTTACAAATGTCTTTTTCTTATTAATCTTGGGGAGGTTGACAACAAGAGATGAAAGAGGAGGCTGTTCAGAGTTAAGAAATATCCTTATCTACAAGCACTCAAATAATTTTACTCCTTTTTACTGTCTTAAAAGAGAGCTGATAAAAGAGATTCATGAAGGTATAAGAGACAGTACAAAGCACAACTTTTGAGATAAGCACAGGAAGTGGTGACAAGAGCCGTGATGAAATATAAAGGGAACTAATTTTTAGTAACAGCGTGGTTTTTTTTCTTAGTAGTCAGTCTGCTGAGTACACTTTGGAGGATAGCTCTCCAAGTGTGCTGAATGATGGGAAGCTCTGGAGGCTTGATTTCCCAGGAGACATTGTTGAATATTGAAGTCAGGCTCCTTCTCCAGTTGATCACCTTTCTGGCTTTACTCTTCTGAAGTTAGCACCCTTTAAATCACTTGGGAATTGCTCAGGCAGCCCCTGCACAGGTTAGTAGCAAAGCTGGGATAGTTTGGCTTGGTGAAAGCAAGAAGAAAATAATGTAAGAGATCGGACAACTTAGTGCTACCACGTTCTGCTTTCCTGACAGAGCTCTTAAAACACATGATGAAAGTGTATTCTTTATATAAATAAAAGAAAAAACATTGTGAGAAACTTTAGGAAACCTCTTTGCTCTGAGGCTATTTAAAACAGTCAAAGTCAGGTTTGTGACAGTCCTAGGAACCAACCAAGTAGAAATGACTCCGTGATCTGAAAGAGCTCTTGGCAGTGAGCAGAGAAATGAGTCTTGCTTGACTTGCAGGTTGCTGGATCTCCTGGACTGGATGTTGCCACCAGCCTTTAGGGCATCTTCTTTTCCTTCCCCACCTACCATGTATATTTTGCACTTTCAAAGTATAAAAGTTTGTGTTTTATCTCTCTGTGCTTGCATCAGAGGCATCCGAGAGTCTGTCTGGGAGCTCAGCAGCTCTGTCTCTTTGTAATAAAGGGATCTATAAAGGCAGGGAAAGATTGGAAGTTGTCACTGTACTGAGACCCGCAAGTGCAGTGTGTGCTGTGCCGAGCCTTGATGCTCACCTGCTGCCTGTATCCCAGTCTGATGCCAACAAACACTAGCAGGAGGGTGGGCTCATGCCACAGCCCACATGAGGTGGCAAATGAGAGAGGAGCTCTGGCTCCTTCTGTTCAGTGTTTCTAATACCAAGCCATAGTAGAGCAGCCTGGGCCTTGGGAAGCTTCCATGGCATGGTGCTGCTGCCATCTCTGCATGGACAGGAGGTGCTGCCGTGCCATGTGAAGCATATGAACACTACTGCATTAGCCATCTGCAGGACAGGGAAATCTGCTCTGCTACAACAGTCAGCTGCCAAACAGTTCCCAAACCCTCTGTTTTTCTTCCTTTTCCATCTCAATGTCTACCACTGCATAATGTACTTTATAAGGAATAATCTAGTTATGCTGTAACATTTGTTTCACCTTTACCTTGAAGAGAATTTAAATATTTTGATGTGGCCTAATTAAATGGAGAACATTTTGTCATTATCTAGGTAGGCTAAACTCTCACTCAATCTCATAATTAAAATATATTGAATTCTGCAGGCTGATAGTACCACTTGAGATAAACCCTTTTAATTTAGGAAAGTTTGTAATGATGAAACTGAAAGACAAAAGCATTTGTTGCAAATCATGTTCAAGCTTTATGATAATGAACTTTTAGGAAACAATGAATAATTGCTAGGGAGTAATGCTAGTGCTTTGGGATAGCCGTAATCTTGGATGAATGCTCTGGATTGTCTAAAACAATATCCAAGGGTGGCAAGTGCAGCTGTTTTGCAAGGAGCTGCAAGGAGTGCCAAGGGTTTGTTGTTCTGTCAGAATTCATCCTTCCAGGGAACGTTTCCTGTTATTAAAGGCCAGTTTTTTTACTCCTATAACATCAAATTTCTTACGGATATAGGGTTTTGGTAGTCTCTATGGAGTTGCTTGCACTAGTGCAAAGCTAGCATAATGTTGCTGTGCTGATTTTACACTACTTTTAGCCTCTGGAGTAAATGATCACCCAAGATATTCATATGGAGAATCAGGTGCCTTTTCAGGAAAAATATTTGCTCTTCCAGCTCTAGATAATCTTGTTCTTTTTTCTGACTTCCTGAGCATTGCTAAATGCTGCCAAGCTCTTCTCCTTCAAGATCTCTTCTACTAATGAGACCTCATTCTAGCTTAAAGTGTTCCTCTGCTATTCACTGTCTTTGAGAAGCATTACAATCCATCCCCTTCTGACAGAAGCACTGGGAACAACTCTTAGAAAAGTGGGTTATGTTCTGACTAAGCATCACGGGGCATGGATTGAAGTTTGCTGCCTGTCAGCATTCATGGGAGACAAAATGGTGGAGGTGAAGTGGTCAAAATGTGACTTTTGCTGAGGGTCAAACCTGAGCTGAGCCTTTAGTCAAATTTTGAATTCATTGATGTAGCCAGCTGAAAGGACAAAAACAGTGTGTTCTTACTGCTGGCAGGGCTGACCTCTCTAGTATATCCTGAAATAGGCACCGAGATTCTTTTAGTGCTCTTCCCAGAGCTATAAAGATACCAGTATTTATCTAGTTTGCAGCTTCGCCTGAGCTGCTGCCCTGAAATGAAGGTCCCAGCAGTGCTGTGTCATTTGTGTCTCATTTGGATGCCCAAGCACCGGGTGCCTCAGGAGCAGTGCCGCACCAGGAGTGTCCCTGTGCGGCAGCCCACAGGCGCCTGCACACGAACGCCGGCCCTTCTCCCTGTCAAACAAAACTGACGCCCCCAGTGTGTTGATGTCAGTGCGGAGGAGGCCTTTGGCACTGCCAGGGCAGGCCGAGTTCTTGGTTGGGAGCAGCTTTGGTCTGGGAGAAATCGGGTGCCCCCTCATAAACCTTCTCGCCTCCCCTCAGCCCTCTCCTGTCGTGTCCCCGTCTCCGCCCCTCACCCTTACTCCGACTTCCAGCCCGCCCCTGCTCCTCCCCTCACTCCTCCCCTCACCGCTCCCCAGCCCGCCACCGCTCCTCCCCTCACCCCTCCCCAGCACGGCCCCGCTCCTCCCCTCACTCCTCCCCTCACCGCTCCCCAGCCCGCCACCGCTCCTCCCCTCACCCCTCCCCAGCACGGCCCCGCTCCTCCCCTCACTTCTCCCCTCAGCCCTCCCCAGCACGGCCCCGCTCCTCCCCTCACTGCACCCACCAATCTCTCATTGCTATCCCTGCAGCAGCAGGTTGGAGCTCGAACGCTTGGAGGACAGTGCAGCCCCTCCAGCAGGACAACACCCAAATAAAACAGGCAGGGGCAATGTCTGCGGGCTGCAGGGTGTCACAAAGGGGCTGAGGGCTGAGGGGAGGGGGGCTGGAGGGTGACACCGAGGATGGGGGGGCTTTAGGAGCACAGGGAGTCTCCAGCGTGTCACACAGAAGCTGAGAGGCTACACTGGGGGAGCTTGAGGGTGACACACAGAGGCTGAGGGGCAGGGGGTGCCTTGAGGGGCAAAGTGGGAGGTGTTTGAGGGCAACAGGTGAACCAGCCCTCACACCACTCCTAACCTCACCCTAAAAACCACCCCTAACCAGGTGCATAGCCCACACTGTGGGTTAGGGGTACAAAGGACAGGACACAGGTTACCAGGTAGGGTTAGGGTACAGGTGCCACAGCCCTCACCCCACCCCTAAGCTCACCCTAAACGGCACCCCTAAGAACACCATTTTTCCCCAACAGCAGCACAAGGCAGTGATCCCAGTGCTGGGACAGCCCCAGATCCCTCCCAGCAGGACAAGACCCACTGTAAAATGGTAGGGATGACATCTGTGGGCTAGAGAATGACAGGTAGGGGTTGGGGCTAAGCAGTTTTTTTAGGGTTATTTTTAGGATTCTTTTTAGGTTTTTTTCCCAGGGCCTTTTTAGGGTATTTTAACAGGTTTTTTGGGAAGTTTTTTAGGGCATATCTGGGAATGTTTAGGATACTTTTAGGGTTTTTTCAGGGCTTTGAAAAGATTTTTTAGGGTATTTTAAGGGATTACTTTAGTACTATTTAGAAATTTTTTAGAGTTTTTGGGGGTATTCTTGGGGCTTTTTTAGGACTACTTAAAAATTTTTAGGGCTTTTTAGGACTATTGACGGTGTTTTGAGGACTTCTTTAGGACTAGGGTATTTTTAGGGTTAGGGTTATTTTAGAGGATTTTTAGGTTTTTTTAGGGTCTTTTCAGGGCATGACACAGGCTGAGGGGCAGCTTGAGGGGCATTGTGGGGGCTTGAGGGTGACAGAGGCTGGGAGCTGAGGGAGGAGCAGGGAGAGGGGACTGTGGGTGACACATGGAGATGCTGAGGGTGGCAGGGGCAGCTGGAGGGTGACAGAGAGATGCTGGGGCTGAGGGGCAAAGGAGAAGGGGTTAAGGGTGACACACAGGAGCTGAGGGGCAGCTGAGAGGGGGCTTGAGGGGAAAAGGGGGGGCTTGAGGGTGACACACAGAGACTGAGTGCTACGGGGGAAGAGGGAGGGGTTGAGGGGTAAAGGGAGAGGGCTTGAGGGCTGGACAGTCCAGTGGAGATAAGGGCTACAGGGTACAGCTTAGGATGCAAGTTAGGGTACAGGTGCACCACCCCTCCCCCAAGCCCTAACCTCACCCAAAACAGCACCCCTGACAACAGCCTTTTCCACCAACAGCAGCACAACACAGCAACCCTAACAGGGAGAGAGCACTGGAGCCCTCCAAGTGGGACAAGACAGCAACCCTCACACCAGAACAACGACAGAAGCCACAGAGAACAACAAGACCCACTGCAAAAAGGTAGGGATGGCATCTGTTTGCTAGAGAGCAAGAGGCTGAGCAGGTTTTTTTGAGGTTTTTTCCCTGACTTTTAAGGATATTTAGGGGATTTCTGAAACTTTTTTAGGAATTTTCACGGATTTTTTAGGGTATTGTTAGGGATTTTTCAGGATTCTTTAGCATATTTTTAGGATTATGGTCAGGGTCAGAGGAGAAACCCTGTGAAAACACCAAGTTTTAGGATGGCAGTAGAATGCTTCGGAAAGGGGCAAATGGTAGAAAAATGGGATGGGTCCCATGCAGCTGATCTGAAGTTCTAGGCACAGGGAATTGTTGTGTTTAGAGTTAGGGATAGATGCTGGCAGCTTTGGACTGGGACACATCCTGCACTGTTTGGAATTATAGCAGGCAGCAGCCCACTCGGCCCACAGGCCCCTGGACACGAACGCCAGCCCTTTTCCATGAGTAACAAATCTCACCCCCCCAGTTTCCTGATAACAGTTTACAGGAGGCACTTGTCACTGCAAGGTAGCCTGACCTGTAGGTGGTGGCAGCTTGGCTCTGGGAGACATCCAGAGGTGTTTGGAATTTTAACAGGCAGCAGCCAACTCGGGGCCACTGGGTCCTGGAGATGAAGGCTGGCCCCTTTTCCTTGGAAACAAAACTCACCCCGCCAGTGTATTGATGTCAGTTTACAGGAGGCCTTTTGCACTTCAAGGGCAGGCTGAGTTCTTGGTGGGAGCAGCTTTGGTCTGGGAGAAATCCTGCACCGTTCGGAATTTTAGGAGTTATAGGAGTTTTCATACAGGTAACAAAACATGGCTCTGAGCTTAGCAGTGTTAGCAAAGAAGTCCTGCCATGGTGTTGAGGAGGAGATGTATGTCTGTGTTATCCTAGACATCACCACAGAGGTTAGTAATGCCATTCAACATCTGAAAACTTGGCAAACTTCAGAACATGCAGACCCTGAGGGCACTTGGGCATGAGTGGCAACGGGCACAGAGTGTGTGCAGGGGAAGATGGATTGACATTAAGACATTATGGAAATTCCAAGTTTCTTAGGGTATATTTGATAGTAAAAGCTTTTCAGTAACTCCTCGTAGATAGGATTGCCTCACCTCTTGTTAGATTTTGAAGGGGTTATAAGATATTTCAGGTGCAAGAGCAGTTGTGCTCTGTAGTTGGTTGGGATAGAAACAGATGAGCAGGACATCAAAATGAGAAATACCAGAGATGGTCTTTCTCTACCTTTATGCTGTCCTCATGTAGTTCAGGCTGGATGAGACAGGCTGCTAGACTGGAGGAGAGTAGATAATTTTCTGTTTGAAATTGTAGCAACACCTGCTGGAGGAAGAAAGTGGATGTGGGCCACAGCCACATCAACACAGAGCAGCAGTCACCTACTTACGTTGGGGTCTGGGCTACACCACTGGTACTCCTCACCTAAGCTCACAAATAGCACCTAAATGGTTGCATGGCAAAACAAACACTTGCAATTTCCATTCTTACTACCAAGAATGTACCTGAATTGAAGCTGGAGACATCCAGCTGTTCTGAGCTGAAAGTACCTCTGAACAGATAATAAAGATCTGAGAATTCAGCAGAGAGGAGAATGCCAATTATATAAAAGCATATCGAGGAGTTCCTCGAAGATTGTTTTTCTGTCCTGTGGGATCTCAACTTAGCACAATAGCTCTGGTTTATATATTAATGTAAGCCTAGGCATCCTTAACTAAATGCTGATTTTTTAAAAAATTAACTGCAGGAAAACCAGCCTCAACAAATTCTGCTCCCTATCTGCCATCAAGAAAAGCCTATTAAGAATAATTGTTGGGTTTTTAGTTTTCAAAGAACCCATAATTAAATTTTATTGTCTGGTAAGTGATTAGAATTAATTGCCTTCACAATAGCTCTGGTGCTCATTATCTACTTTAAATTGGGAGTGGCTTCTCAGCAGAATTCCTTTGTTTACCACAGTTCCTTTCTGTTACATTCCTTGCCAGAGAAAATCCATCACAAAGGCTGTTCCCTTTGAGAAATTACTGAAAACCGACAGGTGTTGATTTAATATGTCATCTTCAGCAGATCAGGATTAACTCAGCAGAAGGGCTTCTCCCAGTGTTGAAACAGAAATGTGAGGCTAGAGAAAGCCACTTCCACACCAGTTAGATTTTCATACCCATGTATTAATGGGCAGTACCTTATATGTATATTTTTAATGGTTTTCTGGTGCAAGTCAGAGAACTTATTTTATGTAGAGGGGAGGAGATATTACAGATTTACCCAATCAATAATGGCAGTTGTCTTTAGCTGCTGTTATGCTGGTTGAAGACCCTTTTCTCACCCATTTCCTTGGCTTGAGTTTGACCATCCAGTCATTTTAGCTGTGACTTACATTAGGCTTGATTTGGAAGCACTGGGTTGGTGCTTGGAATTCCTACAGACTTCTAAAAGAGCCAGAGTACACCTTGCTGGAGACCAGCCACACCTCATTCTCTGTCTACAGCCATCCCTTACCAGTGGCATCTCCCCAAGCAAAGCTCCTGATCTCTAGACCTGCAGTGTCATACCTCCCCTTAACAACTGTTTTCTCCAAGGGCCTTTCTGAAGCTTCCAAGAGCTGCAGGCTGAGGACTGTGCTCAGCAGCAGTGCTCCTGGGGCTCAGTTGAAAAGTAAGGCTCATTGCCTCATGGTTTTTTATGGGCCATTCTCTGAAATAAATCCTGCAGCCTTTCCATGCCACGCACAGTGTTTGGCTTTTCATCTCTTGTATTAACCCAGAGCAATGGGCAGCAGCATAAAATCCACTTATGCAGAGAACCTAATCCAAATCCGCCTGCATTTCTACTCATGTGTGGTTGTCCTGGTGAGAGAATGACTTAGAGGATGCCTGAGTCCTTCAAGGGCACTGCCTAAAGCATCTGGTGAATGGGGTTGCATAAGTACTGTATAAAATAGAAAACTACAGTACTAAATACAGTGTGACTTCACTCTTAGGCTGTATTTTTAGATTGTTAGAGTGCTTCAGAGGATGTATTTATAATGAGACATTTTCTGTCAGTGCAGGATGCTGCTCTTAGAGAAAAAATCCTATACAATTTTCATACACTTGTCATTATATAAATTATATAGAGTATTAGGCCCTTTGTTATGCACTGTGAAAGTTTAGCTGACAAAGACTTCCTCCTTCTGAATTGTGATAACTTCTGGAATTGAAAGGATTTAGTTGAATTATCTGTCCCACAGAAAGTTATCACTGTGTATTCAGTTCCAGGACATAGCAGAAGGTAGGAACGACTTGCCCTGTGGAAATGGAAGAATTAAAATATAAGGATTGTAGTCACAGATCACTTATGTGGACAGTTTCCAGTCCAGCTGAATTCCTTCACATACATGAAATTATTAATATAATGGGTTTCACTGAAACGTGCTAATAGCACAAGGAGTGCCCTCAGTTGCTCAGTTCAGTCTGTAGTAGGTGCCTGGGAAGGAAGGGCCTCGGGAGGACCAAGGGGTTGCTCTGTGGTGAATCTCGGAAGCTTCACTGTGTTAGAATTGGCAGGTACAGCATCCTGCAATAAGCAGCACAACGTATCACTGTGACCTGGGCCGGAGGGGATGGCAGCCTGGATAACAATCCTCAAGGATTTGTTACCCTCCTCTGCAGGGCAACCCTCAGGGGAAGCTGGGCAACCAGTCTGGCCCGTCTAACCAAAATGGCTGCCCGGCACTTTTCTCACATGGCCCCCAAGCACAGGGACTGCTTTATGCCCTAAGGAAGGATTATTTCTTTTTGTCAGGGATGTAGATTGTGCCACTAGTAGTTATTCACCCTCCCTGCAAACCCTGTCCTGGGCTAAGGACTGCTGGCAGTGTCTGAAGGAGTGATTTGCTGTGATCATACATTTACTGTAGTAAGTGTAGCCTAGGCTTGTGTGCTAAGGAGGGGTAATCCCTTTGATGATCTGGCTGCCTTAGCCAGGTCAATGGTCTAAACTAGTACCTGGAGTCAAAGGGATTTTTGTTACTCTAGATAAGAATCCCAGACTGAAGCTGCTGAGGATTTTTGCTGGCTGGTTCCCAGGTGCCCTGGGCACATCTCTTTACCTGTAGTACCTCCTCCAGGCTGCAGTGCTGGATTGCCACACTGGGCATTTGATAGGGAAAAGTATTAACACAAAGAAACCTTATTCCTTTCTGTGATTTTATTTAAGTGTTTCTTTTTTTAAAATGAAGCAAGTAAAGAGGGAAAATAACTTTGGTCATCTTCTCAGGATCATTTTTGTTTATGCTTGTGTTAAAAAACATAAAGAAGAAAACTCCTAAAACCAGACTCTTCACAGTAAAATGAGTAGTGAATAGTGCCACTTTGGTAAATGTTACCATTCATTTTTCAATAAATTACCAATTTATACTTCTGAATGTAGCAATAAAAAAGAGATAAAAGGACAGAAGGAGGAGGAAAACTTAGGAGGTTTATGTTTACGGCCAGGCATTTGGTTTTATGTTTACCTCATGGAAAGTAACTGCGTATATCATGATAATTGACTTCACCAAGTACCTTTGAAAAAACAGACTTTGCTACAAAAAAGCATTTTGTTCTAGGGAAGCCTCTGCATGATTTTCCACTAAGGAAAACATTCTCTTTTGAATCAATGGTTTCAGCTTTTTACAATGTTTCTATCTAGTGGTTCATTTGCCCAGTTGGTGGCTGAGAACAAGCAAGATCATGGCATAAATACAAGCAAAATGTTTATAGTTTGCTTAAACCCTAAACAAATCATCACTTATCCACCATCACTGCAGACTGATTCCTGAGAACTTCCTATAGTGAAGGCTTCTCCCTACCCTACTTACTTCCAGGTATTTGCTTGTTACCATTTTAACACCAGTGATTCATGGGCAGCTCTTACACAATCCTGACCAGGGATTTTGATCTGCCAGACTTCTGAGGGGTCACTGGATTTTTCCTTGGCATCTTGGCACAGGAAACAAGGACTCTCAAACAGCTGAGCTGCTGAATTTTTCCATCATTTAACACAACAAAAGCAAGTTTTGTTGCTGATCTGTTTTGGAAACAATATTTGTGGCAGTTCCTCTCTGAGTCAGTCAGAGAGCAGAGGACTGGATTGTGGTGACAATAAAAAACCCTGGTGCTCCTATAAGGACTTTAATTACTCAGCTCATTACAAGTGAGACCAAGGGAGGCTGGTGGCAATGCCAGCTTCAGAACAGCTGCAAAGGATTTATTTTTCCTCAATGATGAGTGGAAAAAGCTGTAAAAATACTGTACAAGGTTGGCTAATAAACTGTATTTTATTAGCCATTCTTATTATGAGTGTTTACAAGCTAGTGTGCTGATAGGCATTTTGATGAGATAGTATTCCTTAACTGTAATCATTCTGGAATTAAAAAATAAAGGATAGAAAGCCAGAAATCTGGAAAACATGGCATATGCATATGTCAAACTCAGATTTATGGCCAGACAGCGTGAAGCTGGCTTGGCAGCAGGTGCTCTGAATGGTTACAGCGCTGGCCTGGCCAAGTCCTTTGAGGCTTGTTCAAAGTAGATAGAGAGTGTGAGTTGTGGATGTTTCCATGGATCTCCTTGGAGCATCCCAGGCCCCTGAGGTGTGAAAACAGATCAGCAAGCTGATGGCATCCCTGTCTTCTGCCCCTTGTTCCCCTTCGTCTCGGGGTGGGCACAGAGAGTGGACAAAAAGGCCTGGACAGCCTCCCCAACCTGTCTCACCGAACAAGCCCTTGGCAAAGTCAAGACTTAATCCTGGGGATGTTGAGTCCCATTCTGCCACCACCAAGCTCCATCATGGTTTTCTTTGTGTGAAGTTATGATGCAATTTCCTGCTCCCAAAGTGGCCTCTTCCAGGCTGGAGCTATTTTCTAGCACACTCCCAGTAAGAGCAGTGCACTTCCCAGGAATGCCACCTGGTTGTGATGCACTTGTGTGTGGGCAGCATTACACCTCAGGCTATGATACACTAACAGTAACAGGCCCATAATCAAAGTAATGACAAGCTAGTGAGAAATTGAGTTTAACCTGAGAAGAGGCTCTGTGAAAATGTCTTTGTGGTTATTGTCTCTGGCTCTCTGTTTATTGCTGTTCAGTCACACAACCAAAAATGTGCTCTGCTTACAAGAAGAAAGGTTTTACTGACTATTTTTCCATTGTGCTTCCCTTCTGCCTTCCGCCTCTGCTGGCAATCCTGCAACTCTACCCTGGGTTGCCAAGGTTGTGCTGGTTTCTTTACTTTTTCTGCCTAATCTCCAACAATAATTGTTCTGCAGGAAAGCCCCAGCCTTGGTGGCAACTGTGAGTCTGCTGTGGGCAGCTAGTGCGCCCCGGGGCATCTGTGTGACCCTGGTGCCTTAGCTATGGTGGTCTCCTGGTCCTGACACCTAAACAGGAAAAGGAGCTGTGGAAAGCAGGTAGCATGCAGAGCAGCAGTCACCTAGGAGAAGATTTTTTTGGGGAATTAAATACATAAAGACGCAGATTTACTGAAGTTTCATGGCTGCGTGTTTTTGTGAGTCATACTTTGTACTAGTGGTTATTTCAGGTCTTGATCAAATTCAAACCTTGCCTGTTACCTCAGTCCCTCCCTGAAACAAAGGAAATATGCCCTGCTCTATTAGAGTACTGTAAGAATACACCTGTGAATATCCATAATGGGGATGGAGTTTCTGACTTGAGTCCTCAATCCTCTTGGGAGATCTTCCATTACTCTTTGGGGTTGTGGAGATCCCAGAGGATTATTTCCTCAGATATGAAAGGATCAAAGAGATTTGTAGCTTATCTCCATCTCTCCATGGGCTGACTCCCTTTTCACTGTTTGCATCTGGGAAAAGAAACAGGAATACATATATCCTAATATTTTAGGAAGCAAGCAATGGCTGCCAGCTGTCATGGGAATGTGGTGCATTCATGAATGGCACAGTAGGTGTTCTGTGTATTTTGCTAAGAACCAAGTAGCACCAGTGAAGTAGGCATCCAGTTAAAGATGTGGCCATGACACCAGACATCTCTTTGCTATGACAGGACAAACAGCACCCATTTTCTTGAGGTTGAGCTGGTGGGGAACTTTGTACAGAGTGCAATTATGCTAAGCAGATTTTTACCAGAACGCTTGAGCATCCAAATGGATGATAGATATGTTGTGAGACTGGGATTTTCTTGGTCTAGTTTTGGCAACTTCTTAGAAATTGCACATGAATATTCTTCTATTTTGAAAAGAAATTGCTGATCTCATTTAACTTCAAGAAAGGTCTTCAAAATGGTTTTGTTTTTTCAAATACAGCAGAACGGCCCTCAAATCTCTGAGTGCTGTGAGGGTGTTTGTTAAAAGAGACTATTTTGAAAGCTGATAAATTAAAGACGATTTCAAACAGCTTTATAATTTCCTTTGTGCTCAGTGCTTTGGCATCAGATCATCAAACAATACAAATAGGCAGAAGAGCTGGACCATGTCACTGTCACCTATCCAAAACCAATCTCTAGCCAACTGCAGAACTGGATGTTGCTCACCATTAACCCTGAAAGGAAAGGAGACACTTTATTCAAAGCCCATCTTTTCCTTAAAGATCACCTATCTAAATATTGAGTAACTACAACTTTATGTAATTGTGGGGCAGCTGGAAGATTTTTTTTTTACAGAACAATGCATAAAGTAAAGCACTCATTTCCTAATGAACAATCCATGTGCTTCTCTCCTCAGTTCAGGGAGTGCAGTGTTCATTTGTCCAGCTGAACAGAGAAGAAAAATGATCAAGGAAACTAGCATAAGTTCTGTCAGTCTGTAAGTACTCTAAAGCTGAAAGTTTGGAACACGTTGGTCTTGCGTGTTTGATGAGCATGATGAGTATAGTGGCCATATGTGTCAGCACCTGCACTGGAAGTTGTAGGATTAATCATGCTGAAGGAACAAGGCTTGAACAAATACACCCATCTCCCTCCATATGCTCTGTGTCACATTGCAGGTGACCATTACAATGTGGGAGGGGGACGTATGGCCTGTGATCTACGAGGAAGAAATTTCTCAGACCTTAAATTTCAGGCTTAAATTTAAGAGCAGGAAAAGATTGAAACTGAACCCCAGAGGTGTATGCCTATCCTGCAAGCAGAAGTGGAAGCTCCACAGTCACTGAGCTGGTGTCAGTAAATAGCTGTTTTCAGCAGATGCTGTACTGCCTCTTGTGGGTCTTCACACTCTTAACAACAAGGGAGGAGAAGGGAAAGTCTGTGGAGATAAAGGACTGAAACTTGTGCTTTTTAAATCTATTTCCAATATAGTTCTAAAACTAACTCTGTTCTGCTGGTAATTGCAGACCCACTTTTCTGACTGGTTGTATAGAAGGGCTTGACATAACAGAAGCTTTCTTATGTCTTAGACCTTTGTGAACTCAGGGATCAGAGCTCCGCAGTAGCATGCATCCTGCTTAATTTTTGCTGTCTAGAAATCACACATCTTGTGGAGAAAAGGAAAGTTTCACAGCTTGCTTATCTGAAATGTCTCTCTTGGGAGGATACCAGTCTCTCTTTGGAGGGGCCTGTCTCTGTTCTGGTGGTACAGAGTTCTTCAGGGTAGGGGATGAAGCCTGTGAACATCTTCAGGAGAGGTAGTGACTGAGTAGTGAAGTGTGAGGTACAACACAGTGTAACATAATGCCATTAAGAAAAACAGAAACCTAAGATCTTATGGGAGATAGTGGGCTTTGACTTGTCCATTACCAATGCAGAGATGAGGGCTGCAGTGGAAAGTCTCATGAAAATTTGGGCCAGTGCTTAGCAGAAACCCCAAAATACTGGCAGGATTGGGAAAGCAATAGGGGTCATCTCTCAGTGCAGCTGTACAAATCCATGGATGGCCCACACAGTGAAGCCTGGGGCCAGTTCTCATCTCTACATCAGATAAAGCACGTAGGAGAAAGGAAAAGGAAACAAGGCTTATCAAGAGTTAGTTTTCATATACTGAATAAGCTAGAAAGCTCTGATTCCCTTGGTGGAGTCTAAAAATCTGTGTGGGAAAGAGAGAAGGAATGGGAATCAGATTGTCATCCCAAGTTCATACATATTCAAGGAGACTTGTAACATGCTCATGAGGAAGAAATCCACTGCATTATAAATGCAGATTCCTTCTTTCAGGTGTGTATGACGTCCTTGGTAGAAAATGTGTGAGGATAAAATTTGCCTGTGTGAAATGGTCACATGCCAAAGGGCAGGGGATGCACTACTGTAAACACTCTGGGTTTGCAGAAAGCCTAAATCAGGTCTGAACCTGGCCTGTGGGCTGCAGCAGCAGGGCTTCTCCCTGTTTGTAATCCTAATTTCACACAAGGTTTGGGACTGCTGAGAAATTTCAAAACTGATGTTTTGGTCAGATTTGAAATCCCCCTCCCCCCAGCACTAACCCTGCTTAAAATTCCTAGCTATCAAACAACTACTTCCTCACAGATTATTGGCTTTTCATGTTGCTCAAGTGCAGCCTTTTCATCAGACTGCATATGTTCTGATCACTTTCTGGCAATTTTTCTTATTGTAAATAAAGCCCATTCAGCCACAGTTTATATAACCACTATCTGGATAATACCCTCCTAATGGCCGACTTTCCCTGGAGAAACATAATCGTATCTCTTTCCCCATTTCTGCCAACTGCATTTGAGTTTGCCACAGAGCCAAGCGTGGCCCTGCTATTGTCTTAGTGCAGATGGGTGGGAGTCACAAAAGCCTGAATTGGAAAATTCCCAACCTGTGGGCAAGAGCTTTGGTTTACTTCTTTCTGTTGTAGGGGCTCCCACTGATTGAGTTGGATGGAAGTTTTCTGTACTTTCAGACTTCTTCACAAGCTTGAAGGGACATGCTTTTAAAAGATTTGTGGAAAATGAGAAGGTTTCTGTTAAGATAGGATTGCAAACAGGAAATATACCTCAAATCTTGTCTGATAGAGTGTTGTCTGCAAGTAATTCCATGGGCCATGGGCCCCTTCTTGCCATAGGTGTGCACTCTTCTCTTGTAAGATGACTGGGGTCCATTTAAGCTGCTCCAAGTTCAGGCAGCCTGGGGATCCAGGGCAGAGGAGTGCTGGGGGGCAAGTGAGGGGTTCTCACAAGGTGCAGCCAAGAGCTTTGCCACCAGTTGGCAGGCAGTAGCAAATTGTGTAGGCAAACATTGCAGCAGCTTGCATTGTAAGAATTGCCAAAATCCTGCTAAATTCGGTGTTATTTGGAAGTGCTGGGTTCCCAAAATCTAGCTCTGACCCCAGTGGAGCTGGAGTGAGGAGTGCTGCTGAACATGGTGCAGCTGGCAGTTGCCTTCTGCAGGTATTGATCCCAAAGCTAATGTGTGCTGAGTAAAGACTTCCTCTTTTTTGAGCTCTTTGTGTGAGTAATTTGGTCAAATGTGTTTGCCTGACCTTTTAAGCTGAGCCTGGCAGGGAAAGGGGCAAGAATGTCCTTGTTACTGCTTTCCTTCAGGCTTCCCTGAGCTCTGTGACATGTGGAGATCTCAGGGAAAGGGTTACAAGACCACAGATGCCAAATGAGCTGTGTAGCTCCAAGTCAAGAGGTCAGTATCAACCCTCTCCACTGTCTCATCTTGTGCCAGGTGGGGCCAGTGAGGAATAGGTCTGATGTGTTTAGCATTTATTTTGGGTCAGGGAAGCAAGGCAAATTGTGCATTTTTCCCCCTTCACAGATAACTTAAACATAGCCCAGAAAGGAAACCAGCTGGTGAAATGCAAAGACATGCTTTCAGATCCAGCAGAACAGAAAGAAAATGGGGAAACAAAACATCTTTCGCATGCCTTCATGTGAATCAGACAGACAGAAAATTAATTGTCCTTGTGTCTTTTCTGGTAAAAACAGCATCATTTGTTGTCCTTTGCTGGGAAAACTCCAGCCACCTTGCAGCCTCCCTCGTTGTCCATGCTAGGAGAGCACAGTTTGCTTGTTTTGGTTGGAAGCACAGTGACAAGGTGGAGCTCCTTGGCTCAGACTGGATGCACGGCCCAAGACTCACAGGTTAGCCAGGGGACCATGTGTGCAACATGGACTGACAGCCTGGCTGGACGTAATTCATGGCAGAGGTTTCCTGTGAGGCAATGAAAGGGAGAAAGGGAATCAGTTCTTGATGCCTTCAGTAGCCTTTGTTCATCATGAAAGCCCACCCTTGCATTGCTCTTCCTCATGTTTTTTTTTCCCAGCATCCATTATCTGTAATAAGCTCAATGACTAAGCATCAGGGGTGGGTTGTGGGCCAGGAATCTATTGGGCTACATGCCATACATGGACCCCAAAGAAAACCATTACTGCCCACAACACCTGGGCAATGACACAACTTGATAAATGTACCCCAAAACTGAGGAAAATGAATCACCCATCAACTGCATTATGCTACATCAGGACATTTGCAAACTGTTAGCAGAGAATTTGAATGTCAAATATTTATGAATTCTTTTATATTTTTATTATTCTGTGGAGATTTGGCTGATACAGCAATTCTTTAAATTGCATGGAAATATGATATACGATGTACTGTAGAATTTATCAGCATGTCTCTCCAGATCCCTGCCAGCATTCTGGGGATGATTTCAAGGTATGTCTGTATGAGAAAATCACTGCTGGCTCAGTGATTCAGTGTCAGTGCCAAGCCCTGTGACTGTGGATCTCAGCTTTCATTGCTTCCAAAAGGCCTGGTTCTGCTCTGTTATATTGCCAGTGATGCCCCTGTGAAGAGAAATTGAGTCCAGAGCTCATACTTGGGCCAGATGGCCTCTCAAACCTGCAGGTCAGGCTGCAATCTCACTGACAGGAGGCTGGATCCACCTCAGAGTCACATCACCTTTCATCTTGCTGGAGTCACTCTGGTCTGATGTGGGTAAGGGGCAGAGAGCCCTGGGTTTGGCTAAATGATCAACAAGGCCTTTGTGGCTTGCTGCAAATTTTTAAATGCCTCTGTGGATCTTGCAGTGGATAAAACTGGAATAAATTAGCTCCAAAAGTGGCTGGCTCAGACAAAGGAGTCAGCAGTGCTCAGACTTAGAGGAACCACTAGCAGCTTTTTGCCCCAGAAAAGAAAGGGAAAGTGAACCACAGGACTCAAAATAAAAGCCTGGCAGAGAAAATGTATCCCAAAGAACAACTGACTTAAGCAGGTGAGCTGATTTTGCTGCTCTCTCGTGTTTGTGCCATCTACCTATAATTTTTTTATGTGTAAGGAAGGGATTTGCAAAATAATGGCTGAGCTGTAGAAGCTCCCACAGTCTGCAAAGCCTGCTCACAGCAATTGGTCCCAGCAGCTGGATGAGGCAGAGGAGCACTGGAGCAGTTGGAGCAGGATCTGCCCTCGTGTTGGCTGCCTGCACAGTGTCACTCGTGGCTCAGGGATGCAGGGCAGACTCTCACTCCTTAATGCTCATTACTGCACAAGTGCTTGTGAAACCTTCACACAGCATCACTCACAGGATCTGTCCCAAGTTTTGGTTCTAAAAAGAGGCAGTGAGAAATTCTGAGTCCTAATATTGGTGGAGAAACTCCCACTGGCCAGAGCTGTCCCTATACAGGTGATCTGAACGTAGCCATTGGTTAGCTCAGTGACACTCTGGGGCCAGGCAGAAGATGCCATGGAGTGTTTCCTGATCATCTCCAGAGGTGTGAGAGCCTCTTCTGTACACAAATATCCCCATGGCAAAGGAGGTGTATCTGGACCTCCCCTTCAGGCATTCCCAAGCCAGCTCTAAATTCCAAATTCAGGTGTTGCTGCAGGTTAACACTGCAGCCCTGCAACTGCCTGAATGAAGTTTAACCTTGATTTACCCTTCATTTTACAAAGTTTAGCCCTTTTTCAGAGTACAGGTCCCTGAGCACAATACCTGCAATCAATACTGTTTAAGATAGGCACCTCTTCCGAGCCCAGCTCTGGCTGTTAGAGAAATGGGTGATGATGAAGCCTTGTGTTTGTTCAACTCTGTTTGGAATTTACAGCGCTTTGTAAATGATTTATTGCAGTCATAATAATTGATGCCTCTGCAAATGGATTCCTGTCAACAATACATTCAGACCCAGGCCTTCATTTCAGGCTCATGGGGACAATATGCATTTAATGGGAAAACTGGTCTGGTTGCTTTTGGTTCTTATTTATGTACTATAATGAAGTGCTTATCTACCCGGTGATGGTTCTTGTTTCTGTAAGAGGAAAACTGTGGAGGGAGCAGACCCATCCAGATGCAGGAGCTGTGATACACATCCTACCTGTGAACAGGCAAGATAGATGAAAAATAGATCTTTACCTCTCACTCTTTGCTTCCCCTCAACCCAAGATGGAGACTCCTCTACTTGCTGTTCTTGTCAAGACTTCTAGAGACCATGTAGTTTCTCACTTGTACTCCTTTATGGCCATATATTTGATGCTAAAGAGATAGGAGAAACATCTTCCACCATGCAGGTCAGTTTGAGATTTTTCATTAGGTTTCCCCTTTCTTTTTCACTGGCTGGCTGTGAAAGCTTCTGGATGAGAGTCCTTGTCTTGCAGGTCCCGTTGCCCTTTGTTAGGTTGTTCCCATCTGGTTCCACCTGTGTAAGCAGCTCTTCTGCTGATGGGCACTAAGTGCTCTCTGCCTCTGTGAACATAGGGCACTTTGGGATTGTGGAGAAACTGGCAGTTTCCCTGTGGCTGCAAACACAGCTGCTCCCACCAGGGAAAATATCAGTGTGGAAAACACCAGCACGGAAAATACGGGGATGTTGCTGTTGCTCAGTAGTGCCTGTGAACATACCACCACCACTTGAACTGACTACAAGGAAGAAAAGGTTTCTTAATCAAGACCTGCTGAGTAAGTTGTCCATGTTCACCAGTCCATCGACTCCCTGCTTGGAGTGTTGGTATCTCCAGCTTCAGCCACAGTGACCTGTGGTCTCAGCTGTGACAGGGAATGTCATTCTCTGAAGCACACTGCTTATGTATTTTTGAAGTAAGGATAAAAGGCTTGTATGGATTTGTGAATAGAAATATAATTCAGCTTGTCGTTTAGAGCCAGTAATCCCAAATAGCCAGAGATTTATGTTTCACCTAGTGCCTGATTACTCTTTTCAATCATCTCATTAAGTGCCTCATTTCAGGGTGACTGCAACACAGTATCTCCACGGGGTTCAGCACAGCAGAGTAATTGAGACCTCAAGATCCTACTGTCACAAGTATCATCAGAAAGGAGGAAAAACTGGTATTTTTTTAAAACAAGATACTTCAAAGCAAGGAATTGCCTTCCAAAAATAGTAGCCAGCGTTTTCAGAAGTCGGTTGTGATTTTAATGTGTTAACTGCTCTTTGGTACATGATTTGCTACGTCTTTAGGACTACAGGTTTTGGAGAAGTGATGTCTGTCTTCACTGTACTGAGTCATGTATAGGGACTGAAGAACAGTGCATAGGGAAAAGACTTCCAGCTCCTATTCGAAAGGCTGAGCTGGGAAGGGATGGAGTCTTTTCTAGTATGACCCTCTAGTGTGCCCATGGGTGAGGTGAGCTGGCCTAATCCTGTAAGATAGCCCCATATCATGTCTGGAGTTCCCTGAAACAAGGTAGGACAGACTTGATGTTCCAGATGGCTTTTTTGCTCTTATATACCTCTGACGTCTTTTTCCAGTTCTTTTTGCTTGTGGCTCACAAGAGCAAAGACACCTTAGAGCCTGTGGCATAAATGATAGAATAATTTGGATTGGAAGGGACTTCATCTATTCCAACACCTTCCATTAGTTGATCAGCTGAAATGTGTCTGCTGGGGGCTCTTTTCCAAACTCTTAACTCTGTTTACCTTTGGGTAGTTTCCTGGTTGATCAAGATCCAGTTTTCATTATTTTCTGTGACAAGTTGTGCTGGTGGGTTTTGTCGTGATCACAAGGCAGTCTTTGCTCCCACAAGAAAGAAAGGCTGAGAGAATTGGGATTGTTCAGCCTAGAAAAGAGAAGGTTCTGGGCTGTCCTAACTGTGACCCTCCAGTACTTGGAGGAGCTACAAGGAAGTTGGAAAGGGCCTATTTACAGGAGCATGTAGTCACAGCACAAGTGGGAGTGGATTCAAACTAAGAGTAGGTTTTGATTAGATATGAAGAAAGAATTCTTTCCTGTGAGGCTGGTGAGGCACTGGCACAGGTTACCCAGAGAAGCCATGGAGCAGCCCAGTCCAGTGGAAGGTATCCCTGCCCATGGCAGGGGTTGGGACAAGATAAGGTTTATTTTCCCTTCCAGCCCAAACCATTCTCTGATTCTATGACTGAGACATCAAGATTTGCTGCTGATGTCTTAGGATGCACTCATATTTCAGAAACCACACAGTAATTTAATTAGACTCCATCTCATATGGTTTGGTTCTGTCTCTGCAGGCAGGAAATGTTGGGGGCATTGGCAAGGCAGTGCAGCAGTAATTCCAACCTGACGTTAGCAGGGATCCCCTTCCACACAGTGTCTTGGCACCAGCACCAGCTCTCCCTCTTAACTCCCTCCTTCCCAAGGAAATAAAAAGAGACATATTGGCTCCTCTCTCCTCCAGCAAACACCCTGACACTGGAGGAAGGTTTTCCCTTCCCTCCCTCTTTCCTGTTGTTTTGCCTGGCATGAGAAGCACTGGCAAATCCAATTTCTTTATCCATTTTTCATTCCCGGTGGTGCGTTTGAAGCACTAACTGGTGCCATGGGAAATGAGCTGTGGTAGAAGCCCACAGGGAGCCAGGGTTGTGCAGACACTGATGGATTGTGCAAGTCAAGAGAGTAAAGGAGCTGCTCTATTCATATTTAAGGCTACCACATAACAGACTGCCCAGGATGACTACACCCACCAGGGTTTCTTGTTGGAGACATGTTTGTCTATATTACCAATATTCACATCTTGTTTTGAAAAAATTTTGCAATTTTTTTAAGAATGGGGTAAAAGAATTTCACTATTCATTTAAACACTTGTTTCATGCATATTAATTTAAACACGTTAGTTTAAACGTTTGCTCTAAGTCCACATTTTCCAACCCAGGACTGCACTTGGCTTTACCCACTTCTAGATCATGGTTGTATTGTCAGGTTTTTTTTGTTTTGTTTATTAATTTCTAGCCAGTTAACCTCTTTATTTTCCTTCTAGCCTAGAGATAATGACTTTGTAATCTGTAGTGAGTTCCATGTGCTTAACTGGCAAGAATCATCTTGAACAGGCCCTTGAAGTTAAAGGGTGACTCTTCCTGTGTGAACATTAGGAGCCATTAGGGAATCCACATTAGCTGGAATGGTCTTGGCCAAATTAATGGTGCTCCCAGGTAGCACTGCACCTTGCTGTGTAGTTGGATATGCTCCTTCCTTTCCTCATCCTGCACAGACATATAATAGACCCTGACATGTTCCAGAAGCAGCCATGCACAGATCAGGGATCACCTGTGACTTTACTACCAAGAGCAGAGAGGTGACAGTGATAAGAACTTTTGGAAAACCTTGTTCTGGAGCTTATATATTCTACCCTCCTTGTCTCTGAAATGAGAAAGAGGAGTTCACATTTTAAAAATATTGCTTAATGAGTGGGTAGACATCAATTCTTATGTCATTGAAGATATAACTCCAGTGGAAGAAAACAGCAAGCTGTTCATTAGCTGTTAGAAATATAGTAAGTTGCTTCCTGAAGACAGCAATAAACTTGTTTTCTTGCACATTGGCACACTTTCCTCTTACCTTCTGCTCTCCTTCCCCAGATAGTTAAGACTGTTTAAGGGCAATTTCTGCCACCCAAGCATGTCACTGCCCTTTGTTGGCATGAGCTGATAAGCCCTCTGCAGCTTATAATGCAATGGCTTATTCTTGCCAAGTTCAGAGCACCACCACTCCACTTGTGGGGTGCCTGTATAAAGAGGACATGATCTATAGCATCATTTAATTGTTCAAAGCAAAGAGAAAAGTAGTGGAAACAAAAAACAAGGGAAAAGATACACTGTAGATAAGCTTATGTTTTCTACTCTGTACAATAGATGAGAGACTTGATGTAACAACAGCATCAGCATTTATTGTATCTCTGGCCCAAAAGCTGCCTGATAAATTCTACCTAATTTCAGACTTAGTTTAGAACAAAGTAGCAATCTATTCTGAACCTCCTTTATGTGCCCATTTTTATTGTAAAGCTATAGAGTGGTTTTATTTTTTTATGATTTGCCTTTTAATGTCCTCCAGCATTGTGCCTTTGCTCATCCATTAGCTCCAGCATGGGCTCACACACTGCAGCCCAGGTCTGCTAATATTGAAAGGCAGCCCCTGTGAGTGGCTGGAGAGGCACAGGCTCTGGGGTAAAGTGTCACACCTCAGTGGCAGGGTGTGCACAACTTTGCTCACTAGGTCCTTGGCAGCACTGATCAACAGACTTGCCTTGGCAAAGCCCTTCAGGCCATACCTCTAAAGATATAGCCTGGAGTTTATGTACCCTGTGTAATGTGCATCTCTTGAGCTGAGTCCTGCCCTAACTAAAGCTGCTAGGCACTGTCCTCATAAGGACTCAATAATATTGTCTAATAAAAAGAGCTGCAGTTTCATCTCGTCATTATTTCATTACAAGTACTTGCAGCAAGTATTTTTAGACCATTTCCACAGTTTGTTATAAATTTTTGCTTTTAACTCTTGCAATGTATTTTCTTAAATTATTTTGACTTTCACATTTATATGACCTACATATTTGGATTAATATTGTGATTTCAGCCAACAATTCTTAACCAAACCTTGTGTTTTTATTGTGAGCCTTGTGTCAATTCCCAGATTCAGGAGCCAAGTGACTTGGAGTGTTGCAGCATAAGTGATAAAACCCTAAAGTCTCAGAAGCTTCCAGTTTAGCATCCACATGTTTTTTTCTGATTTTCTATGAGAAACCCCACCAGGAGCCCTAGTCTGAGCAGAGACCAAAAGGGGCACTCCCTGGGAGCAGAAGTACCAGCTCACTATAGTGCTGAATTCCTTCAGGGAAAGGATAGTGATTTGGCTGCCTAACAGTGCCCTCAAGAGTGGAAAATCCAGGGACAAAAATTAGAGTCCACTGGAATGAACCAACGACTTATGGTCTTTCTAAATCCCAAGCCTGCGAGCTGGTTGTTGGCAATGTTGTGTTAGACATTTCCAAAAGGCTGCCATCTAAAAACCAAAATATGTTCTCCTTTCCCCTACTCCCACGCAATCACCAAATACTTTCACAGGGGATTCTTCAACACTGGGGAAAAAGTAGAATATAAAGAAGAGCCCTTTCAAGGTCTCTGTTAATATTCCAGGGACTGAGCTATATCCCAGGAGATGGTGCTGTCTGTCTTCTACAAGAGCTGCAACGCCTGCTGGAAAAGCACATGTACCCAAGAACATGTTCATTATGGGTCCATTAAGCTCTTCATTGATATGCTTAAAGATACAGAGAGAGTCAGGCTAATCATGATCTCTCTCCCTTTCTTCCCTCCATCCTACATTTCAGCAGCCTTGTGGCCAGGTCTCTCAAGTGAAAATATATCTCTAGGAAACACTTTTCTTCCTCTCATTGTGCTGCTGGTTAATATTAACAGCAAATGGAGATGCAATTTGAAATCATTTAGGCTGTTATGCCATCATCAGTGGTGGCTATTTTAGACTGGATATTAGGAAAAAATTTCTTCACTGAAAGGATTATCAAGCCCTGGCAGAGCGTTGGCGTAACCACCTCTGGAGGGATTTAAAAGCTGTGTTGATGTGGCACCTGGGGACATGGTTTAGTGGTGGGCTTGGCAGTGCTGGGGGAACGGTTGGACTTGATGGCCTTAGAGGTTTTTTGCAACCCAAATGATTCTATGTTTCTAAGACAGTAAAATGGCACATGGTTGAGAACAGGAAGTCTTCTCTTTTGTAATATGGGACTTGGGTCCCTAAGTTCAGGAAGATAAGGCCAACTCATTAGGTACCTCTGTGCGTTGTGTGCATTTCTAAGTGGAATCACTGGTGTGGTATTTCTGGTGGAAGTCTTTGGCTCTGTATAGGTAAGGAAGGGACAGGATGAGGCCTCAGGTTTGGGGGATGCAGTTTTGCTTCTGGCCGAAGCTTTGTGTGTTGTCTGAAGCAGTTACTTACATAATGCCCAAGTCTCACCCAACTGAAACCTCCCTCTGCCTTAACAACCGCCTTCCCCGCCTGGAGATGATGGATTAAGTAATCTGTGTTGTGGTGCTGCTGGCTAGAAGGTTGTAAATCGTGTGCATGTGCTTCCAGAAATATGAGATCCAGCACTGTCTTTTAAAGAACTGCTGCTACAGTGATGCTGATAAAAGGTGCCCCTCGCAGGGGTGCGCGCTGAAGCGCAGCCCATGCTCAGACAGGGCCATGCATCATTGGGGATGAGCACAGCACCCAGCAGCAGATGCTTCCCTTTGGAGGCTGCTGAGCCCAGGGAAATAGCTCTTCCCAACATGTTTTGTGGGAGCTTGGCAAGTAACTGTACATGAGCTATTGCTGAACTGATTGCAGGAAACCAAGAGCCATTTAGAAACAAAATGAGAAGGAAACAAATCATAGAAGCAAAATGTTTCTGATTCAAAAGGATGCCTCTGTCCCTCAGCCCTGGCAACCCTCTGGATTGGGTCAGTAGCTGGTATTGTCCATCTTCGAAGCAGGTGATGCCAGTTTGTACCAGGTCAGATATTCACATCATCAAAGCAACAGAAGTCACATCGCCAGAGCAGCAAACACACTATTACCATCTCCAGCAGTGACTTAGTGGGACCTTGGCAACACCTGTCTGCCAAGGAACGGGCTGTGCCTCTGAGTCTGTGCCTCGTGCTGATGCTGGCTTTCTCTGGCAGTAGAAGTGACGTTTGCTTCCTTCTGCTTGTTGTTACCTGAGTAATTGTTGGGGCTACACTCTCCAGTTGGTGCCGTGAAAAGGGTTTCAGTGACTTTCACAGGCTTGGTGGTTTTGTGATTTTGTTTAGTTTCAGTGTTCTGGCTAAAGCAAAGCTTTGCAAACTCTTGTACTGGTACAACTTGGGGTACGGGGATGGGTGTGCCATGTCCTCCACTGGCCTGATGCCAAGAAGAGAACAAATTATTGATTTGTGCCCAAAGGGTAAGCGCAAAATCTGTCTCTTCCTGTAAACCTGGGTCCTCGGATTGCAGTGGCTGTGGGAATTGCCTTGCATTAGCCCCCATGAAAATGCTTGCATGTGAAATGAGCTCTTCTTTTATATAAGTCTCCCATTTGAGTTGCTTATTCATGGCTGTATCATATTATATCCTTCTGCTTGGTCTCCTGTGTGCTAAACACCATGTATTTCCCACCTGCTCAGAGATCACAGACTAGCCAAACTCAAATTTCAGAGGGAAAGGCAGCAGAAATCCAAAAGTGCATTTACAAGGTGGGATGTGATTGCACTCCTCTTGAGCTGATGGAACTGTGTCTGAGAGCTGCTCATCTCAAATAGAACCAGTTTTGGAGTAATGATTCTGATTTTGCTGGAGAAGGTGTTTAGGACTGACAGCTGTAGCACTGTCAGCTGTGTGACGGCAAGGGGAAAAGTCCCCTCCTGGCATTTATTTCTGAAGAAAGTGCTGCAGGGCTCTTCAAAATGAAAAATAAAGTAGTAGCTTTAGCAGAGATTGGCTCCAGTCTAGCTCACAGTCACCCCAAAATTGTTTGTAACCAAGCTGCAGCTTGGGGAAGGGAGTAGGACCTGGACTAATGGGAAGAGGAAGTAACTACATACTCTGAGGATTGGGACCATCGTTTCTTTCTGCTCAGGACTTGAGGTTGAACTTCACCTCTCCCCTTGGGAATGGCTCTGCTGGGAAGCAAGAGCTCCCGGTGGAGGCTGAACGAGGTGGGCTGCGGGATGCCTGTCAGCTCTCTCCTGCCCTCTCCTGCCCCGTCAGTCCCCCAGGCAGCCTGGTAAATGCCGGTTTTGCAATACAGTCCCGAGGGGGTTGAAGGAGCCCGAGAGATTCCCCGTTTGCATGAGCAGCGCAAGGGGAGCGTGGCACCAACCCCACTGACCAGCTACTGCTGCTGCCCTGTGCCTGGCTGTTCTCCACAGCCACAGCCTGCTCCATCCAACTCAGCTTCCAGAGAAGCTGCCTGAGCACTGCTACAGGGAGAAGTGACAAAACTGCAATATAAATGTGGCTCTTTGAAGCTCTGTGAATGACAGAGAACACCTGACACACTGTGTTGGGGAACGCTGGCTTTTTCTTGCTGTACTCTTGACAGGGGCATTAAAATGTATTTATATAACAGCTGGGGATGGCTTGCCCTGAGGAGTGAACTTAATTCTTAGTCTGCCAGGCACTCCTTTGTGAGTGACAGTGATTTGTCCCCTGTGTGTTCATTCTCCTTTTTGCCCTCTTGCTTTCCCTGTGCATTTTATAGAGTTGTATTCGACAGTCTAATTTCATGTAACTAATAACATTATGTGGTGAAATGAGCTCAAATGTCCGTTTATCTCTCCAATGCTGAACTATTTGGTAAACGCTTCTTTTCCCATCTCTCCTCTTGAGCCTCTGCTATGGTTCAGTATTCTGATCTCCCCTTAAAACAAACATTTTGATGAGAGAAGTGCTCCCACATCTATCTTCCACGTGACTAAGCCAAGGAAGTGCTTTATACAGCCAAGAGAGGCCCTTTGGTGACAGGATGACACAAGTAACTAAACAAAAAGCTAACCTGAAATTGGCTATTTTAATTCCTCCAGTAAAATTCTTGACAACACATTTCTACACTTCCCCTCATGTTGACATTGAAACAAAATGAATGCAGAAATGCCAGCTCTGCCAAAATCAGGGAGAGTGTCTGTGCTGACTTTGACAGGCATCAGTCATTGCTCCTGCAGCTTCTGTATTTTGCCATTCCCCCTCGATGTTCAGCCACAGAGATCTGTGTTGTTTTGCCCAGCTGAGAGCAATCTTTCATGTACAGAGGACTTGGGTACACGTTTTACAGCCCCCTCTGTTGGGACTGGTGGGTGCAGCCCTGGAAATGCAGAGCTGCAGGTCAGCCCAGGACATGTGACAAATGACATGTCTGGGTGCCTAATTGGAGGGATTTCCTTAGTAAGACTCTCCTGAGGGTTTGTAGCTAAGGATATATATTGCTGTGAGTGCACACAAGCTGCAGTCAGCCACAGAAGTGTCCAATAGGTTTTGTCACAGCTTCCTAAAAAGTTTTTGCCATTGGCCTCCAAAATATCTTGGGGCAGTCCGTTCCACTGGGTAAATCTATTGGGAGAATCTTTGGAACAGGCAGGTATATCTCATGGGTGTTGGCTGGAAAAGGGGCAAAGAAGAGCCTATGTGCCATCATCAACTTCTTTATTCTACACTAGATCTTCAAAACCTTGTTATCCCCTTATTGTCCCCTTTGTATATCCCACCTGCATCCCCTGTTCCTGCAAGGAAGAATCAGATGCAGGTCACTTTGAAGAGTCAAAGTTCCCAGACCTGTTTCAAAGCTAATGCTTTTTAATCCCTTTTTTTTTTTTTCCTGAATATTTGCCTTTTCCATCATATTACACCCACAAATAATTTGGTTTAGTCAAGTCTCCCATCAAATTCTTTTTTAGCCAGGTGCAACACACCCTTTGATTGAAAACTGCACATTTTACAGTGGGACCCTGGCCCCTGGCCTCATCTTTTCCCATCCATGGGTCAGCTTTGGTTTCTGATGTTCACATGGACTTTTGTGAAAAATAAATTCTCATTTAAGGGAAGGGTGGGGGGCAGGCACAGCTCAGAACTGGCAGCTTCACATACCTCATCCGTTCAACAGAGCCGTGCTAATGAATCTGCTTATTACCTGCTTTGCAGAATATCACAGCACTTCCTCCCAAAATGGGAGAAACTGATATTTTCCTGTTGTATCCCATGGTCACCCAGAATGGGTGCCCTGGAAGGAAACTAATATGTAGTTTCCCCTGCCCCCTGGCCAAGTGGCTCTCTGCCTTTTTTCCCTTTGTTCTCAAAAGTTCCCTCTTGTTAGTACCCCCATAGGTTCCCAGTTAATGTATTCCAATTCCTTTACCCTTGTTGGATGAGCATTTGTAATCTCCCCTTGATCCTCCTTCTTGCCTGAAAACTACTGGACATCTACCCCTCAGACACACCTACCCCTGGACCTTAAAACCCTCAGATTTTCTGCCCTTGGGGGTTTTCTGGTCCCTGACCCTCGGGGCTAATAAACCCTGTTGTGTTTCACCAGGGAAGTGTTAGCCTCTTTCTTCCCTGCTCTCACAGCTTGCATATTGAACCCAGCAGCTGCTCGAATTCTCCACCGGGAGAAAATCCCCGCCAGCCTGGGCTGGGACCCAGCCAGGGGGAAAGCTGCTGCTTCATGTACCTGTACTCATTACCTGTACTCCCACGTCCCACGTGGGAATGGGACAGGCAAGGCTGGTGGTGGAGCAGCAGAGCTTGCCCTCTGCACGTGCACTCCACAGCTGTATCCCTGGATAACGTGGATGGACGAGGTGGGTCAGCCCTAGGATTGCATCCAGCACACAATAAAGCAAGTTAAGTGTGGAGGCAGCTCCCCCAGGCAGTGGGGACCACCCCAGCAGCAAAACTGCTTGCTCTCTGTCTTGGCCTTTGCTCTTTGTCTGTGTGGGTGGAGACACCTGCTCCTGGTGAATTATAATTTTGGGATAAAAAGGAGAAGGCATTCTGTCCATTTATGGTGAGGAAGCAGAATGCTTGAGACAATAAATGAGTATGGACAAAACAGTGGCTCAGTGACATATTTCGACTCAGCCTTTAGAGTGCTGGATCTGGCCTTTAGATCTCTCAGCTTGTGTTTTGCCTCTTCTGTTCCTTACTATGCCATGAAAACAGAAACCAAGCCAGGAACTGTGATTTCCCTTCAGGATATAGGAGGAGAGAGAGCATCACGTGGATATCAAGTGGGCATTCCTCTCTCTCTCAGCTCATATGGAGTGCGAACTCACTTCTGAAGAAGCCAGATAAGTATTTAATATTTTATTTTTAATAAGAAATATGGCCGTGTGGAGTAATTAAAAAGATGGCAAGTGCTAGACTGTGCAGGAGTTGCTTTCTGATGTTTCCATTGACATCAGTTCTTCTGGCTGGCCTCAAAACCACAGTTGATATGCCCTAAATTAGCAGAACTGAGCTTCAAAACTGAACAAAGCTGCAGATCTTTATTTTTTTCCTCCATTTTAACATTCTCTACAAAGTTGGCTCAATGGGCTTTTTCCTCTCATATTTATTAATATACATTTTAAATGCTTAATTTAGAAACGACTGCAGTCCTTGATCACCTTCCTGTTTACATTTTGATGTTGTACTCAGAGCAAAGGGACCCCTCTTGTACTTCTTCTCCCTCCTCCAGTCTCCAAGCTTTGTCACTCTCCTTTGGGATCTCCTTTCAAAAGATCAAGAGGAGAGGAAAGGCTTCAGATGCCATAAATATTGCAGGAACCAGTGTTCATCAGAGAATGGCCTCCTTTAAGATCAATATGTCTTCCTGAGGGGGCATTCAGTCCTTCAAAGTAAACAAGCCGGGAACATTAATTCAAATGCTTTTATACTAAATACATATACATGAATTAGACCGTGTGGCTGTGATAAATAAGCCTTATATAAGTAAGGTTTAAAGCAAACCACACATGCAAAAAAAAAAAGCAAACTCCGCAAATTTGCAAGGAATGAACCGATGCCTGCTGCTGATCTTGTGATGACCGAGATAATTTTGTTAAAGGGCTAAAAGGAAGTTCTCTTCACCTTTGTGAATAGATTGATCTGGGCAATCAGAATCTTTTCCTGTGAGGAGGAGTACCATTATGCTGATGTGTAAGTCAAGATATATTGCAAAATGTGCTGAATCTACATTTTGCAGTCTGTCATTGCCTGGGTTTGGAAATGTGGTGTTTTCTTGGTGGGGAGGGAGACAGAGGCAGGGTTACCTCCACCACAAGTAGGGAAGGTGAAAGCAGTGTGTCCTGATTTCTTCTTTGTCAGACATTGAAAACTGGGTCAGACTGCCATCAGGTGTTTTGGGTGGGTTTGTAACCTGCCATCCTCTCAGAAAGGGGCAAGTGGCAGAGGTGTCACTGCCCCGCAGCGGGAGCAGGAGCCTGGCAAAGGTGTGGCTTGTACTGGAGGTGGGGAGTACCCACCTCATCTTTCATGCTTCTGATACCAGCTTCCCTCCTTCCACTGCCACAAGGTACCAGGACAAATGAAATATACTGGAGTATATTGGAGTATATATATACATGGAAACTGAGGATAATTGGGATGGTCGTGAATGAACTATTTTGGTCTGATCATGTTCAGGATAGCCCGTCTCCCTCAGTGAAATCAGAATCTCCTGCAGCCCTGGAGGAGGTAAGTGTTCATAAGAACATTTGAGTCTCTAGGTTATTAGATCTGGACAGTAGTTCCAGAGAAAGCCTTCCCTTACAAAGTATAACAAGGCAGAGAAGATAGCAAAAAAAAAATTGGTGGGAGCACAGGAGAGGTCAGTCACAGAGAAAATGTTGCTAATTGTGACACATTTGAAAAACAAATCAGAATAACCAAGTGGAAGGAAAGGTAAGGAGAAAGAATCTAAATGAGTAAGGGAATTAGCACAAAAATGTCCTTGTGGTCATTTTTTCATGTCTGGCACAGCTGGACATTCAAAAGAATCTCTTCATACATTAGCCAACAGGCTGGCTGGTGGCTAAAGCCTGGAGCAAGGTGGGTGGTTGTGTCTTCTTTTACACTGCTGTGGTCTGGGCATTTTTTGTGCTTAGACAACTGGAGGATTTCCCCTTAACCTATAAGCTCTCTTACTCAGCAGGATGGAAAAAATCAGACTTCAGCATGATTTTGCCAAACCTTGTGATTGTGCCAGTTACTGAGACAGCAAAAACGATTTCTTTGGGCCCTTGCAGACTTGGAATGTTGCAGACATGATACAGTACCAGCACCTTGATGTCAGTGAAAGTAGGTACGTTTTCATCCTTTAAAAGAGTTTAGGCTGTCTAAATAGTGGATCAATTAGCTTTTATGCACTACTGAGTTCCTTTTCTGCCAGGTTCTTATGTCCAGAGTTTCTGATCTGGGGTGGTGGTGAGTGAGAGGATTTATATCACAGCATGATGTGTTGAGCTGCTCAGATACCAGGACTTTTTTTCTGAGCAGTGTCCTTCTGAGTCACAGAGTCTTCATGTCACAGCCCTGGGTGCTTGTGAGGGAGACTTGTGAGGAGACCATCCCCAGGACTGTGTTCAGGCAGGCAGTAAGAGAGGAGAGAGCTTTGTGAGGTGAGAGGCAGAGCAGGCAGCTGGAAAGCTGCAGCTGAGAGGCAGTCCTGCTATTCTCCGTGCTCTCGCCAGGAGAAGGATGAGCTCCATCTTTTTATTGCAGAAGGACAGGGCTGTAAATAATGTTGGCAAATGACACTGCCTGCTGGCAGGTCCTGAGGCACCCCCAGTTAGCCACTGAAAGGGAGTTTCCATTCATCTTACTCTTTACCTTTAAACTAATGGGCTGAAATCTCCAAGCAGTTTCTTCTGATCTTTCCAGCTTGGGGCCATAATGGTCTGAAAGGAAGACTAAGTGAGTGCAAAACTACCAGCCAGGAGGGTCAGTTTTCATGTGGGTAGCCTGGTCCTGACAGTCAATAGATACAATTTAAAGGAATGGTATACAGGATGGATGGAGAAACACACGGTAAACCCAGCAAGTCTGGCTGGCTCCTATGAGTTATTCTCTGACCTTAGGTAGCTCCACAATATTTATGTTCATTTTGTTCATGGCCTTCCATCTCACAGATTCATCTCTGCTGCTGTAATGGGGATAATAAAGACTCCTGAGACATTTCTCAGTTTCTCTGATACAAAACGTACCAAATCCTCTCCATTACCCTCATTTGACACTGTTAGAATTCGTCTGTTTGTTTAGGACTCTGCTCACTCTGTGTTCCTCTCAAAGTGTTTGATATTGTATTCATCTGATGAGTGTGAAAACAGCCATGTCTGCAATTTATGTGGAGCATCAGTTAAGACTAAAATCAGTATGAATGTATAAATTTAATGAATATTTGTAGCATTGTAAATAACTGGAAGGTGATGTTTGACTAGAATTTGGACTTACTGGATGGACACATTTTCCACATATATAGATGGGAGGTTATGTTCTGAATTTATATTGTTCTCCTTCAAATGAACTTTGACAGGAATCAGAATTAAACAAAAACATCCAAACAACCTGGAAGGGAGGTGCCTCCTGCACAACACACTGTGCAGGGTAAATATGTGTATCTCCTTGAGCATAATTTGTCCTTTCATTACCTCTAGCTCTAGAGCCCGAGTCATTGCTTCACTTCAGAGAAAAAAGTCTTGATCGCTGCAATTCTCCCCCTTCTTTCCAAATCAAGTTGGGATTCAAAGTTTCCTGTAGGCAGTGCAAAGACTCTCATTGACTTCAAGTTTTTTTCTATCAGACTTTAGTCTTTTTAAGCAGAGAGAAATGCAGTTACAACCTCTCCATCCCACTCTTCACCTGTTTTTTCTCTGGGCATCTGCAGGTTCTTTACTGGTGTGAATTTTTCTTTCTAAATGTGGGATTCCCTGTGCTCCATACCGTACGGACCATATGTCCATATGGTCAGTGTCAACACGGGAAGCCAACTCTCTGCCCAAGGAATGGACTAATGCAATAAAACCCACCTGTCTAGAAGTTGTTAAACAGGTTGGGGTGGGCTGTGCTCAAGTGATTTAATTTGCTGCTAGAAATCTGTTCCTCAGGCTTAGCAGAGCAGTGGGGTACTGGTGCCAGTCAAGCAGAGAGCACATAGCCAACTGGAGTTATGCAAAATGAGGCTTTGGTGTCCCTGGGAGCTTGATGAGAACAGGTCAAATACCTACCTGGGTTGGCTCTGTGCAGTGCTTCCCTCAAAACAGCTTTGTCTTCTACAATTTGGGATTTCCAAACTCTAGGGAGCTGGGCTCACCAAACCGTCCAAGGCCCTGCGAGTAAGGCTGCTGCTCCACAAACCTGGGAAATAAATGACAACAAAGGCTCTCTGGAACTTCTCATTCTGTTGTAGTTCTGGTTTATTTAATTTGTCTCCTGACACATCTAAAGGTGGGGAAGACATGAGGCAAGCAGTGTGAAAGGGTAGCTCCAGAGAGGGCTGAGGGGGGTGAACAAACAGAAGCTGACACTAAAAAAGGTCAGCTGTTTAAATGGCCTGATTTAACCAAGGCACGTGTCAGGCTGCATGCCCCCAGAGGAGATTCCTTGTGTGTGTTTATGAACTCTGGGAAAGGGGCCAACTTAGCCCTAATTATATTTTATTTAATCAGCTATTTAAATACTGAACTGTTTTTTTGGCTCTCTTCCCCACTGAGATCACATCTTTATACTCTTGACCTTTTTATTTTATGCAGGAGGCTCTCTTTTTGGTTTGGACTGAGGTAAGTCAGCTGCACTTAGCTTGTTCTTACATCACCTCTCTTCTTGGAAGACAGAAAGCCCAAGGTTATTTATTTCCCAGGTTTTCAATATGAAGGAAATGCAGAAGTTATCTTTTTCCATTTTCACTATTCAAACTCAAGAAGACCCTCTGGAATAAGGGGAAGTATATTTAATGATGTAACATAAGTAGATTTCTAGACAATACCAGGAACATTTTGTAGTTTTTCTTTGAGAAATGTTTGGAGAAAAACACAGCTCAGCTATCTTGAACAGATCTATTACTCTTCTCTTCTAAAGCTTCATTTTCTGTAAAGAAATGACAGGAATGCAGGGGAATTAACTCTCTGAGACAAGTATGCAGTGTGTTTCAGAGCAGTGTTCACCACAGATAATGAGTTCCCTTGAAATTCCACAGGATTTGGACATATATTGGTAAAAGAACAGAAGACTGAAACGATGCTCATGCCTTTCTGTGTCGGTTTTGCATGGCCTGGTTTTTGGTAGCAGCGGGGCCACAGAGGTGGCTTCTGTGAGAAGCTGCTGGAAGGTTCTACCATGTCCAGCAGAGCCAATCCCTGATGGCTCTGAAGATGGACCTGCTGCTGTCCATGGCTGGGCCAATTAGAGAGGTTGGTAACACCTCTGTGATAACAGATTCAAGAAGAAAATCAAAACAAAGTGGGGCACAGTTTGTTCTAGCCAGACAAGAGGAGGAGTGAGAACATGTGAGGGAAACAACACGGAGACACCAAGGTCAGTGCAGAAGGAGGGGCAGGAGGTGCTCCAGGTGCCAGAACCCAGATTGCTCTGCAGGCCATGGTGAGACCATGGTGAAACAAACAGCTGTGCCCCTGCAGCCCCTGGGGATCCATGGGGATGCAGAGATCCACCCGTGGCCCCTGGGGATCCATGGGGATGCAGAGATCCATGGGGATGCAGAGATCCACCCGCAGCCCAGGGGGATCCATGGGGATGCAGAGATCCATGGGGATGCAGAGATCCACCCGCAGCCCAGGGGGATCCATGGGGATGCAGAGATCCACCCACAGCCCAGGGGGATCCAGGGGCATGCAGAGATCCACCCGCAGCCCCTGGGGGAGGTGCCCATGCTGGAGCAGGTGGATGCCTGGAGGAGGCTGTGGTCAGTGGGAGACCCAGTGGAGAGAGGGGGCCCTGCTCCCAGGCTGGAGCAGCCTGTCCTTGGAGGACTGCACCCCGTGGAAGAGTGACCCAGGCCACAGCAGTTTGGGGAGGACTGTCTGCCTGTGGGAGGGACTCACATTGCAGCAGGTTTGGCAGGACTGCTGCTCCTGAGAGTGGGTCCATGCTGGAGAAGTTCACGGAGAACTGTCTCCCATGGGAGGGACCCCGTGGTCTCACAGGGGAAGGACTCCTCTCCCAGAGCAGCAGAAGAAAACCTCAGGTGACAAACTGACCAAAAGCCTCGTGCCCTGTCTCCCTGCACAGTCAATGGGAAGGAGGGAGGGGCTGGGGGGAAAAAGGTGTTTTTAAGGGCTTATTTTACTTCTCATTATCCTCCTCTGATTCTGTTAGTAATAAATTCCCTCTGCAACTTTAAGGTGACACTGTTTTGCCCTTGGAGTGTTTTCTCCCAGTCCTTGCCTCATGAACCCTTCGTTAATTTTTTTCCCTCTCCTCTGCCTTGCTGTGGCAGGAGAGGGCGAGTGAGCAGCTTTCGTGGGTGCCTGGTGTTTGGCCAGTGTCAAACCATGACACTTGCCCACCTCTCACTTTGCAACAGAGTGAGATCTGAGCTATGTAGACCCTCCTTTGTGAAGAGGTCATATCATATCCCCATCACCTGCTGGGGAATAGAGATCTGCATGTTACTTTTGCAAGAGGGAGACAGCCATATCAATTATTGTTGTAATTTCCTTGGATCATTTCTAAGCATTTCAGTTACTTCTCAAGAACTTAGAAAACAATTTAATTACAGTTGTGTATTTAACATGAACAAGACACTATCAAAGAGCAGCTTGTGGATTTTGATGAGGAACATGCTGGCCCTCCAGTTTATCTTGTAGCTAGACTCTGACTTCCTAAGTGGATATGGAAGTTTTAGCAGCAGTAGCCTTATTTGCCTTGGCTGGGAGGAGTTCTTTTGGCTTCGTCCCTTCAATTTAGAAGGAGGATCCTCACATTTCAGCCCCTGAACTAGCCCTGTCCAAGAAAGATCTCTGCCTTCTCACTTCCACTGTTGTGTGTTTATGGCTAAAGAAGTTTTGAAAATAATTTTGTCACAAAAAGTGCCATTGATGCTGCGGAAACCTGTCTGATTGGACCCTGCTCCCTCTCTCCATGTTTCCCTCTCTGCACAGATCAGGCTCCTCTCTAAGATGGGCACAATTCAGATTGCCATGCTTCAGCTTTGAGCTCCTCTCTGGACTCAGCACGTCCTATGTGTTTAATGATCCTCTCTGGAGTGCTGGCAGGATGTTGAGGGGTTGCTTTTGTCTTTGCTCTTGTAGCAGGATGGGATTCTGCTTGCTCAGGAGCATGGGTCAGATGTGCACTGAGGTGATGAATGTGCTGAGAAATACCCAGGCTTTCAAAGATGCTTTCAGAGCATCACCATTTCACTGTTGAGACACTGATGTGCTTCTGGTGCTAATTCTGCTTTCTCCCTACTCCCCCTCTTGTGCATCCAGGAGTGTCGCTTCAAGGGAAGCTAATGTTTCTGCAGTGTTGATAAAGGCAGTTTTTCTAAAGGGGGGAGTCCTGTATTTTTTAGCACCAAGTGCATCTATCCCCTCACCCTTACACAGCTCATTTACTCCATGGTCCAGAGGAAACAGGCAGACTGAATTTTAAATGGCAAACGGGCACCCAAATTTCCTTGGCACATCTTGGCTTCAGGAGGAGCATCTGATAAAAAAGGCAACTTGTGTCGAAGAGGTCCCTGTGCAGGGCAGGGAAATATCAGTAAAAATCACATGCTTTTGAAAACAACAGAATTCCCCCTCTGCTGTATATTTCCTTTCAATGCCTCTGTCTCTCAGAGGGAAACAGCTCCACATGTCTGAGATTGTGAGAGCCTAAATGAGTCAGATGTCCCTTTGCCTCTCAATAAGGTAGGGCAGGCTCCAGGATTAGTTATGCATCTGATTGTGTCTCTAATAAACTAAATGTAATTAAAAAATAGAGCAGGGCCATTGCATTTTAACAGCTTGAAGCTTTCCCTGTAGAAGGATCATCAAACAGTGAAAGAATATGAAGATTCAGCTCCCCAGCACCTGCTGGGCAGCCTCTGTCAAGATTAACAGCATCTCACCAGGTTATTAAAGTGAACATGAATACTTTGGGGGCTCTGTGGGTAGTTACGGTATCACGTTTTATTATCTTCCACTGAAATGAAATTACTTATTGTAATTGCTTGTCAGTCACAGACCAACAAATCTGACAAAGGAAAGCTTTTTTGCTGCTAATGGGGAGCAGGAACAGAAGGGAGTGGATGGACTGAGCAAAATTCTGCTCTGATTCTTTTAGGGGAAAGGTAGAGGAAATTAACCAGAGAGAGAGGGAGAGAAAGGGCTTAGGCTTTACACAGTGCCCTGAGACAGCCAGTTCTGGCCAAATGACCTAAAGTGAGTGAGCATCTTTCAGAGCTGTGAAGGGAGTAAGCAGCTGATCCAGGGTGGTGTGCTAGGCTGGGTGGAAGTGACTGCTTTATGGGCAGTGTATCAGACACAGCAGCTCAGCAGTTTCTTGATAACATCAACTATTATATCTCTTGGAGACACTGCTGAAGTTTTATGCCTGGGGTCCACCAGTCAGCAGGAGGTGTGAGCTTTGCACAGTGCAAAGATCCGAGTCAGACAAGAAAATGATCCATTTGGGTTGTTTGCTTTTGGGCATCTCAGCCTTTTCTGTTAGATTTAAAGGAAGAAGAACAGCACCAGGGAATAAGGGTGCTGGGAGCGAAGGGCACAGCAAGGGATCCCTGCAGCTTTTTGGAAGTGAGGATTGCTGTACCAGAGACACATCTGCTCCTTTGAGAGCACCTCTGGAAGTGCAGCTGGCAGGACTCAGCAATCAAAATTGCATATCCTCTCTGGTGGAGGGATGAGCTGTGCTTATTTTCCCTGTGGGCAGGCAGCAGTTCCAGCCCTATGAGGAGAGCAGAGCTGGCTGCAGCTGTTGAGGCAGGGGTTGCCTTTTCCATCTTAAGAGGATCTCTCAGCTTTACAGCAGCAGAAGGCAAAGGGCTCAAGGTGTAATTAAAATGGAAGCATGCCACAGACAAGGCAACCAGCCTTGTTTTTGCCATTTGACATACAATTATATGTGTCCACTAAGTAACCACGTCACTGAGCTGTTTGAAAACCCTGTAGTACACCTCCTTAGCATTCACTGTAGAGGTCACTGTAGGTTCCTAATAGAGGAAAAAGAAAAAAAGACAGGTAAAGTCTCAGAATCTCCAATTAAAAGAACAGCCTTGAAAGGACTTCGACTCGTGTGCAGCCACAGCCAGCCTCAGGCAACAGGAATGGGGAAGACTGGATGAACAAGCAAATCATTCCCTATTTCCTCAGATTTTATGCTGTTTTCTGACATTTGCAGTTCCAATTTCCAACTCAGTAGAGTTTTATTTCCTTTTGCATCCACGATGCTGGTATTTCTTCAGTTTTGGAATCGCTGTATTTTGTAGCATCTGCAACCCTTTGCAGAATTTGAAGTAGGTAACTTCCTTCATGTATTCTGAACTTGTCACTTCCTGTCTTCATTTGATGCCACCTCAGTGCTCCTTGAGAAGAGACTGTGAACAGCTGCTGTTTATCTCTGGCTCATTCTACTCACAGAATGCTGACTCGGGGGCCAGTTAAACCAGACCAGTTATGAGAAAAGCTTGGGAAATAGCAGCCTCTAGCTTCACCAGGGGAATAGAGGTAAACCATGGCAGTGAACATCACAGGTCATGTTGGAAGTCCCACATCACAGAGCTCATATCCATGTCACTGTTGAGGGATACAATCCTGTGTTTACACAAGTGTAAATGTACTAGAACTTGTTAGAGAACCAAATATGTTCAGCTCTTTAATTATTGTTTTGTCTACTGTATCTAGTTTCCTAGTGCAGGAATCCCTGTCTTGAGAGAGTTTTTGTTATGTAATTGATGTTAATGATTAGTGTTCAGCATTAATTAAACAGATTGGTTTTCATTCTCAGATGTTTCACTTAAGATGCCTTCAGGCTACTAGACTGGGAGGGAGTTCTCTTTTTTTAAGGATGTCTTCATTAGTGCTTATGTCTCTTTTATCTGCAGATGAGGATTCTCTGCTTCCTTTGTACTGCAACATCAACCAGGGTACTATCAGCTTTTCCTCCTCTCAGCAGAAAGTAAGCTCCAGTACTTTATTAGAGGCATAAAGGATGCCTAGTGATACAATTACAGCTCATACCTTTTGTTATTTTGGTTCCTGTCCTCCTGGCTGCTTTTTGAATTGCGAATGATAGATAGTATGATATTTACATACCAGTTTTACAACTTAATTTTAATACTAGCTGCATGCCATGTACTAGTGTCTTCAGCTGAGCTCTAGGGTTTAACAATATCATTGCCTCTTTTAAAGTTTATTCTATGATAAAGCATCCAAATGTGGACTGGTAACAACTGCAAATATTGTTAACAGTAAAGGCAGGAGGAATCATTGCCATTGTTTGAACATCATGTATAACACAAAGTGGAAAATGTCATTTAATAACTATTTTTCTACTGTCTCGTGTGAGCTACAGTAAACCATTGGGAAACTCATCCAGTCTTCACTTACAGAGGAGGTGAATCTATCACCTTCCTGTGTTCATGTGGTTAATTGTCTTCATCACCAGAAATGTGAATCCTGTTTTGCATTAGAGCCTGTGCATTTTCAGGCTTTGGTCCCTCAATCCTGTAATTTTTCTGCCTCATCTATGTAAAGTGCCCTAACCTAATGGAAATCATCACTTCCATAAAGATTATTACAGGTGCCCAAGTGTTATGTGTATTTTGAATTTCAGAATGGAACTGGTTAAAACTCTGGTAATCATTAGTGAGGAGGATAAAATTGTTCTGGATTTTCATGGGTTTAGAAGGTAGGATGCTTCTGTAACTAGATAATCAATATCCTTCCCTAAGAGGTAGGAGTGGGTTTGTGGTTCTCTGATCAGAAGATGTGACCAAATGAGCAGGGTTAGGTAGATTTTTGTGCACCAGTGTGTGGGAGGATGGATTATAAGAGAATAGAGATGGTGCTGAAGGCAATCTCGCCCCTAAGGAGTTGCAGCTGAACTAATTACCAAAGATCAAGAACAGCCTTGCCCTTGATGGGTTACAGCTGTGTCCAATAAGGATGGGTGTCATAAAAGAGTGGGTTAGCTGGGGAAAGGGGCAGAAGTCTGCTGGGAGTCAGAGTTTGCTGATGGTGCTGCCAGAGTCTGTCTGTGGGCACTCACAAGAGAAGCCTTCTGATGTTATAAGGTGATATTCTAAGTGTTGTGGCCGTCTCAACTGTGACACCAATGCTGGTTAGTGTGAAAGAAGTGCCATTCTTTTCTAGGATTCTGTTATTGCTGCTTGTTATTTTAATTTCCTACCTGCTTTTGGATTACAGATGATGAAGTTTGATGAGCTGTTTTGCACTGGGTAAAGTATATAGCAATACAGACCTCTTGTGAATGACAGGCATCCTCCTTTCTGAGGTGATCTGATCTCTACAGGACTGACTTCTCAGCTGTGCTGTGCCTGCCATTTAGAGTCACGGGCTAAGTTCTCTCTTAAGAGCTTGGGTGGGACTGAGAGTGTAGAAGAGGGTTCAGATTTTCTGCACTTAGCAGCAACAGTTGTTTTCAGAGTTCCCCAGCTGATGCCCATTACCCCAAAAAAGTGCCTTAGGTCTTGAGGCTCAGAAGGTAATGAGAAGGAACAATATGAAAGCAGCAACAAAGTATAACCTTGCTTTGGTTTTCTTAATATCAGGTGACAAGAGGCCACCAAGAAAAAAATAACAGAGCTGGCAAAATACTCCTGAATTCAACTGTCCAGCCATTTTCAGAAAGGAAGAATTCTTCTCAGCATGGCATACTTGTAAGTGCTTCATATTCTTTTTGATCTCTGTAAATTGTATAACAGATTATTCCAGTTCTTTACTGTTCACTTAAGCATATTACCTAACACAAATTACAATCTATCTCTTTTTAGTTCCAGTCCTGCTATGACACACACACCTTGGTCACAGAGTGGGATTGTGCTAAACACTTGTGTTTACTTGTAGCTGTTTGTCAGTTTGAACCTTCTTTTTAACATCTCCTTGTGCTTCTGGTCCTGACCTCTTTGAGGAGATCATACCAGTCATGAGTTGAATGTTGGGTTTGGTTGTGTGTACGTGGAACAAAGTACAAAGCTGGGTTACAATTTCACCTCTTTCATAAATACCAGTCTTCATGTTCACACCTTCTTTTATTAGCAAACAAAGGTGTGATATAATAAAATGGGGTAAGAGGTAGGCTGAGGTTCTGGTCCTCGCTCTGCCCAAACATTGTATCCAGGGCAGCCTTCACCATCACATCCAGCATCAGGGGCCTTTTCCAAGGCTCAGGTGAGTCAGCTGAGACCATTGATTTAAAATGATGAATTGACTTTTCATTGCTCATGTAGGTAAGGTGATTCATCTGCTTTGCAAAATAAAGTTCTGGATGGAGGAAATGGCCAGGAGACATAATCCCTTCCTGATTCCTGAGTGTATCTTTCCTTATTTGAAAATATTTGTGTGATTTTTTTAAAAAATATAATTTCTCTCAGAAATAGTAACTAAATACATCGTGGTACAGATTTCAAGGCTCATTTCCTTGGTGGATAACCTTAAATTTCTATTGGTCTAATCTTTTAACACTTTCAGAGTCAGTAAATTACAGTTTGGTGACAGCACTTTTTGCTCAAATATTCTTCCCTCTGTAAAGTGTCCTCCTAACAAGGGGTCTGCAATAATATTATAATTGTGTGGTATTTTAAACTGACTGTTTAAATGTGCTTTATTTCATATTAAAGTGTGTTGCTATAAAGAGTGTTCTTTCAAATGCTGCTTGCCATATTTAAAGCTCCTAGAAGTACAGCTGGTTTATTTTTCCCTACCTAATCAGATTAAGTATAATTTACAATGCCTTTCTGTAAAGGAAAGTAGAAGACACTTTGCCTTAATTTAAGAGGAGCCTGTAGCAGTATTTAAAAAAATTAATTAGAAGTTGTTCACTTTAGAGGAGCCAGCCTGAAGCATAGATCCTCCTACATGGGTTTACATTTCTAAAGCCTGCCCGGGAGACAAGCATGTACTTCTTCAAAATGCTCCCATCCAGCCCCTTCACTCTGGCAGTTTATGGTGTTGGCAAAGCAGCCCAGAAGAGCAGTGAGGGACTGGCCATGACTGGGAACACTCCAGAGTTACTGGCCTGGTATTTATTACCAGGTTCCACCTGATTTTCCATCTTGGATCAGGAAATTTCATCTGGGAAAGTGTGAGCATTTGTAGATAAGGCTCTTTAATGCCACATATCGTGTGGGGGTTTGTTGTATCAGAGCAGCAAATGCACAGCAGATCAGGCAGAGTGGAGAGGAGAAGGCCATACAAGAGGAGCTGCACATATCCAAAAATCCAGAGGGAATTTGAGGGCCTGCATTGCTTGTCTCAGTGCTTTTGGACAAGGGCAGAGGATTTGCTCTCCCTGCTTTGAGCAGTGCCTGCCTGTCTCCCTGAAGGTAATGAGGAAGTGCTGCTATCCTGTCAGCTGAGCATTTGCTGCCTGGAAAAAAGGGAAACAAAACAAGTCATTCCTAAAAGTAGAAAAGGAAATTTTGCTCTTGCAGGCAGCAGGTGGTGATTAAGAAACAGAGCCTGCTTTTTTATAGGCCTCGATGCTCTGTACTTGCCCGAAGACATTTTTTCCTTTCTTTTTTCATCTTCTTTTCATTTTTGTGGTGTGAGATTGTGTGGTTGAGAATGCATGACATCTCACTGCTGAGCATGAGGGGCAAAAGCTGTGTCTGGGCCATGTTTTCAAGCAGACAATGCAAAGAATGGATGAAGTGAGAGAAATCAAATAGCTGCTCCATCAAAACTCTGTCAGTCTAGTGGGGGATCCTGCATGGATGGAAGGGAACAAAGTAAGGGCCAAAGAAGTCGAGCAACCTTGAAATTGCTCCATATTCCTCTTCCTGTCCCTGAGGCTGGGGACACTACATTTACACCAAATGGTGTTCTCTCTAAAGGAAAACTAAATGGGGCATGAAGAGCAATTCAAATCCCTGGGGAAATACAAGGAGACTAAATCAGATTGAGCATGTCAAAGCTATCTCAGGTGATAGAGTTATGGGAGAACAAGGAAAGATGTAGGCAAATATGGGAAGGAAAAATAGGTGCTGAGTGCTTTGAAGCCTCCTGCATCAATCCAGCTGGGACCAAGGGCATCCTGACCTTCCCAGGAAGCTGCTCAAGAGATTTGTCCTCAGGGTCTTCAAAAACCAAAGCTGAAAAAGAGCTAGACAGTAAAAATGAAGGCTGAGTTATTCTGACTGTATACTAAATGATGCTTCTAGCCCTAAATTTGGTGAAAAAGCAGATGTCACTGTGGGGAATGGTGATGAGTTCTTTTAAAAATAGATGCTCTAGAATGGAATTAAGACAACTGAGACAACCTTGTATCTGAGAACCACTTATTGGCAACAAAAAACAACAACAAAATTAAGTTGGCCCTATTAAAGAGGGCTAGAAAAGACAGATAAGGAGGAAGGAAAATGGAAAAGGAATGGGGGGAGAAGGAGAGGAGAGACAGGGAGAAGAAAAAGCAGGCATTATCACCAGGACAGGGAATGCTGTCTGGAGGGTACAGGGTCTTTGGTGTTCCCCTGCTGACTGCCTGACCCATGTGAGATGCGAAATGGTTGCCAGGCGAAGCCTCCTCAGAGACAGGGCCTTCTCCCACCTTCTTCTAGTTGACTCCTGCAAGTGCCACCTTGTGCAATCCCTCCTCCACATGCCTCTGACAATCAGTGTTGAGACAAATGGAAACTAAATTGGCTCCTCACAGCAGATCAACATATTTTCTGGTTACTGAGAGAAGGAGGTGTTACATGATGTTACACTGTCCATGGTCATGTGAGAGGGAGGGCTACCAGGTCAAGCAAACCCAGCCAAAACAGTGCTCAACCCTTTGCTCTCATTTCTGGTTTATAAAAAAGACTGTTTTGTGATGCAGCCAAGAACCTCAGTTAAGGACTTCCTACTCATTAGCTGTTCACAGATCCAGAACTGAGATCCCCATCACTTGTAGCCATGACTGGGCGCAAATGGAACTAAACAACTGTAAGAAATTAATTGTCAGCAAACTGTGTCCTCTTTTACTGGAGTGTCTCAAGATCTATGTATATTTAAAGTACTACTTCTTTTGTGGTCTTTGCACTGGTGCAAATTTTCTAACAGAGCCAGCTTTATTACAATTCAGGAAAAAATGTTTTCTGGGGAATGCCACAGAAGCCAAATACAGGGAGTAAGAGATACAGAAAATAGGTGAAAATAGTGGGGGAAGACCATCCTAAGGTAATCCTAAAGTATCCCAAGGGACACTATTAATGGTATCTTTTGGAGAGACAAATGCAAGGAAGTAAAAGAAGCTAGTCTCTCCTTGGGAAGCTACTTAGAGATGATATTTTGAAGATGATTGCCTGTAATTGAAAGACATGAAGAGAATGAGCATGAAAAAGGAGCACCCTTTAGGTGTAACCAAGCAGGTGTAAAATGAAAGTGGCAAATCTCCCAGTCTCTCCTCCTTTTCCTCCAGCTGCAGATCAGTTACACGATAAATTGTTTAGAAGGGAATTATAGACATGAGGTATTAAAACCAAAGTAACAAATACTAGAAACACAATGCATGGGACAGAAAATGAATCAGAAATACACCTGACTCTTGTTGTGTGAAGATCAAGATCTGTCATCTAATTACACACCCTGTGATATGGATAAGGGATGGTAGTGGAGGTGACTCCCTGAGTTTTCAGGTGTCTGTGTTCAGAGCTAGCTGCATCCTGGTAATCATCTCTTGCAACCAACTCTGTCTATGAGTGTATGTGGGACAGATAATCTTTTCTTTTCCATATGTATTTGAATAAATTATATGAGCTATTATTGGAATATGAGAGGAGTCACAGAAAAATCATTTAGCCTGAACTGCAGTGACAGTCCACTGCTTTTATAGCTCACTTTTCTCTTGTGTTGCTCTAGACAGTGTATGAGCAAACCTTCTCCAGATTCATCAAAAGGTTGCCACAGGAAAGTGAAAAATAATTTTAAGCAGTTACATTTGGAAAACAAACAAAAGAATAAATTGAAGTAAGGCAGGAGAAGCTCTTCAGTTCCTGAGCAGTCTTGGCTGTTGTTTCTATCCAAACTCAGGGCAAGAGAAGCTCAAAATCCAGGGAAGAAAAGATTGGCTTTCTCTGTCCAGGACATAGCATGCAAAACATACAAGAAAGGCAGAGAATACATATGATCCCTGCAGGATAAAGGTCTTGTCTTGGTCAACATTTACTCTCTGGATGAAGGAGATGAAATCATCCCAAATGTACACAGTGCTGTTTCTCTTCTTTATACTCATTACCTGAGGTGTTCCAGCCTGCAGTGCTGGCATTAAATTACAGAGGACAAGGATTTCCCTGGGTTTCCTTCCCCAGCAGGGAACAGCAGGCCATCAAACACACGTGAACTCCATAGTATCCACATGTAATGCTGCTGAAAAGGGACTCAGAGGACAGTGAATCCCTTTGCTTATATTCTTTGTCCCAGATGGTTGATTGATTTATGAACATGGGAAATCACAAGTCCCCCAGTGACAGCCCAACAAGTAGTTTGTTTGGTTGAAAATAGAAGAAGCTCCAAATTACCAGTCTTCATGTTTACAGGGCTTTTTTTTTTTTGTTAAATATTTATGTCAAATATGCTATCCTCTTCTAGAAAAAAAATCAGCTGTCAGTGTGATTGAAAATAGCAGGAGACTCTTGCTTTTAACTGTCAATTTGATTAAGCAAATTCAGCAGTAATTTTTTTCTAAGATGTCATCTTTTCATTAAAAATGGCAAGTAAAGGGTGATGAAATCCTGCAGAACTTGTCCCTGGCTTTGCTGCTGCATTGCTTTTTTCTGCAAATTGAGGCAAAATACTCTTTTGGAGCCCTCCAGCCAGAGTGCTTGTGTGTCTCATGTTCTTCTGGAGCTCTTGGCTAGGAGAACTACTGGACTGAAAGCCATGAGAGCATGGTTAGAAGAAATTAAGTTTCATATGTTTGCCATAAATCAATGAACCAAACATCCTTTCAAGTACTGTCCAGGTGTTTTAATGCTCCTCCATTGCATTTGCAGCTTCTCTATTGCTGTGCCTGGCCTGAAGGCAGGGTTGAATCCAGCACAGCCCTTTGACAGTGTGCTGGTATGTTGCTCATGTCCAAGAAGAGAGAGCAAATGTTGTTTTCAGAAAGGTTCCTGAGGCTCTGTTGATTACATATATTTCAGGCCAGTTTCATGTGTTGGCAGCCAGTTTCCCACCTGCTTCTCCTGATGGCCCAAGCTACATGATGTCTGTAAAGCAACCTGGGTATTTTCCATTTTCTGGACTGTGATTCCAGCTGTGCCCAGTCTGCTGCCCTGGTGCTTAAATAAGGAGTAGATTAAATCATTGTACTATGGAGATAAAACGTATTTCAGCAAAGGCTATGGTTTTCTTAAGAGCCTTGGAATTATGTGTTTAGTCCTTTCAAATCTTAGTGAGACTTTGAATACTCAGATACATTTCAAAACCCCCCCCCAAAACCTCTGTCTGAATAATTCCCAGGTTTGCTGCTCCCCCTGCTCTCTCCACCTGTATCTGCACCTGCCTGCACATCACTGTGTTTATTCCAGCAGGTCTCCAGGCTTTATCCAGAAGGAATGTGTCCAGAACATGCTGAAATATTTTGGAATATGTACTGAGACATTTGAATTTGAATTGAACCAGACCAGGCAATAGAAGTTACTTACAAAAGATGGTTGCTCTCTGTGCTGAGATCACTCAAATAGTGAATTTGGAAGTAATGGGGTAATAGCAAAATTTTTTCAGGATTAATGTGTTCGTATAAATATTCTACAGTAAATTATTTGCCAAATAACATTCATTACTTTGCAGCAGAGGTCATATAATTGAGAAAATGTATTTGTGAATAAATTATTCAACAATTAATGTAAAATGTAGCTGCTAAATTATTCACAGAGACTAATTCACCCAGTTCTAATTCATTTCCACTCTGAAAGTGTTTTTGGGTACATGTGCATTTGTCCCTGCCCATGGCAGGGGGTTGGACTAGGTGACCTTTAATGGTTCCCTCCCACCCAAACCTTTTAGGGCTTCTGTGATATGAGGGTATGGCTCCTGCAGCCAGTAGTAAACACCATTTACTGTCTCCCTCTGCAGCTGCAGTTACTGAATTTTATCCTGTGTGGAGCTTCACCTTCAGAAATCCATGAAAATGCTTTTTTTTATTTCAAATAACCTATTGCTTGCTTGGGTCATTTCTCCCAGTGTTGACTATATTGGTATTAGAGAAAAAAAATACCACACATGCCAATTGTTTTTAAATTCAATTTGATTTCACGACCAGCATCATTGTCACATCCACCAGCCCAAAGTTCTTTCTAAGAACCCAAACCCTCTAAGGTTACAGGTCTTAACATTCTTTTTCCATGAAAGAAGTGGTTTGACCTCCATCAGCTTCAACCTGCAAGATGATTATGTGATCCCTCAAAAACCAGATGTGCAGAAGAGACTCGAGCTCCAGTGTGTTGGGTGTGTTCAGGGAGAAGGCAAGCAGAGCCCCACGAGCTATTTGATTGCTGGATTGACTAATAACAGGGACCTGGTGTAACAGCACTGCTTGTGCTTGTCTTGTCTCTGAGGTAGAGAGGGTCAGCACCACTTTGTGAGGGCTCTGAGATCTTCCCTTCGTGGAGGGTCCCCATCTCAGGGTGGGCTTGAGGGGCTGCTGGGCTCACAGGGCAGCCCCCATGTGTCAGAGCTCCAGATGCTTCCAGGACAGGGAAAAGGCTGGGGATTCTCCGTGGTTGCTGCAGTGCCAGACAAGTTAATTGAAGTGCAGGAGGGAGATGAGAATTACATGCGTATTAAGGAGGTTAAGACATGACAGAAAAGATGAGATTAAAAAATGTCATTTTTTGGTACCTAATTGTAGTCTAGAGTAACAAAAAATAGTGTGCTTCCTGAAGTAAAATGTGACTGCAGAGAAATGCTAGAGACAAGCATAAAAAATGCACATAATTCAAGCCCTCATGTTTCCTCTGTTTGAGTGAGGAAGCTGCTTTGCCAGAAATGTGGAGTGGGCTCCTTTAGGGGATGGCCAGGGCTCCTTTAGGTGACAGCCAGCTGGGGAGTGACCTCCATCCTTGGCAGAGGCAACCCACAGCACACAGGGGGTCACTGATGTTCCCGAGTTATGTACCTTGGGGATGGCTTTTTCTTGGATCTCTTTGAACAGAGGCAGGATTTCTGGGTGCACGTGCAGGGGTGTGAGGAGCAGCAGGTGCAGAGTCTGCCATTGGCTGTTTTGCCCAGGTGGTCTCAGGTGTGCTCCCCTCCTGCCCAGCCCTCAGCCCTTCCAGCAGCTTTCCTAGCCAGGATGTGTCCGCTGGAAGAGGTAAAAGTCTCTCACTTTCGAGTGGTTTCCTACCTGAAGCAGCAAAGTGGATGTGGGATGCTTTGCTATCAGCAAACTTTATTTTTCTTCCAAGCTCTGTTTGAATCAGGCTGCTTGCAAGTAGAGGGGAAGTGTTCTCCTCCTGAAAAACCATTTTAAGCCAGCCATTTTTCCTAAGAGCCAGATCTGCATGTGCCCCATGGCAGGGGAATCAGACTCGGGAATCAGACTCTGGAATCAGGTAAATTTGTGGCCCATGATGAGGTGTTAGGGGCAGTTTTTAAGAGCAGTTTCCAGTGCAAATGGGGTATGACAAGGCACATCAAATATACGTGGACTTCCAGATGCTGAACCTGTGGTGTTGATTAAATCTACTTTTGGAAGTTTAACATAGTCTTTATTTGATAGAGTGGAAATCTTACCTAAAGTGAGAGAATATTTTTCTTTTATTCTCTATTTCAAGGACATACTATTTTGAGATAGCTGTTGTCTGTAATAATCCTTACTTTATTTTACATTTTCTCCCATATATCATAACCAGAAATTTGGGACAGATCACTTGTTCCATTGACACAATTTCTTATTCCCACTGAACCAGAATGCCTAAATTTGCAGTATTCATTTACAATTTCATTCTGTGCTGCTGAAGTGTAATGAATACATGGATGCCTCAGTAGGAGACCCCGATGCCTTGCAAAATAATCATGAAAATTAACCAGCCCAAGCATAAAATGTACTCTTGCCCTTACCATGATCATATTGGTATTAATCAGAAGGAAAAGAAGCTATTAACTGAGTCACAAAGACTATGAAAGAAATGATTAATTTCCAGTGAGTGAGACTCTTGAGTTTTCACAACAAAACTCTTTTATACTCTCCACAGTCACAATGGTTGCAGCTGCCCAACTCCTACTTGCCTGTGAAAGCTTTTTGGCAGGCCGGGCTGGGCACGGTGGCTTGGTCCTCAGTAGGTCTGGGCCCCAGAACTGTCTCAGGATGTGCTGCTTTGCTCTGTGTTTTTGTGTGAAATTTAGCAGCAAGTTCTGTGTGAAGAAAACATGTCAGGCTCTGGAACATTTCACACTGCATCTCTCTGTGGTCTCCCTGAACTAAATGTGCTGTGTTTTTATGGCTGGTGGCAGGAGCAGCTGCTGCTGTGTCTGGTGCTATAGCAATGAAACACCCGAATTGTGTGCCTGAGAGAAAAGAGCTCTGGCTCCACAGAGCTCAGGCTCAAAGGTGGATTAGTGCAGCTTAATGAATTATCCTGTGTTAGCTGAACAGTGTGTGCCTGTACCCAAAAGGTGAGGCAAAGGCACCTCAGAAGACCTCTCTGACATGATGGTTTCAGGCAGCTGAGTGTGTGTGCCTGGCAGTGCCTTCCCAGGGATCAGGAGGTGGCAGTGTTCCTGTGCCACGGCACTCTTCCTGCTGCTGCCTCTTCCTTCCCCGCGCTGTCTGACAGGAGGGCGTTCTGACTACACAGAAATACACCTTTTATAATCACCTCTAAGAATATTATGACAGGCGATTAATAATCTGACAGCAAAGTGACTATTTTTAATGGCTTTAAATGAAGGCTTTAAACCAATCCTCACTGTAATCCCATTACTGCAGGAGACGTTTGGGTAGCTCAATATGTGCTGCCTTCGCTCTGCCTTGGTGAGACCTGGGCTGGCATGAGCAACACAAAAGCTTCAGGGCAGAATTGACCTGCTGGGGCATGTTAATGTGACAGCAGCTTTGTTATAAAACATCTTAATTAGCCACAAAGGAGTGTCTGTTTGCAGAGAGAATATTGCGGGTCTGAGGATAGACACTTGGTTTTTAAATGGGGGACACTGAGGTGTGTGTGGCATAGTACAATGCTGATTTTCCTGTTACACAACATAAAACTTCATCCAGATTCTGCTGAAAACTGAGTTTAAATAGTCTGCAAGGTGAACTTGGGGCATTCCCAGCAATATTTGGGAGCTTTAGATGCGATTTTGCACAGCTGACAAGTGCTTGTTGGTACAGAGGCGTCCCTGGTAAGACTTAGACTGATCATAGGTACAGGCTTCCTTACTACTGGATTTCACCTACTTCAGTTTTCATTTGAGAATCTAAAACCTGCTGTCACTAAAGCCCAGGGGAAAATGTGCTTTAGTCTTAGAGGTTTTGAAAAATAATAAAGTCCCTCCTTGCCTTATAGAGAAAGCTGTTTAGCTTTCAGCTAAAATCGTGGCACTTTAGCAAGATACTGAACAGTACAATAAACAGTTTTTTCCTGTGGTGTGTGCCAACACACAATGTGTGTATTTGAAAGAGGATTATTAAAATATTTTGAATGGTAATTGGTAAATGTTACATTGTACGTGGCTTAGGTCCAGAATGTGACAGATACTGCAGCTGGCTGTGATTCAGGTAAGGAACATTAATGATTCACAAGGTTGGTAGAAGTGGAGTAAGTAATTCTTTCATCTTGATAATTTTCTCCCTGAAGCGAAGTACCTCACATATGGTGACAGCTTTGTAAAATAGTGTGATGGCCAGTAAGGATTGGGGAGCTCAGAAAAGACCTGCTAAAGCAGATTTTATTTGATATAAAGGATGGAGCCTATCTCTGTCCTTTTCAAGCTTTTTTTGGTTATTTTCCCCTGTCTTTCTCTCTGTGTATGTAGAGAACTGTTAGGATTGAATTTAGCTGTACACTAATATATCTGCTTTGATAATTCTGAGACCTGTTTTATTGAGGAAGAGGATGCAAAGACTTAGAAGAATGTAGTTACTTGTGTAATTTGAAAACCTTGTTTAAAATCCTGAGGGGCAATAGCCCGAGGAACAAATGCAGTTTTTGTCTGGGAAAATATAGCCAGATGTAGCTTTTATGTAGCTTTCTGATGTGGCTTTATTATAAAATACCCACGTGGTTTGTTTTCAGTTGGCTGTTTTCCAGACAGAAGAGCCCTGAAATACACTTTTAGCATGTTTTCAACTGCTGCTGGCTGGGACCTTCTCACTTGCTTTAACACTGTCCACAAAGAGTACCTTTGCCTGAGCCAGTCCCATAATCTGGTAGGGCTGGGATGTAATCCGTGGAGGCATCCTTGCAGCTGGCTGGAGGAGGAGGAATCACTTGTGCTGCTGAACACAGGTACAGTTCGTTGGCAGAAGCTGAATCTTGCCAAAGATAAAAAAGGAGCACAGTCCCCATGCCAGACATAGCAGAAATGGTCAGAAAATCCTAATTTCTATGACCATGATCACCTCAAAATTGCTGCCAGACTTGGTACTCTTGACAGAACGATTTAACATAGAATTGACTTCAGTATCTGTTTCTACCTTCTTTTTCTCTGCTTCTCTTTGACATTTGGTTCTCGAGATATTGATCCTTCCTTGTGTTTTTTTTTCCTTTCTTCTGCTGTCCCCCTGCTCTCCTGAGGCCTAATTGCAGGACATCAGCACAGTGCTTTGTGAGCCTGTAGGCTCACAGCTTTGCATTTATTCAGCAAAACATTGCTCATGTGATTTATGGAGATGGTCAGAAACTCAGGTTTTGTTTTGTACAGGGAGAGAAATAGAAGAGACACTGGCTTTAAGGTTATCTTAGTCTATCCTTGTTATTGTCTGTGGTCATAGAACTTTGTGGATTGGGATGAAAGCTGACCTTACTGGAGGGAAAACAATGTTGCTCAGCAAATCCACTTGCAAGAAAGCTCAAAAGCAATTACACTAGGTAAACAAGAAAGGATGTGGTAGATCTTGTCCCTTTTTCTAGCTGGGTACTAAATACAAAGCTGATGGGATTATTTGATTTCATATTCCCAAATCCTACTGTGTGTTATCTTTGCCAAATGACTTTTATGTAATCTTTAGTGTGCATAAATACATGTTAACAAAAAAAAAAGGCAATCAAAACAAAAAGCATAAAAATCAAAGTATTTCCACGTGAACATTGTGGTATCAGGTTCATCATTTGTTGAGTTTTGTTGGGATTTTTTTCCTGTGAAATGGAAGCCTATTGGCTTGGATACTGCAGAAACTCATTATGTTTCTTCTCCAGAGTGCAAATTCCTAAAATATCTTATATGGTATGGAAGCTGAACACATCTTATTTGTTTAAAGGAATGGAGAAAGCTTTGTGTAGTTGATTTTCACCTGAACTAGTTGCAATTGTTTTCCTGAAATTGGTTTCTATCAGATACCAATAAATTGGAGCAAAATGGAGGGATTCCCTCTTTTGGAGATTCACCTGTTTTCTGATATCTTTTTGTCCTGAGTTTTGTCAGCATAGACAATGAAGCTCCCTGTCCCTCCCTTGTTTTAGAGGGCATGCTGAAAACTTCAGCTTGCCACTTTGTCTTCAGTGGGTTCTGAGCTATCAGCAGTAGAGAAGAAATTGTGAAGAGCTGTGTAACAACCATAATGATTCTTCATTTCACTGCAGCTGCCATCCAGGGGGGCTGTTGTCCCTAAATTCACAGCCCAGATGGTGCTGTGGCTTCTGTCCTGAAGTTTTGAGGCTCTTTAACACTCCTCATAGCTATTTCTGAAGGAAGTAAATTACATCCTTTGTAATCAAATGTACAAGAGGAAATCAACTAGATCATTTCTCCTTTCTGCGTTTCAGGGAAAGCAAAGTACTCCAAGAATTTTAAAGAGAGTTAGAAGCACTGATTTCATGCTGTCTGTCTGGTGCATTGTCTATTGAGCCACCATATGCCACGCTGTGTGTCCAGCTTGTGCCTGTGACCTGCACTGTAACACAGGGCACATGAAACCACTTCCAAATCTGTTGTTCAAATACCAGCCTGGCCTCATCTTCCCTAAGGACCCAGGGGGGTACCTAGGGAACAAGAGCATCTACTTTCATGTGAAATTAGGGAATGGTGCCTTAGATTGTCTTGCATTTCTGATTGTGAATTTGCTTCTGTTTGTTAAATATACTGAGGTTTAAAGGCTTGCAAAATTCTCTCATCCAGATTTGATTGCACATTCATTGCTCATTTTACCTACTGTCATGCTGCTTGCTGTACAGTGGTGCTATCAGTAATATCCAGTGTAATAAGCATTCCAAGATAGGAGCTCTGGAATCAGGCCACACAAGTCCTATTTTACACCTTGGAAATGATGAGGAGGAAGATGGCACATGCATGGAACAATGTCACCTTAGGCTTGGGCAATTTTCTAAGGCTGCCATGATGGCCATTCTGCTGTAGGAATGGATGGGGGCTGCAGGTCCATCTTCTACCCTTACAGCCAGGAAAAAACATGAGTATCTCAGTGCAGGAATGGCATCTCCATGTGCAGCCCTCCTACCATTCATAACTGTGCTGTGCAATTGCATTTCCATTCAGTCCTGCCTGACATTTAGACATTTTGCAATAGGAAATTCCATAAGATGCCCACGTGCTGTGTGAAGTGGCATCTTTCATTTATTTGACACTGGCATGCTGGTAATTTCATTGCTCAAACTCCTGTTCTCATATTATGAATCCATAGAAAAAGGAGACATGGATCATTTTCATATTATGCCCTCCACAATCATAAATAGTTTAATAAAATTGCTTCTAACTGTACTGTAAAGTGAGAATGCAGATTTAATAGTGTTCTACAAAAGAAAAGAAAGCTATGTCTTTTTTGTTTTAAATCCTTTAGGACGGTTACAGAAGAGAAGAAAGGATTGGAGATGCAGTGTTTCTTAACTTAATTCTAGTTGGAATGAAGTTAGAGAGAACACTGTAGGTAAAATAGCTTTTCAGTCAAAATGTTATTTTATCAAAGCTGGAGGGTTTTGCAGAGGCATATTTATTTCTAGGATCTTCTTGCTGGGGACTCTTGGGTCTGCAGCAGAAAGCAGCGTTTTACGCACTGACCTCTGCTGCAAAGAACTTGTGTTAAAGTCCTTTTTTTTTTCAGATGAAGGGAAAGCAAGAAAAGGAAAAAACACTTTATAATTTGCAGTCCTTGGGACTTTGAACACTGCAGATCTTCATATGTGTTCTTTTAGAAAAATGTGCAAATGTATCTCTTCTTCATTTGGCAGGAAGGCAAATTTTGGCATCTTGGCTTTTACCTTGAAATAGAAATTGTTGCTTTCTGCTTAGAGTACTTCATCTTCTCTGACCTTGCTGGGGAAGTCTAGGGAGCACTGGGGAATATCTGCAGCACATTCCTGGTACCTGGCTGGGCGGGAGGGGGGCTGTTCAGCCAATTTTTAGGAAATACTTGTATTGGTATGTACTTTAATGTGTCACCTAGGGGACCAGTCACAGCTTGGATTCAGTGGTGCTACAACTGCCACATAGGGGGGTTCCCCTTTACTGAGGAATCAGATTTGTAAAGTAGGTGAGGTAGAAAGTGCATGGGAGGAGGGAAATGCTCTCGTGGGTTTATAGAGGGGAAAAAGAGATGTGAACTGATTGCCTTGATCTTGATGGGAGCCTGCAGTAGAACTAGAGCTGCAGGTCGAGGATTGCCCAGGGTTCAGAGGAGTCCTTCAGCCTCTCCTCAAGCCTGGGGAGCTCCTCTGCCTCCCCCTGTCCCAGGGACAGGCAGGAGGTGCTTTGCAGTGAGCCAAGGCAGGTGGTGGGTATAGCAGTGTGTGAACTGTGTGTTCAGTAATGTGTTTGCTTATGCCAAGTGAGGTAAGAGATGCTGGCTCCCAAAAAGCTCCTAATAAAATACACCACCTGGGTAGTAATTGTGGTGTTTGTGCCTCATAAGCCCTTCCAAGCACCATGGCCTTGTTTCACTGGGTGCTGTGCAAATGAAAAGCTGAACCTTACCACTGCCCCAGCTGAAGATGTTTTCTGAGTGCCTTTGTCCTCAGGAGAGGACAAGGCAATGTGTGCAGTGATCCAAAACTATGAAATGAAAAAGTCCTAGCTTGCCACCTCTTGCACCAATTCCTGGTAGTATTTTGTAGGCACTTGCCAGACATGGGAAATGAGTGCAGAAGGATGGTATTAGTATGACAGTAAACTATGAATATTATGCAAATAGTAGTTAATATAATAAATGATAGAGTAATGCAATAGAAGGTGAAGACTCGTTCATGAATCTCCAGCCCTTTTTTACCCCCAAATAATGGTATACTTAGGTTCTTCCACCAAGAAACACCTAGCTATCCTCCCCCTTCCTCTCTGACATGCCTTGGTGTGGAATTCTGCTCCGCTGCAGTTAGTGAGACCGTCAGTGCTGATGCTGAGATTTCACCCCTGGTACTTGCAGGGTGACTGAGATCTGCAGTGGTTTTTATGCAGAGGACCTGAAGGAACTGAGAGCTGGGAGGAAAGTGCAACCTGCTTCCCTCCCTCCTTTCTATAGGGTGTAAGAGAAACTGCTCCTTCTCAAAATACCAACTCTTCAGATTCATTGGTGCTTTGCTTAACATGAAATAGTCTTGATTTAAGGGATATTGAAGCAGCTGGAGTCAGGTGATTGTTAGACCTTTCTGAATTGTTTCCTAAATGTAATGTAAGTTGCAGTGAGAAATTTACAGCAGTATGAGAACAGGCATTTCAAAATGTCAGGTTGTGTCTGTAAATTGCCATGTCTGGTAATAAACCCACCTGTCAAGTAACTGGCAATCTCAGCCTACTGGTGAATCTGATTTTGCTGTGTGCTTTCTCCTGAGTGACTCACAGAGAGAGCAAAACTAGTGATTCTTTCTTTTGCTCTTAACATTTCTTTTGAAACTCAGGTGAAAGCGAACATGAGCTGTGAAGTTAAATGAAACCAGTTAAATGCAACTCAAGAAGATAAAATCTTTAAGCTGTATCGTTAAGCACGTAAATCAGAAATTCTTTAAACTGAAGTTTGTTCTTCAGATCTGCTCCTTAACATGGTTATATGCATAAGAAAGAGTAACCTAAAGAAATCTTCCTTTAAATATTTGGTTCACCGTATATTGGGTATTATCCTTACTGAACACTTTGAGCAGACATATGGTGTGATGTCTGATGGGCTTTAATTCTTCTAGCTCAGCCATCTGATCTGAAGAAGGAAGCAAAATTATAGCCATAAAACTGTACCCTCTGATTCACCTTCCTGTTCTATTTATGATTTTTGCAACCAGGATGCATAAACTCCATAGTCAGCATTCAGATGGGTTGGGTATATAGTTAGCTCATTCCTCTACACATGTCCTCAGGACAGAATAGTAAATCTGGTTATTTCTGAATACACTATTCTGCAATATTGTAATTATAATTCTTTCAGCATGTTTGTATTTAAATGTGGTATATGAGAGGAATGAGACCATGTTCTTGGAGTGCTATCTCTGAAGGTCATTAGACATCAGTTGTACTAAAACACTGAAAAGATACCAGCAGTGTAAAGCCTCTGATTGGCACTCATCCAAAATGCTTTGCCCATTGTCTGTTATTGCTTATTCTTCCTCTTACCAGCACACACAGAAAGTTGTAGCAAGGAGAATTTACAACGGGGTGTGTTTTTAATAAATACTGGAGTCTTCCAAAGTGCTTGACTTTAAGAAAGTGCGTGCCTGCCTTTCTGCTTTAATGGTTGCTGAAACATATCCAACTAAATTGAAAAAAGATACACTTTGACCCTGAAATTCTGCTAGCATCCTAAAATATATTTGATGTACAACTTGCCCAGTAAGGTGAGCATTTATTTGGCAGCTTAGTTCTTGGTGGTTTTTAATATTTTTTTTTTTAACTGAATTTATTTTCACGCATGTTCAAGCTCAGGCTAGAACAGTTTTGGCATCTCTTCTCTGCAAGGAAAACCAGTGCAGAACCCACGCTGGGACTCCCAAAAGCTGTGCTTGGGATAAGAGCAGCTAGAGAGGGTCAGCAACATGGTGTGGTGGCTTCCCTGTGCCTGGTGACTCTTAAAATGTGTGTTAACTACATGGTGGGGAATGGTTCAGGCTCTGATATGCAAGGCTCTATGTTCTCATAAATATTTTGGTTTCAGCACGTTCAGTCCTGGGGACTTCTTAAAAAATTGTGTGAGGCTTAGGGAATAATTAATTTTAGTCTCCAACTCCCCCTAGTTATGGGTGGTGATTGTTTCAAGGGGTCTTCAAATTTCCATCAGTGTTTCCACAGTAAAACCTTGCCTTGTGGTCTTATCTCTACAAGCAAGTAGAAAAGGTTTGGGTTTTTTTTTTTTTTTTTCCTTTGCAGCTAATTTGGCAAGGAATCTCAGTGTTTAACTGTGCTTTAGTTAAACTTGTCTTCCCCACTCAAGCTGAGGCAGATGTTGCAGTGCTGTGAATATCTCTTGTGCAGTGGAATGAGGGGGGCTCAGCACAGGCACACTGGGGATGGTGCAGAGACTCAATCCCAGGTCTCCAAGCAGCAAGCTGGGTGTCAGCTCTGTTTGGGTGGCTACCAGAAAGGATGCTCATTTGGGCAGAAGAAACTTCAAGAATGTGGCAAACACAGAAAACAGGGGCTGGGGGATTTAAGCAGATAGTATCTTGTATAATTGCTAATTACAGTACATCTATGGCCTAATAAAGATCCAGATTGAACAGAAGTGGGAGAGGTGCCAGCTTGGTGCAGTGCCAGAGATCAGCCTGGCATTTTAAACCCCATTCTGGTTATTCTTTTCCACGTGACAAAGCACGTCTGCAAATGTTTACGAAATGCTTTGTTGCTGTGGGATGTTACATGTCCTTGCCTTTGGTACATCCCTATCTCCTCTGCTGTGGATAGTGCTTCACCTGGTGTGGTGTATAGTAGGATAGCTTTAGCACTGCTGTATTGCTGCCAAAAGGGTAAATCTGATTTCCTCAGGAGTGTTATAAAAGCAGAGAGGACATAGTAGACATTCCTGAAGCTCAATAATTGCACAAATGTATTTGTGATGTTTATCAAGTATTCTCTTTTATCCCCTTCCCCTATCTCCTTTCAACTGTTACTTGTCCCAGGCCACCCTTGCTGTTAGAATTTACAAAAGAAAATTGATTTTTTTTCCCCTCTTCATGATAAAGCCTGATGATCCAAGTCCCCTGAGGAATGCCTATAAAATCACATAAACTCCAGACATCTGAAGTTGCTCGGGTTTTACTAAGAATGCAAATACTCCTGTGAAGCTGTTTTAGTTGTTCTAAGAAGAGATTAATTTGATTAGCTGAGAAGTGCTGGCACGGCTGAGGTATGTTTGTAGTGGGCCATACTGCCATTTCTTATAGGAAACCTCATGGGCAAGGGATACAGGAGAGGGATTCTTTTAGGAAGTTCCTCTAGTAAAGCTGCTAGTCCCACCCACTAATAATGTCCCTTGTTCATCAGCCTGACAGAATACTCTCAGTTAGGAAGTCACAGGACTACTGGGAAAATAAAGGCTGGGAAATGGTCACTGTACCAGAAATGAGCATGGAGAGTGTCCTGACTCTGAGAAGCTGCATTAGGCAGTGCCTCTCCTCAGAGGTGTCTCTGTCAGACACAACACCAGCTGGGCTGTGCAGAGTGATACTGAATTCATGTTGACAGAGTTGCTAGAGATTCAAGCTGGTGTGGGTGCACGATAAAACAGATAATTTCCTTAAGCTGTTTTTATCAGTAAAGAATGAAATAGCTTTTCCTCTTTTGAGTGACTCCACTTTAATCCAGCTAAGAAACAATGCCAGGCTTTATTGCTGTAAGGGGACTTGCTTTGCTCTCTGCATGAATTGTTCCTGTGCCACAAATCAATAAGAACCTGCAATATTTATGTGACATCCCAAAATCCTCTATACAAAAGCTCACTCTGGCAACAAATATATGAAAATTCCCTCCACTTGGTCCATTAGAGCCTTCAGCTGGGAAATGTCAGCAAAAGACGGCTCAGCTGAAACATGACCTGCAGTTTTTCTTGAATGGATGAAACATTGGTGATGCAAACTATTGATGCCCTCAGAAAGGTGCAGTTAAAGAGCATTTTTATTTATTTTACAGCATCAGCCTCTGTGCCCACAAATGAAGTCATCATTTACAAATGACTTTAACACAGAAATAACCAGCTCCTGCAGCAATTTTTACCTCTAAGAGCTGGAGAAGGTCTGTGTTACTCTCCACTGGAGTAGCTCTAGGGAAGCAAATGAGAGGTTTCTTTGTTTGGGTTTTATAGGTACAAAGCTGGATTTACTAAATCACTGCCATGTACTCTTGTAGGATTCTTGTTTTATCATCTTCTATGTCTATTACCTTATTACCTCTTTAACTGTGTAAATTAATATTAACTGGCACCAATTTTACTTTTTATTGAGATATACCAGAAAAGAAGGGGGTGGCAGAAACCCCTTAATTCTGTGCTCAACTTAGCCCATTAGTTTTAATGTTGTAAAGTAGTTTTACTCCTAGATCAGATTCAGCAAGCAGCACGTGAAATATGGCTATTGCAGGAGAGAGGCATAATATTCCTGACTGTGCTTTTTACATACAGTGTGGCATCTCAATTAAACACAATGGTGTTTTTTCAAAAGCTGCTGAACAGACTATTTTTAGATGAAGAATCTGGCACAAGCCACTAATGAGAAGTTTATTCTTTGCTGCTGCTAGCCACAGCCTTTCCCCCCCCCCCCTTAACTTTGTTTAAAAGCCAAATAAGTAAATATTGCTGGGCTCTTGCCTTTTTAATCTGAAGATCAAATCATTCCCATGAGGAGCTTCTGTCTCTTCTTGTACAGCTGTACTCCTTCATAATCAAGGGCCAGCATTTTAAAGTGGCTGATAAATATTAAGTGCTTTAAATTCTGGGTGCTCGGTTTGACATGTTCAAAAGGGCTGATTTTCAGAAAGTCCCCTGCCACCCACTATTACAATCTCAGGCTTTTCTGGCTGGCTACACAGAATTCCTGGCCAAACACCACTGCTCTGTAGTGGCATTTTTAAAGCAAGAGGTGGTCTCAAACAAAACTCCTTCCTGAAAGCAGAGCACACTGGGGTCAGAGCATGTCCTTGCCAGTCACTTGCTGAGTTCCCTGAATTCCCTCAGTCCTGAGGGGGCATTCTGCAGCTGCAGAAGGTGAAGGACATTGCTTATGGTCTGTCATAAAGAGTTCAAACCTTTACAGGGAGAAGTCCTTCATTTCAAACATCTCATGATGGAGGCAGCCTCTCAGGGGTGAGGCTTGCTCTTATTAGTCTCTTGCCATGCCAGTCTGGGAAGATGAATTAAAAAGAGGCTTCTGCTATTGTACCTAAGACAGTTGATGATTCTTCAGCCTGGATGTGGTATGACGAACAGCTTTTAATTTGTCATGGAAATTGGGAATTTAAAATAGACTTTTTCATAGCTAAGTGGACTCACTCAGAGTGAATCACTGCCTGCAAAGCTTCACTTTGTGCACTATGTGAATCTGGAGCAACGCTTAACAACATCAGTAAACTTAATTTAAATGGAGTAAATCTAGTGTGAATTAATTTGGAATCAAGTCTTATGTCTTCAGACATCTGTGCTGGTTTCAGACCCTAAGGGAAGCTGTTGAGAGACTGCCCCTGGGTGATTTTAATGCCCCACAAGAGAGTGTCTCTATGATAAGTGGCACTACTCATTAGCTGCAGGCTCTGAAGGTGAAATAGATAAACTAAGAGCAAGTGAAAGAAAGCTGGTCTGCAAGCTGTTAGTAGGACACATGTGCCTGTGCAGCTGAGGGAGGGAGAGCAGCCTCTGAATTTTCTGGGTGCAGAGACAGTGTTGGGGTGCTGCCTGTGCACAACCCATCTGTAGGCATGGGAGGACAACAACTTCAGATCCTACACAGCTTGGCTTCTAAAGGCAGCTAAGTGATGCTGGATCACAAGCTGGCATTTCAAGTAGATTAAGAGATCTATGAGCTGTGCATAATTCTTTGTGTTTCCTCTGGACTGTTTGGTCAGTCCCCACCACCTCAGAGTCCACCACAGTCAGTAGTGGGGTTTAAGTTTCCTGGTCAGTGCATTACAGCTGGAGAGTGTTCCTGTTATGTGGCCAGGATTGGTGGCCTCCAGCATCTGTGGGGGCCTTTGATACTTATTAAAGATATAACTTTCAGATTTCCAGATTTCCCACAGTGTTCATGCAAAGGGAGATTTTCCAGTTACTCCATACTGAGTAGGGAGATGAACCTGCCCTGGGCTCCTCCCTTGGAGGATTTATAAGGATGTCCATGGGGATTCTACTGAAGTGCAAGGGCCCAGTTTACTAAGGACTGTGAGGGAAGTGAGAGAAGTAGCTGGTTATCCAGACAAGAGGATGCAAACTCCAAAAATTTGCACGCAAGTTTGAAAACATCATCTACCACTTTATATCTGCATAGTTTCTTAGCTCCTGCTTGGCCAGATGGCAAGTTGATTAGTAGCCCAAGTAGCTCTTATGCCAAGAGCTTGCTGGAGAAGTGATGTGGATTTGTGTTCCTTTTTTTCCTGCCTCTGCTAGGTGCAGCAGCAAAAAGCTGACAGCAAAGCAAAGCATGTGCATATGTCCCATGCAGAGCCCTCAAACTCTGATGTTTCTGAAAAAGTAAATGTTGGGTGTGCATTGCTCAGCTCTGGATGCTGGTGATGAGACTGTTAACCCTCAGCACTGCTGAGTTAATGGCAGGTTTCTGCAGAGCAAAGTTTGTGTGTTCTGTCTTTGTTAGTGACTGGTCTTTGGAGACCATCTTTAGGGACCTGGTCGTTCACCCAGACAAAAGCTGCAAAAATGGTTGTCTTCTCATCATGCACAGTTGTTTCTCAGCATGAACAGTCAACCTTGGTGTGCTTGGGTGATTTCAGCAAGTGATAGCAAGCAATGAGGGTCAGCTTTTGACCCTGGGTCTTGTACTGGTTTTTCTTTGCTTCCATGTTCAATTCCAGGGCTAAGGTAAGCAGCTCTAGGGAAATCAACTTTTCTTGATTTTCATCCCCCTCTGTTAAAAAATTAAAAGGCTCTTGAAGCTTATGATCCTGTAAATGAGAGCACTGCTGGGAATTTGAGAGCACTATTGGTTTTATTAGAGCTAGTCCTGAAAGTAAATTTGCTTGGGTGTGTTAGTGTTTGTGTGAACCTCCATGCAGGGGAAGAGGCCTTCCCAAGTATTTTGATAGATAGGAAAGAGCCCATAAATGCACCTTTAAGCCATTTAGAAGCTTGTAATCTTTCTTTAGTGTTAGCACACCTTCAGAAGAGTGAATTTCCTGTGCACCGTGTCTGACAACACTTAATTCTGGATCCAGTTAAAAGCAGCTGGGAGGAGCTGGGTGAAAATTTCAGCTCAAAACCTGCATATGTTCCATTCTGTCTGGATATTGCTGACATAAATATGGATCATGATAGTCTCTACAGCTGTCAGTGTGTTTACCCCAGTGCTAAACCAGTGTGATAAGGCTGCATCTGGTGTCTGTCATGAGTCATATTGCTTAGTTTTTTCATGTCAGTATTTTTTTTTTTTTTTTTAGTTTGCTATGACAAAAATTTTAACATATGTAATTTATTTTTAAAAAACCCCGAGCCTGGCTAATGAAGACCTAGGTGATTCTGAAGTGTGAGATACAGCAAAACCAGGGAAACTGATGGCTGAGATCCTTCTGATTCTTCTGGGTCATTGTGTTAATGGGAGTTATATGTGTGCTGAAATAAAACAGGTGTTTAATTCATTTTTAACAAAGAAATGACAGCTTTAGTCTATAAATACAGTGAAATCTATAATATCAACAAAGCTGTGAATGGGAGAGTTGGCCAAAAAAAGCAGAGGGTTGACTTCTGCAGCTCAGTTTGTGGATGTTATTTACCTAGACTTTAGTAAAGCCTTTGACACTGTCACATGGAATTCTCCTGGAGAAACTGACTGCTCGTGGCTTTCACGGGTGCATCCTTTGCTGCTTGAAAAACTGGCTGCATATCTGGGGCCACAGTGGTGGGGAATGGTGTCACACCCAGATCATGGCCAGTCTCTGGTGGTCTTCTTCAGGGCTCAGCTCTGAGGACCAGTGAGTCCTCTTAAATTTTGAGGAAAAGGATTTGACTTAAGCTGTGTTGAGCAGCTTGGCAGTCACTTGCCCACTCTGTTTAGGCAACAGGGAGAGGAGGTGCAAAGCTCAGCTTTAGGGAAGAAGGAACTGTTTGTGTTGGGTTCACGGGTCTGTTCTGAGGAATTAGCAGAAGCTTGCTGTGCTTCTGTGACCCAGCTGGTTCAGTCATTCTTGTAATAATGCTGTGGCTTCATGCAGGAGAAACCACTGAGCTGCTTACAGTTTTCCTGATCTACTGTCAGGGAACTCAGTGCATGTAAAAATCAATCACTTAAGATAATTACTGAGCTTCTAGGGAAGACAAGAGCTGAGATCTTACTTGGATCCTCCACTGACAATACTTGGCATGAACTCAACATGGCTCTCTGGTAAGGATGGGTGTTACGGGCAGCAAGAGTGCTTGTGACAGGTATGTCCAGTCCTCCATTCAAAAGAAAAAAAAGAAATCACTTTTTAGACCAAATGTTGTTCTTGGACTTTATCCATATTTGGGTTCTTTGCGTGACTCCCTCTTGTCTACAGTTTGTCTTTTCCCCATGAATTTTCTTTCACTTTCACATAGCATCTTCAAAGTGTGAATATGACTTCTTCTTAGTCATATTTTTTTCCCTCCTTTCCTTTTCCTTTTGTAAAACTACCGTGGATTCTGGGTTGAGTCCTTTGTTTGAGTCTGTGAGCTTAAGACTCTGGGTTGAATTAAGATTCTGGGTTGAATCCTTAGTTTGAGACTGTGAGCTTAAGACTTTTGATACTCCACAAATGCCAGAAGTGTTACTTATGTGGAAAAACAGAAATCAAGCTTTTTATCTATTGCTGGATTATGGGACACCTGCCAAAACAATCTGTTTATTTTTTAATATATTGCTGTTTGGGGCCAAATTCTGGGAGGTTTTTGTTGTTGTTGTTCCTTTCTCTCTTGACAGCCCTAGGGACAGAGGGTACTGACTGTGCAGAGCATCTCAGAATGGTGCTGTGGGGTGAGTGGCTCCTGGCTACACAAGTGTTGTGCTTGTGGAGAACACTGCCAGCAGCATTCACAGAACAGAGCTGAGCAGGTGATGTTCATGTGCAGCCACACCTGCCTCCCTTTCAGCTCTTCTGTTGCTGGGCATGACTCCAAGGATGTTTCCTGTCATTTTCCCCACACTCTGACCAAGTGTTGAATGGGGTTCCTTTGCCTTTTTTCTTTTAATAGCCACTTTTCCTTTCATCAGTGCTGCCTGAGGCTGGGCAAAATTGTAACCCTGAAAACTGTTAATATGAGGAGGTATTACAGCTCCAAAATTATTTTACAACATTAATATATTTTAACCTCATTCTAATTTAGTTCTATCTTCCTTTTCCTTGCCTTCCTACCCATCAGCCCTCTTTTTACAATCTCTGATATTCCCAATACACAGCAGAATGTGTGTGATCTTGTCCTAGAACCTATATCTTCTTTTTGGGCAGTAGAGTATTAAGTTTTCCCTCTACATCTGCAGTAGTAACATAATTAAATAAAGTAATAATAATTCTGACATTTTGCTGTGCAAATATGATGGTCATTGCTAGTGTAATCAGCATGGAAAAGTCTCTTGCTAGTGGTAAATATTTGCAGTTAGCACAGAGCTCTTGTTTTTCCAGGTGTTTTTTTGTTGGTNNNCCCCCCCCCCCCCCATTCCAGGTTACTTCTTTATCTTTTAATTTTATTTTATAAGAAAGAGCCTCAGAAAACTTTAACTTCATGTTGCCCACTTTACTCACCCCATGAAAACTGAATTTCAGTCCTGTTCTCTCTGTCATGCTTGCTGACTGTTCATGGACCTCTGTCGTGGGAGGGTTTGGGAATTCACTGCTGAAATTTGTGAGGAGCAGCTCTTACCTGTGGATGTCCTGGATGATTGTCTCTCACCAGAAGGCTGGAGTCATTCGTGTTTCATGTGCTTCTCAGGGGACAATTGTGTGTCTGCCTGGGTCTGATTTCTAAAGATTGAGTGTAAAGGTTTCCAGCAGTGCTTTCATGGCTTAAAAGCCTTTCTGGCATCATCAGCAGCCCATGTTTCCTTCCCATTTTGCAGGAGAGATGGACTGCAGCATGGGCAGGGAAGTCAGTGTTTCAGTGGGATGGTGGGAACGGCAGCAGGAGCCCAAGCAGCTTCCTGTCCCCCATCTTCCTCTGTCCCCCATCTTCCTCTGTCCCCAGGCCTCCACCTGAGTGCCAGGGCTGTGCAAGGAGCAGTCTGGCCCTGTAATTAAATCTCAGCTCCTGTGCAGTGTGTTCTAGAGCACATCCTCCCAGCCCATCAAGAACCCATCACTCAAGGGAGATGTTATTAATTGCCCGTGGAGATAAGCAAGAGGCAATTGCAGCAAGGCTTGTGAGCTTGCTGCTCCCAGCCCACCCAAATTTGCTTTCAGGAGGCTGTGTTTAGTCAAGCACATGTGAGAGGCCAGCTGTAATTTGCACCTCCTCCCATGATTCACAGGTAATGGGGTGAGATGTTATGGCAGGGTATTGACCTCTCACTGCCACAGTTGCTCTGGCACGGAGAGTAAACAAATGCTGTTGTGGAGGCAGTGATTCTCTCAGAAACACAGAGCAGGGATGCTCAGATGCTGTTTTTGACAGTGAATAGCTCACACTGAAAACAACAGATGCTGATTTCAGGGAAATAATTGCATTTTCAGGCAGTGGTTTTATACAAATTCAAAGAGCTTGGTAGGCTAAAATTAATAGGCTCGTGTTACTGTGGGATGTTGGTGCACAGCAATAGACCTGTTTCATTGTTGGTTTACAGCTGTTCTTCAGGTAACAGTAAATTGTTTTTGCACAGAAGTATATGAAAAAATGTTGGACTGGCTTTTATGAATGGGCAAAGCTTCAAATGATGAGAGGTTTGTGGTTCCTTTATCTTACCAGTTATTCAGTAACCTGCCTAGTGGACAGCTCAGTGTGGAGCCAAGCATAATGTACTTATCTGCAATTAATAGAGAAGTCTTTTTCAAGCCCTTGCAGTTGGAGAACACTGACCGTTCCAACCCTCTGGCTCAATCTGTAATCTCAGCACTGCTTTCAGCTGGGTGAATTTGTGTACTGAAATGTTTCCCTGCCCTGATTCACTATTCCAAGATCTCTGAATCTCAGACATTCCCTGAAGAGCAACGAAAAGCTGAAACGCAAAATTGAACAGGACAGTGGACAGTAGAATACAGAATGAATATATATATTTTCCTGATAACAAGATGGCAGCAGATGTATTTTTCTCTATTTTTCTGTTAAGATGGAAAAGAAACAGAAGACCTGTTCTTTTGGGGTTAGGCTCTAAATACACTGCAGGCTGAGAAACTGTTTGGTAATTAAGTTGGAACAAAAGCCTGGTGGAAGACAAACATTTTGAGGCTGTGTGTTAGTGCAGGAAAAAAGCGTGTAAATATCTCCTCGTCCATGCTCATGGTGAGGAAGCCATGTAGCCAGTTGTTTTCCAATGCTAACACTGCCTAGTAAGAGAATCTCCCCTTTCCAGGAAATGCCTTCTCCTCCCAAATCTGTTCTATGATGCAAACATTGCATGTAATCCGATAGAGAACTCATTAAGATGTTTTCAGTCACCAAATAATGCTTTTTCTTAATACAAGCCCTGTGTATTGCAGTCCCTTGTCCTGGAGGTTTCTGATTTGACCCTCCCTGGGAGGCCATTCCAGATCCTTGTTGCTTCAACCCCAGAGATGTTTCCCTCTTTTTAACATACAAGTGCCATGTCCTGTCTTCCCTAAATGCTGATGATGTGACTTATCAGATGATCTGAGATCATAATTAACTCATTCCTCTCACTACAGTGCTTTGAAAGGTCTCTTGCTGCTTGTGTGGTGACATCTCTCTTACCTTGTTTTTGCTGCTGAAAGAGCTTTTACCAGCCGTAGTAATTTCCTCCAGAAGATGTGATGGGCTTTGTTTGTGGGGCAGCCCTCACTGTGCATAGGGGGAGTGCTCTTTCACCCCTCCTCCACTGGCAGCAACTGTTTTACTGCTTAAAAAAAAAAAAAAAAACAAAAAGAGAGAGTGGTGAGTGCTTTCCGAGCCCTGCAGATGGCACTGCCTTCCTGGGCTTACCCGAGTGCATGCCCCTGTGGTGGGCTCCGTGCAATCTTCAGCTGGAGCAGCTCTTCTTGCAGCTGAATAAACAGCTCAAAAGCTCTGGCTCTGGGATATTTTTACTAATAATGAAAAATAATATGGAAATTGCTTGGAACCTTTCCCTTTACTCCTGTTTAGGTGGAGTTTTGGTTTTCTGGACTTTTGTTCTTTTTGAGGTTTATCTTCAAAGGGTTTCCAACAACATCACTGTACAGCCATTTTTTTCTCCCTCTGATATCTCCCCATGCCAATTAAGTAGTGAATTGGCTTTACAGAGTCAATTGCCACTTCCTAGGAAGACACTAGGGGAGAGAGAGGGAGGGAGCTATCTTGTTATCACTGTTTTCTTGAAGGTTCCCTCCTGGGGCAGACATGCCCTCTTGCAAGGAAATGGCAGCATCGATGACATAGTGTAGAGACTCATCTCACACTGTTGTTGCCCCTTTCCCACTGCAGCAGGAGGGGTTTCTGCATGTACTCTTCAGTTCCCAGTGCTTTTCCTTAGGGTTTGCCAGGTGTTGGGATGTACCTTCCCTGCTCTGCAAAGGTGGAGTGCTGCTGGCCATGTGCTCACAGCTCCCCAGTCTGCAGGGGCACTGATGTGAGATGTTTATTTTCTGGGGTGTCTGCATAGCCCTTGAGAACCAACTGCCTGGAGCCACCAGTGGCTGGTTGTCCAGGGGTGGTCACACACCCTCTAGAACTCTTATCCTGGGCCTTCCAGACCATCTTTACACCACCTTGTGTCCTATACCAGCTACAACACAGAGAAATGACTCGTTCAGAGCCTGATGATATTGCAAATCGCTGACAATTAAATGGAGATCTATTTTTTTATGGCTCTCTGGGTTTTCATGGCAGGCCAAACGATTTGTTTGCTGTAGCAGCATTTAATGGAGGCAGCAGCTATCATATGTGAGGGATCTGCCATATTTTCCAAGAGTCAAAATAAAATTCAGCTGTGGCAAGGTGTTCTGGGTTGCTTCCTATACATAAATCCTCAGCTCCTTCCCTTCAAGGTCAGTCAGGTATTTCATGCCTCAGAAATGGTTCGTGTTGCCGAGTGACTGGGTAGCAATGCTGCCCAGACATACTAAATCTCTGATTTCACTGTTTATATTTCATATAGATGGAAACATTTGAATTGTGATTTGCATCATTGCCCGTGTGACTAACCCCACGTGCACCTAGCAGCTCTGGACAGGCTCCCACAGGATGATGGCCCCACAGCCCTTGGTAGGGCTGAGGTGTTTTGTGTCCAGCTGCCCAGTGTGGAATGGATAATTGGAATGCACCATGTCCTGGGGCTCTGTTAACACTCACCACTTGGAGTATTTGAAAGCAAAGTGTTGTGTCTCTGCTGCCAAAAAACTTGGCTAAACTGGCTTTTATGTTGAGAAGTTTAATCTGCAGCTGTATGGGAAAGCTGATGCTTCAATAGTTTTCTTTATTCGTAAGTATATTTTTAGAGTGGTTTTGTACATTCATACGTGCAAAGTCTCGTTAGAGATTTTTTCTGAATCCCAGCTCACAGAGACAAGTGATCAATGTTCAAAGTTCAGGCTGGGAACAAAAGGAAGCAAAATCTCTGGGCTACAAGGAGAAGCCTGAAAGCTAAGGAGTAGTTAAAAGTCCATCAGGTAGTCAGGTGTAAACTCAGAAATAAATTTTGGTCTGAATGTAATTCTGCTGATGGTTACAGCAAGGCAGGTTTTACATGGTTGTGACTGCATATTGCAGCACAGTGAGGACTGGTTGAGGAAACACACACACTCTGAGCTCCTGTCTTTGGGCTTTAGCAAATTAAGCTCTACATCAAATGTTTGAGATGAGATTAATTAGCACAGCCATCATTCATGTTACAGTATCAGTAGCATAAAATGATGTAAAAAATTTCTGTTGGACATGGGTCTCTTATGAAGCTAGTTAGGTATTTTTATTGGAGTTGGTCAGGCATTAGAAGTTAGATTGCTCTGAAATCACTGCGCTTTATTTCCAAAACTTCATATATCTTTGACAAATTTAGGTGGGCTGTGTGTCCCTGCCATAGTGGTGTTTTGTAGGATATTGAATCCATATTCTTTGGTATGGTGATGACAGAACTTTCTGCAGAGAAGAGAACCATCTCCCCACTAATTGCTATTATTTCTTAATCCTTAAAACAGCTTTCCTCCTACCCCCACCCCACTTAAATTTGAAAAAACCCACACCATTAAAACTGCAGTCCCCTTTCTTCCTCCAGACAAAAAGGCTGCTGTGTACAGCAGCTCTCACAGAAGATGTCATTCTGAATGGGGGTAGTCTGACAGAGCAAAAACCAAACCTGAACATCATCATAGAGAGGAAAAATTTTGAGTAATAGTAATGATCAGTGAATATTGCCTGCACAGATTTGTGGTAAAAACTGAAATACTTTTTAGTTGTTTTGGCCTTTCAAAGAAAGCCCTTCAAATACTTTTGTCATATTTTTGAGAATTTCTGAGCATTAGAATCCAAAGATACGGGGAGGGGGTAATTAGTGAAAGACATTCCAAGCATGTGCAAATGTGTATGTAAGAGTCCTGCTGCCTTGATCTGTGCCACTCTCCCCACATTAATCTCACTCATTCCATCTTTATTTGTACATGACCTGGGACCAGATCTTGTCTTATCTATGCTTAGTGTGGGCACATAAATTTGTAGAAATTTAGTGTTGGAACAGCAACCACAAGATGTTCAGCTTCCCATTGCATCTTCATTGTCCCTTCTGTCTTTTCTGGGGCACACAAAACCCCTCAGTACTCAGCAGTCTGGTACTGCAGCACCTTGTAGCCCTCCTGCCCCATTTGCTTCATACCAAAGCTGCTCCATTCTTTCCATGTTCCTAGATCTGTGGACCTTTTGCATGCCAGCAAATGCCAGGTAGGTCTTGATGGTGGTACCACAGACACAGATTTTCTCTCCTGGTGCTGAGCTAAACCCAAGCAAAAATATCTTTTGAAGGGTAACTAGGGCCATGCTCTGTTTTTATATCTGCTTATAATCTTGACTTACAAATGAGTTCCTATTATATGCCTCTCTAAATATTAGATTTTTTTTTTAAAATTGCCATTCAAAGTTATTGACTTACCACTGCTGTCACTAAAGCAGAATTTAATCAAGCACTTCCTGATTGTTATCAGCTATTCCTGGTTGGCTACAGTGCATGATTGGTATTGATCTTGTGGGAATAATACTAACAATTGCTCTGGTTTTGCATCTGAAGACATATTTATCTTTTAATCTGTAACTATTATTTTCTATAAAGCAACATATCCAGGTTTGTATATTCACATTACAGTTATACATTTTGTTTTTTACCAGTGATTCTAATTGGAAATATTGAGCAAGATGCTGGTTTTCTGTTGTACAACTTTTCACTCTGCTCTTCTGTGGTAATGTTTGTGAGGGCTAATGGATATCAATATGTAGGGTTCTGAGAGATGGATGGGGTGGAATCTTTTGACAGCCTAGGTCTTCATCATCTCTTAGAACTATATGATCATTTAGATTTTATTGCATATATATTTCACTTGATACTGTATTTAGGTCAGATGGGCAGCTATTTAATGAGGATATTGATTATTAGCTTTACAAACCTATCAAAAAGGGAGGAGAGAGAAAAATATAATAAATAATCATTTGTATTAGTTCATCCCATGCCATGATGTTTATTCAGATGGGTTTTCTGCATTGAATTTGACCTGAGAACAGGTCATTTACATTAGTAAATAATGGGTTATCTCTAAATGAAGTAATGTAATTTTAAATTCATATATATGCAATAAAAACTTTTTACTAGTCTTGTGCCATTTACAAGGAATAGGAATTTAAACACTGCCTCACAAGTTGTCAGAGTAATTTGACTTGTTGACCTGAAAGCTGTGTGTAGAGAGGAATTAAATGCTTTGTGTAAAGAGGAATTGTAGGAAATATTTTTCTGAAACTTCTTTCTTAAAAAAACCTGAACTTTCCTAAATAATTTATTTTCTGAAAAAATACTGCATTACAAAATTACTTCTGAGGTCTGTGTCCTGGAAAGATGGGTTTTTTTAGAGCACATTATGGAAAAAATACTATGTAGTGATTTTAATATTGCCTAAAACAAAAGCACCTTCAAAATGTGCTCTTTTGTGGTTCAGATGAACACTTGTATAACTGTCAGTGTGTCAAGAATTGGCTGGATGTGCCCTCTAATTTCTCACTACTGAAGGATCAGTAGCAATGGAAAATAAAGACAGTGCTCCCAGTTTTTCTGTGCACCTTCATGCTGCATTATGCCATCAGACACTTAACAGTGGGCAAATCTGAGGAGGGGGACTGTGCCTGGAGGAGGCTGAGATAAGAGTTTCAAAACACCTCTTGCAATTGCTAATTTCTTTGGTTTGTTTGCATGCACAGAGAGGGCTGGTAAAACAAGACACAATAATCTGAATAATTGCTGTGAATAGAAGAACACACAGTGAGGAGATATAATGAGAAATAGATGGGATATTAGTGTGTAAGTCACATACCTTATCCAAAGGTCTTCAGCTGCTGGTGCAGGCAGACATGAAATGTGTGTGTGTGCAGGAAAAGAAAGTAAAAAAAAAATATTCTGAGTTCCTGTTTTTTCTGAGCTTTGCTTGTGCACTTTGGGAATGCAGAGAACTTTCCCTGTGTGAGAGGTTTGACTGATGAGGAGACAAAGCTGCCAAGAGAAATTCCGAGTGGTGGTGATGTGCTCTGCTGTAAGTACTGTGAGGTGATTTGTGGGATCAAGCTGGTTTCATTGCCTTTTGGTGTAGTTCTTGGGATAAAAGATAATTACATTTCTAGGTTTTCCTTCATCATCGCGGATGTTAGAAACTACTTTTTAATGAAAATGTAATTTCCTAATGCTGTGAGTCTCTGAGCTGAAGTTTCAAAGCTTTTTGAGAGCTGTCATTAAAGCTGTGGCAATCAGGCCCTCTGACTATTAGCTGTGACTACTGTGTGTGTGTTCAGCTCCTATAAACAGCAAGATGCTCTGTAAGGGAGCAGCACATATCTCGTAGTACAGTCTGAAAAAACAAGATGTGTCCACACACCGACACATGTAAATCTTGGGCAGTGAAAAATCATCTGGTAATAAGGCAGTAGAAGAGGCCAGAAGAAAGACCAGACATTAACTGGTGTTTGGCATAATGGCAAATCTTGAGGTGTTGGGTTTTATTATTTTTTTCTTCCACTGAGGAGGACCATCCTGTCCCAGCTGTGGCTACAGCTGAGCACTGAGGTCAGCAGTGACAGAGCTGTGACTAAAATTTCCTGGGAAGTATGAGCTTCACAGGGAGCTGTCAGCGGCGTGCCTGAATGTTCTGGTCTCCTGACAGCACTTCCTTTTACAGGGTTGTGGCTGCATGTGCCTGTCTTCCTGTATTCCCTAGATACTGCCTCTCACATGGATTTTTTACTATGGATTTTCGGCAGGATTAAGTCACTGTATAAAACAGGTTGACAAGCATTGTTTGGGAAAATGTTAAGTGCAGTTTCAGCCACCCCGAAGTTGAGTTTGATTTTCTCTGACAGAGACACACCAACTCCTACAGTAAATACCCTGCTGTGAAGTTTAGAAGTAAGTGTATTGACTCAGCTTAGCAAGTCTAAGGCTGGTTTCTTGCTTGGCTTAAATGTTTAGTTTGTGGTCACTAGCAGAGGACCAAAGAGAATGGCCTAAAGCTGTGTCAGGGGAGGTTTAGGTTGGACATTAGGAAAAGGTTCTTCCCAGGAGGGTGCTTGGGAATCAGAACAGGCTCCCCAGGGAACCCCAAGGCTGCCAGAGCTCCAGGAGTATTTGGACAACACTCTCAGGCACAGGGTGGGATTGTTGGGGTGTCTGGGCAGGGCCAGGAGTTCACTAGGAGTGTCCTATTTGCAGTGCAGGGTCTTTGTCACTCCCTCTCTGCTGGTCTCTGCCCATTGCATGGAGGAATGTGGTGGCTGTAGGTACTGAAGACCCTCCCCAGCTCCCTCCTAAAGAGTGGTCTCAACCCCACAGAGGTCAAAACTCCTGGGTGAAAGGCAGGTTTCCCTGATCTGCTCCTTTATTAGAGTCAGTATTTCCTTTCCTTTGCACACAAGCATGCGGAACAAAGGATTTCATTACAGAGAAAATGGAATGTCAAGTGAAATGATTTGGTGGGGGGATTTTTTTTCTGCAGAGAAAAAAAATGTTTGATCCAGGACTCTTTGTCATTTTTATTTTCACTCTGTATTTTTGTGCTTGAGCGACTGAACCAGAAAACCCATTGTTCCCATAGCCCCTGTGCAGAGAGGAAATACAGATACACCTAGAACCATGTAATCCAAAATTGTGAGTTAGAGGTGGCACTGAAAACTTCAGAGGTATGCAAATGTCTAAGTACTGCTTTAAGGAGAGTGATAGAAATATGAGTGTTTGGATAATTGCAACTTGTTCATAGATTTATTGCATATAAAAGCAAGGCAGAAGTTTTATTTTTAAAATGGGAACTACGACATTTAATCCTGGTAATTGAAATTAGTCCCACAGACTCAATTATCTGCCTTGATTGTGATCCCATGCATGGCTTAACCTGCCCTGTAAAAGGTTGTTAGGCATGGAAATGAGGTGTTTCTGCAAAAGACTCTTTTATTTATATTTCTGCAACAGATGGAGCCCAGAGACCAAGCTGGGATCTGCTGGATGTGTGGGCTCAGAAGAGGACCCTTGTCCAGGCATAGGGTGAGGCTGCTGAGGCAGCTGCTTAGGTGAGGGTAAAACTAAGGCTGGGAGCAGTGTGGGGTCCTGGAAAAGGGATAGAGTTGGAAATGTCTGGAGTTTCTCAGGTTAGGGTGGGGCTGCTAGGAGTTAGCTTCCCACACAGGATCAAGATTGGCCTTGTATAGATTTTGCTGTTAGTTTTGTAATTGTTCTGCAGTTATGACAATATTATTACTATTATTACATAATATTAATTCATAAAATCCTGGTAACCTGAAGAAGTAAATGATGCAGCCTTGAAGCAACCCTGGAGCAGCGGGAGTCAAGACTTACTGATCCACAGTTTCCAGAGGCACAGGTCCCCTATTAATCAATGACAAATTGATTTCAGAGCATCTGTGGCTCCATTACAAGTGCACAGGTACTTGTTTTGCCACCTTTGACAGCCACTTCAGGAGTGGCTCAGAAGCTCTTCTCTTTACACTGTTAGTGTAAGCTGTCGAGAGAGGATCCTCCAGAAAGGAATTTGGGTCTGTGATTCATTTTCAGAAAGAAGCTAATTTCTGCCACCTGACAGTGGAAGTAGCCTAAAGGAAAGCATCATCAGGCTGAGAGAACTCTCCCCAGAATCACCTCCTCCTGCTCTTAGTTGTAATTGTTTTCCACTACCTTTCATCAGCAGTTTTACCACTGAAGATCAGAGCAGTCTCACTGGGTGTCAGGTCAGTGTACTCAGTTTTCATACTTTTGTTCAGTGTTTTGCTGCCAGGCAGAAGTTCAGATCTTTCCCAAAGGGAATTAGGTTCCAGTTGTCCTGACCCTCCTTTCACATAGGTACCAGTGACCTCTGCTTATCCCAGCTACTGATTTGGACTTTCTGGAGCTGCTTGTAAGAGTTGATCCCAAAGCTGCACAGAAACTGAGATTTATCCTTAGTTTAGTCCCTTCTTCTGTTCATTAAACACAAGTGGCCATTTGGCAGAGACCTTTGGAAAGTGTCACTGGGTGTGTGGCTGTGAGTTCAGCAAAACTTCCCCCTCTTCTTTTTCAGGAAGTGGAAACTTGAGCAAATAATTGAGCACAGTTCCCAGCTTAAGCTGAGCTGAAAGGAGAGAAAGAAAGATGGAGAGGAACTTATTATAAGGGCATGTAGTGACAGGAAAGGAGGGGAATGGCTTCAAAATGAGTGAGAGTAGGTTTAAATTAGATATTAGGAAGAAATTGTTGCCTGTGAAGGTGGGGAGGCCCTGGCCCAGGGTGCCCAGAGAAGCTGTGGCTGCCCCTGGATCCCTGGAAGTGTCCAAGGCCAGGCTGGACAGGGCTTGGAGCAACCTGGGATAGTGGAAGGTGTGCCTGCCCATGGCAGGGGTGGGACTGGATGGGCTTTAAGCTCCCTTCCAGCCCAAATCATTCCATGATTCTAGAATTCCATGTCTGAGGAAAACATGAAGCTTTGCTGGTGTCATAGACAGGTGATTATTCAGTGGCTTGTAGAGGAACTTGAATTTTCATCTGAGTCTAAAAATGCTTCTTTAATTAAGTATTCCAGTGCAATTTTTGACATCTGTAAAGGCATTTCCTGCTTGCAAGATATACTTAATGTAATAGACTATTTCTAAGTGCAGCAAAACTCACTGTAGGCAAGTCTAACTTACAAAAAGATTGTGTTCTTTTAAAACCTTTCATTTGTGTCTGTCTACACTGGAAAAAAATAAAACCCATCTCTTAAAAATTGCACTGTATTTTAAAAGAATACTCTGTCATTTATAATGCTTTGAAAGCCCTATTATTGACTCACAGATATTCTCTATTAAAATATTAAACTGTAGAGCCTGTCTAAAAACCAAATCACTGGGAGAAGTCCATTAGTTCTGAGTATTTAGATGGGTCAGTGTGACTTGGGTTCCGTGGTGGGTCACTGTTATCCTGATACCATCAGGTGGTTCTTGGTGACAGCAATCCAGTTCCCACATGAAAGAAAGCAAAATTTCAGTGATACCAAAACTCCGAGCCCTTGGGAATTTTACAAGGCTTAGTGAGTTCAAAAGTCAGCATCTGTTCTGCCTAATTATTCCATAATAATTAGTGATGCAAATTCCACTTGGGGAGGATCTTCCCTGTGCTTTTAGAAATGAACAACTAGAAGACAGAGCCCTCAGAGCTGAGGTTCAGTCCTCAGTGAGGTGATTATGCAGTTCTGTTAGTAAGGATAACAAGGAGAGAGCCAGCTGCCTCTGCCACTCCTGATAACACAGGAAAATTGTATTTTCTACTTGGTGTGATTTTTCAGGACAAAATGCAAAGTGTTATCTGATGCATCGGTGATTTACAGCTGAGCAAATCTATATAGACTAAATAAATTATCATTTTTGTTTTAAACCCAGATTCCCCCTAAAATGTTTATTGCTTTACCATTAAAACAGCCAATTAGAATGATTTCAGATGGAATTAATTTCCGGTTGGTTGACAAAATTCCTCTGATAATTCCCTTTTTGATGATCTTATCTCACATTATGTCTGTCAAACCTGGCTGCATGGGAGGATTTGGGCCTTGTGATTTCAACTTTTTCTCTATATGTTTATCTCAGCTTGAAAATTCTTCTTGTAAGATTGAAAATTAATATTTTTCAGTTACAGTAATTATACCTTGAGAGATTGTGAGTCATTCAGGAAAGGATTTATGCTGTCTGGCAGAAGTTATCCTTAGGCAGTACAAAGTCTGAATAACAAGGGCAATGCTGAGAGACCTCACGTTCTGAATCATGAAATAAAGAAACTTTGTGCTCCTGTTGTTCCTGTTCCCAAGAAGGCTTTGATGTTGTGCTAAAACTTCCAGATGGGTTATCTGCACTGTGCTGTCCCCAGCATCATGGCCAAATATTTCTCTTTTTCAGAGGCAGCTGTTGAGCTTAGTCATACCAGGCCACCTCTCAAGACCCTTTTACTGTTTCTCTCCCTAAAATTGTCTCAGTAATAGGTAAAGTGTGATTACCAGAAGTGATAAACTGTCTAGATTTCATCAGGAAATTTCATATTCATGCAATAGTTTAAGCATGTTTCTTAGTTCCTCGTTGAGCTGTGTGTAGATTCCTTCAGCCTGCTCCCCAAGCTTCTCAAATTTGGTAGAAACAACAGGTCTGATCACTTCTGCATGGATCTCTGATGGGATGAGATGTGATACCTGTGCAGTATCATGTGATGCCCTGTATTTATATCTTAATTGATTGAGGGGAGCCACAGCCACCTACATGTGTGCAAAAGCACATTATTTATTGTCATCTAGGATGCAGGGGTTGGTAAAATAGCAGGGCAATAATTTTCAGTGCTTATTTTGAACTCGTGGTGGTTTATCCATATGCCAAAAAATGCTGCCTTTGTGCTGAAAATCTCCTGGTTATTGCCCTTGGCTTGTTTGAAGCACATCTTAGCACCATGCCCAGTGAATTATGAGCCACAGCACAGTCAAACAAACTGCAGAAAAGCCAGTGATTGTTACTGGATGCCCTCCCAAAATGGGAACCATGGCTTTAATTTAAAAAGAAATCAAGAGACGTGGAGACTCCCTCCTTTGACTTCCTAAACTTACTGGACAAGTTAAGTCTGCTGCTGCTTTTGGGTTTTGGTCTGTCCTTACATAAGAACACCACACAAGGGAGTGTTTTTCCATTCTTTGTGACTTACTAGGATTTAGGAAAGCCTCTAATTCTGCATGCAGAGAGCAAGTGGGACCCTGTGCCTTTTCACACAACTGTGGTACTGTGACAGTGTCCTCTGCCTGCATGTTACACACTGAAATACAACTTTCCTGCTTGCCTGGGTCAGCTTGGGCTCAGCATCCTGGTCTCTTACACAGCAGGCAAGTGCTTTAGCTGCTGGTTCTACTCTGCACCCCTCTTGTTTTTGACCAGAGGTTTCATTCAGGACCTGAGGAATCCAGACAAAAACAAACACCATTCAAACTTTTAGTGGTAAATAACAGATGTGGTTTTGATGAGTCAACACTTTCTGACAAAAACAAAATATGATCAGGAAATCCCTGACCTGAACTAAACCTTACCAGAGTCTTGATCAGCGTGTAAATTTTCTTCACTGGAGAGTTATAAATCATCATTTTATTATAGACATTGAAAAATTCTGCTCTCCTGATGCAGAAACAGTGCTTCCATCTCTTCCGATTAATTTTCATCAGGGTTCTCCTAGTAAGTGACGTTTTAAATCCCCTTCACCTGAATTCCTGTGAATATTGGCTTGGTTTCTGTCTCACTTTCCTACATCATCTGCCTCTTACCACACTGATGTTTTATTTCCACAAGTAAATACTGTGATGTTTTCCCTCTTGTTGCTTGCTGCTGGCTGGTTTTGTTGCATAATTAATTGCAGAGGTATTTATTAAGAGGGGGTTTTCTTTCAAGAGGGTCCAGCCCTTGCTGTCCCCGCTGCTGTTGCAGTGAAGTGCACTTCCAGAATTAACTGTTAAGTGGGGATGTAAATTAAGCTGCTGGACTAGCAGATAAATGAATTTGTCACACGTGTAATTGCTAGGCAAAGTGGCTACAACTTTAGCTATTTTCATTGGCCTATTATGGTAGCTTTCCATTGCTAAAGTAATAAATCTTTTTTTTCTGTAGAAAGAGGTATGTGCCTTTGAGAGAGAGGGGGAGAGCTCCTGCATATGCAGTAAGATAGGATGTTGGGAGGGGTTTGAGCCATTCTGTATAGGGCAGCTTTGGCAAGGCCCCAGGAGCATTGCAAGTTGCAAAACAACTGTTTAAAGGGGTTTAAAATTGTTTAAATAATTGTTTAAAGCAGTGCTGCGCTGGCTGCTTTGCCAGGGAGCATGGGCAGTGTGCTCCAGGGAGATACTGAGAGCTGAGGACAGGGTGTAGGGAGCACCAGGCTGGGGCTCTATCGATGTGCATTCCACGGTGGTGCCCCAGAATGGGTCAGGAACTCCACGTGGAGTCAGCCTCTGTCTTTTCCCTTCAGCTGGGAGCCTGTTCCAGAGAGCACATCTCACCACATGCAAATGCCAAAGCTCACTCTGTGCTTAGCACGGGGACATAATGCAGCGCCGCGGCAGGAAACACAGACAGTACCTTTAAAAAGTATTGACAAGCTTTCATTTTCCCCCCAAAATAATTCTTTCTTAACACTTGTTTCCCTTTAAAAGACACTGTGTGTGTATCTGATAGTTTTCTTTATTGTACAGCGCCCAAGAGACTTGTTCATATGCCAGATGACTGGAACTCAGAAGGGAAATGGGAACAGTTTGGAACATGCCTTTGATGCCTTTTTCAGAAGGCTCTGTGTGTGTAACCTGAGCTGTCTGTTATTTTGTGGGTACTTGGAGCACTCAATAGTACTTGCTTTGGTACATCAGCTGGATGTTTTGATTAGCTAAAACTTTCATTTGGGGAAAATGCAAGATTAGAAATTCAAGTTTTATTAACTGTGCCCACGGCAGAAAGTCATCAGAGTTTCAAGTATGTCTCTAGAGCCCGAGAAGCTATAAATCATTCAAGCTCGTTAGAAAGTTGCCTAAGCTCCTTTGTTTACTATCTTAAAATTCTCTATTATGCAGTATTTCATTCTATACATAAAATCCCTACAACTCCTTATTATTATGAAAACCAGGTACAGATCCCTGTAATTGCTTGCTCGGTTTTCATGGAAGAAACTTTTTAGATATTACATGAAGGATAAATATTGCACATGAAAAAAAAACCAGAAACACCAAACCAAAAAACCTTGTGGCATCTTTTGACAAAGCTTCTGAGGCTATTCAATCCCTCCAAGATATGATGGGTAAGTGATGGAAGCCCCATCTGTAGTAAATTAAACCACTCTAAGGTGTCTCTAGTGGGTCACTCAGACATAATGCCCACTTTTGAAAATACTGACCTCAGTATTAATCTTTACCCTAAAATTTATAAATAGCACTGACAAAGGAACCCTATCCAGGGCTGAAATTTGTGCTTTTAATTTGGGAAAATCATATACTGTAGGCTTTGAACAGGTCATGCACAGTTGCAGCTCCAATTCAATTTAAGCAAGGTGTTTGGTCTTTCTGCAATTTCCCAATATTACAATTTTTCCCAGAAATATTAGCAGATAACGATAAAGAAATTTTAGCTATTCCTCTGTGGCACCCTCTGTACTGATTCCAGGCTCTTATTGAAATGCTAATATGTCATCCTCAGTGCTGTATTCTTGCAGCCTGTTCCCCCAAGGGGATTCAGATTGCCTTCCCAGTAGCAGATTATTTTCTGATCATATTTCTCATATTAGGAAAGCCATGAGACAGTGGTGATCATTTTACAATTTAGCTTTATCTAGTCATCTATTAGCAAGTCATATGATATATCAAGTCATTTCTGCTTTGATGAGGGAAAGAGCTTACCAAGACATTAAGCACGCAGTAGTTTGTATACAAAGCAAATCGTTCCCTCAAAGTATCTAAATAAAATATTGCCTCTTTGCCCAAAAAAAAGATATTGGTGCAATCAAGGGTGTGGGATGATGTTTACAGATGCCTTCATGTGTCTACTTTGCTGGGCCATTTAATGCTAATCTAGTGTTAGATTACCTTTCTGAAACTGCTAATAAAATCTGTTACATTACCTTGCTTAGGCCGAGGCCCCAGGGCTTCAGAGATGAGATTTCTATCCACTGACAGATCATGCCTGGCTGAAAACTCAAAGCAGATACTTTTCTGCATCAGGTGTTAAACACCCTCACATCCTCATCCTGCCAAAGGACACGGTAATGGAGAGAGGTGTAAAATGCTTGTTTATTCCACAGAAGATATTTCAGCTGGGAATGAGGGCAAGGGAAATGTATTTTCTTAAGCTACAGGCAATTGCAATAAGGCCAAAGTGACTGTAAATGTGCTGTTTGGCACCCAGGGAATGTAGATTTTAGGGTCCAAACACAGTACAGGGTGGTAAAGGCTAAGATCCCGATTTCTTCCCAGCCCTGCTAGTCTCCCTGATGAAAACAGTCCAGAGAATTCAAGAACACCTAGTGCATCTCAGTGGTGAGGGGCTTGATAAGAGATGTTCAAGCTGGCATAAATCCTTTCATGTCCCAGTGTAATTATGGCTATTAAAGTTTTGGGGAGGGCACTGCAAGAATTAGTGAGCAAAACAGCCCTGGAGAACATGTCTCCTATATGGCAACATGTCTGGAAGACAGATTTTTCCAAGAATAACGTGACCCATCAGAGTGTTGTGCTCATGTTATTGATGAAGTTACTCTATTGCATTTATTGCCCAAAGGTCTTCACTTTTAACAGAAGACAAACTGGTTTGCAACTATTGGTATTCTTGGATGATTCCTCTGGAAAACACTTCACATTCCTTTGTGCAGGGAGCCTTGAGGGGTCTTTAATGTTTTGGATGTATAGTACTGGTTAGTGCCCAATAGGAATACAGTTTGGAAGGAAGGTTGAGTTTGATTTTTTCACAGCATTGTGTCTTGTGTAACCCTTGAAATCTGGGCACTGGTGTAGGAGATAAAACATCTCCCAGAGAGAAATTCAGAGACCATGCTGGCTTTACTGGCTTTGTTCATTCTGTGCTGCCACCAGAAACAGGAAACCAGCAGGAAATAAAGCCTTCTATTTCTGCTTGCAAAGTAATGAATCCACTTCCTTCTACTTCAGATGGCAGCAGATGAGCTACTCATCCAGGCTCTCCTTATAATCACTGCTAAGGAAGAGGCATTCCTGGAGCATGATTCATGTGAGCTGTTCTACGTGCTGGCAGGAGGAGGAGGTGGGATGCACTGCTTCACTCTGCCACCTGCAAAGGGAGGCTTTCCATGTCTGCTTCAGATCTGGGTGTCTCATTTTCCCATATGTTCATTTACTTCCCCTGATCATCTTAGTTGGCTCTCCCAAAGAAAAAGTCTTTTTCTGAGTTAAACTCTGTCTGTGGTTTTTGGCAGCTGAGCAGTGCAAAAACACAAAGCCTCATGCAGAGATGTAATTTGTTCTCCAGGTAAGAGCAGGCAATTCCCAGATGAAAACCTCTGTGCTTCCAAGGCATGTTCCTATTGGAAGGAGTGCTTGTTGATGCCCTTTGACCAGAAGCAGTGGACTCTGCAAAGGGGAAGTTACACTTTTCCAAGGCTGAAGCCCAGGCTTGCTGAGATGTGGGTTCCTTTTGGCTACCTATAAAAGAGGACAGCAATTTCATTTCAGAAGTGAGTATCAGTAGAAAAGATGGGACTTGGCTTCTGCCTGTCTGCCCTTATTGCTGTAAGGATTGCCTCTGCACCTGGCTGCCTTCTGCCACACCTTTTCCTTCAGCTGCCTCACCCCTCTCCTGCAACATTTTGCCAGATTTTCAGACTTACACCCAGCTATGAGTCTAATGGGAGAAAAATGAAGAATGTCTTAAAGGCACCAGCTGAAAAGAAGAGTGAAGTAACTCTGCTTATACAGGGGAAAAATATTAAGAGTTGGCTTGAAAAACAACCTGAGAGATGAAATGAAGATAAACTAGAAAACAGCAAGCTGATGGTAGACTGGATGGTCATTTTTTGTACTTGAGAACTCTTACAAATACCAGTGACCCTTGAAAGATCTCTGATTGATTGGACAACTCCGGCTAAGAGGGGAACACAGCAGTATATTTTTCATATGGACATGTCCTAGAGACAGTCCTGCTAGTACAGGCTCAGTAGCATCTTTGATAGCTTTTTCCTAACCCTATTGCACTGCTATGACATATTCTGCAGGCTGCCAAGGGAGGAATAACAAAAATCAAGCCGAGGGAGGTCGAAAAACCTCACTCCATCAAGTACAGTGTCTGCTGTGTGAATTGTCAGGAAAGGTTTAGATATTGGCATGGACTTCTCTCCTGGAGGCAGGACAGTCAGGCAACTGAATTATCCATAAATTTTCCTGTCATTCATCTGCCAGGAGTATTTTTCAGAAATGCTGCTGTTCCATCCAGGAACTCCCCTTTTGTAATCGAATGATGATTTATTATCCAAGCAATGAAGAAAAATATATTACCTTGGAATTTTTGAATGTGTAATGATATGTAAGCCATAATAATGAATCACTCCTTTCCCTCCCCTCCCTTCCTCATGTATATTTTATATATAAATTTCCATTTCTGTCCTCCAAAGTTCTCCTTCACAAAGGGGAATTCCAAGTTAAGGTGTTGGAGAGTTTGAGATACCTGAGTTAAAGAACAACAAACAAAGAGAGCCATGTGCCTTTTGGCTCTCCACTCCCACATTTCCTTGCTCTCCCCATGCTGGGTCTCCCTGTGAGAGCCATCTCTGTCTGTGACTTCCTTGCAGTTGTGCTTCTGGTTTGGATATAAATGTACTGCAAGCCAAGGTCCTTGACCCCTTTGCTTACAGTGCATGCTTCAAGAAGGGCTAGTGCAGAGTCAGAAGTGCTTCATTCCCTGCAGGTTGTCGTGGTCAGAGCAGCTATGGGGTGACCCCCAGGACAGCAGTGTTACGTCTCTGAAAGTCTTTGCTCCATGTTCTTAGGTTTTGCTTGTATTAAATTAACTCCTGTGTATGTGCTGCTTTTCAGGTGTTGAGGGGCCATTCACTTAAGAGCTGGGTTTGGTGATTCTTGTGGTTCCCTTCTGACTCAGAATATTCTCTGATTGTGTCTGCAGAAGGAAACTTGGCAATCATGATGCCTGGCTTTGCCTGCAGGGTTATTTCTTTCACTCTCATGCATTGCTCCTTCTGGACCCATTTGGGAGACAAGGCAGTGACACGCACAATGCAGAGCCATTACAAAGGAAGAAATTGGTCTCAAATAACTTGAGAAGTGCTTGAGCTTTATTGGATGGTGTGGCCTTGGCCAGTGCTCTGCTCTGTCAGGTGGGGTGGGTCAAGAGCACTTTCATGACAGTCAGAAGTGACACCAGTAAAAGAACACCTGATTTCCCTGCCACGTGCTCCCTAAAAAAAGCTCTCCTACTGTTTGTCGGGGAATCCTCTGACTAGGCTGATGCTTGTGCTTATTTTCTAGGCTTTTTTGCACGGATTTATTTACAAGCTTCCCCAGTTGGTTACTGTTATTTTTTCTTGCAATGTGGTTGGCAGAATGCATTCTTTTAGGCTGGAAATGTCAAAAGAGCTTTTGTGGCAGTTAGAGACCCAGATCTACGGAAATTCAGGAGGACCTGGTTGTCTAGCACATAGAAATTCCAATGAAAATCCCCTGCTAGACCTTTTGCTATGCTTGGTACATTCAGATCATGTCACAGAGAAAAAAAGTTGCCCATGAGAGCTGTAGGGAGCAATCCCACAGTTTTAGTGGGATTAACTGTTAAATTCCCATAAGTCAGGATAGACACTGCAGCAGGCTTCATCCCTCTGAGGTTACAACACGTGGTTCTGAAGGGATTCATAAACACACTGTCCTTCAGTGAGTGCTGAAACAAGGTGGTAATGCAGAAGTGGCTCAAATACTGAGTAAGACTTTGGCCAGAGGCAGGCTTTTCAGGGTCTGGACCTGAACACACAGGGGAACTCATCTTGCTCGAGACTAAGCTAGTCTTTAGCAAAATGAAGATGTTGATGGAAAAACATAGAGCTTTGTCCATTCTTGCAGGCTGCATTTGCATTTGAATGCATTTTTTTCCTATCATGCTCATAAAAAGTGTTATATGGTATTTTCCTTGTTTTACTGTACACCTTCCAGACTCCTGGAATTTAACTCCGTTGTAACCAAATTAATCCCAACAAAGGATAAAAAACTGATTTATACTAGTGAAGGAATATGGAAGAGTTTCATTTTTCCACTGGTGTGAAAAATTCCTTGACTGGCATCACTAAAAACAAAGGCATGATTCTCTCTGTTTCTTAGTTGTTAAAATGCAGCTGAACAATAGGGGATGCAGTGGTTGGTAAAGCCCAGAAAAGGAACTTCTTAAAAACAGATAAAAGACTCATCTTAGGGGGTTTCATTCTCCAGAGGTGAATCCAAATGACAGTGAAATTTTTGACTTGAGCTGCAAGGTGTCATCCCTGACATATCTGCAGGCTGGGATGTGTATTTGTTTGGGGGGACATGAGATGGGAGATGACAACACAGAGTCCCCTGCAGTGCCTGGTGCCATGAAGGCACACCAGAAATGTCCTTCCTGGTGGAACTCAAGGGCAGGTGGTTGCTGTTGGTTCTGGTGCAGTTCCTTTTGCACTTACACTGCCTTGGGCAGAACTTGGTGCACTTGGCCCCCTGTAGCAATGCCTGTGCTCTGATTGCTTTCCATTCCCTGAGCTAGGTTCTGAGCAGCTTGTGAATATGTGAACTTAAACTTGAATTTGAAGCAACAGAGAAAAGGCAGAGGGAGATTTTCTGTAGGCATAATAGACTTTAGACACATGATATCTAAAGCACAGTAATTACAGTTTCATGGTCACAATATGAAATCTACTGAGGTGTCTCAGCTGCAGTCCCTCATTAAGCTGCTATTTTATCAGGAGGTTTGTCATGGAAACTCCACATCAGCTTCAGCTCTACGGATGAAGCCTCTCTTTTGAGGAACAGACTGATTTGTTTAAGCTTGCTATACTTAATGCCAAATTCTTCCTGCGAGTTGCTGGCAATTAAATAAAAAAGAAAGGAAAAGAGTCCCTCCCAGGGTTCTGGTTGACTCCATGTGTTACAGCCCAGGTGATTTGTGATCTTACTGGACTGGCCTCGCAGAGGATGGAAGAGCTGAAAGAGTCAAGAGCAGCCCTGCCTGATAAGACAAGGCCTGCTGACTCCCTGAGCCAAATGTTTGAGTTGCACATGCTAAGCTAACAGACTACAGTATTTACAAGGCTTCACTAAACACTTACATCTATTTTGTGGACAAAAGGATTTTAAGTTAATTTATTTTGTTGAGAGAATAATTTAAGCAAGTTAGCATTTTGTTGACAGAATTATGATGAAATTTATTTTGTCTACATAACTGATTGGACAGTTAGCTGAATGCATTTTCTCCACTGAATCAAGTATGTGCCAGGACTGTCAAACAGAGTCTCCTCCATGATTTCAAGACAGTTTGTCAACAAAATGAATAGAAAATCCTTTTGCCTACAAAATGAACTTAGGTGTTAATTGTTTGTCCATAAAGAGTGCAAAGGCAAATGATTCTCTGTTGAACACTGATAAAAATGTAGGAGAGGATGGGTGTGTGTGTGTGTGTACAAAACCACACAGAGCTGTGTGCCTTGCTTGGTTGCCAGAGTCCAAGTGCCACAAACCAAGTTCCTGGCAGGGGACAGTGTCTGATCCAGGCTGGGATGCGACACGGCCGGGGTATCATGTTCATGTTGAGAGCATCACACACAATTGGCTCATGTAGAAATGCAAAACACGGGGGCTGGAAAGCTGTCAGTGTTGTTTCTAGCAGGGATTCGAGCCCTCCCACTGTGAGGGGTGGCCACACTTCTGCTTGGTATGGGACAAGCACATGTGGGGTGCAGGGGTTTTCTGGCCCTGGAGAATTGTGTCACAAATAGTCATGGCAGAAGAGGAGCAGAGGGAGGATGTGCTGTAATGCAGGTCATGATAGCTGGAAGCTGAGGCTTAACAAAGTAAATGCATTTGTTTTGAGTCCAATGAGGAAACACCTCTTGCAGGCCAGGAATTCATCTGGGTTTTCTTGACGATGTAAAGCCCCCTCTCCTTCTGGACAGGTGCTTATTGAAGTGGTGCAACATGAGCTCTCTGCCTGTACAAGATGGATGTTTCACTTAATCCTTGATTTTAACTACAATTGGACTCATCCAAAGCCCACTGATAGCTTCATTTTCTATTGTAATTTCCTTTTTTTTTTCCTTCAAATTTTTTGGAGGTACACTGTGATTGTAAGTATTAAGGGCTTAGTTTAGATGAGGGCATCTGGGGTCTCAAGTCTGAGCACCTCTGAGATCATAATAGAAAAAACGCTGTGAGTTTTATTCTGCAAATATTGCACTTTTGGAATAGTCTCTGCTTAACATTAAATATTTGGAAAGGAAGGAGAGAAAAGAAATATTCTCATTTAATTTATCATAAAGTTGCGCAAAATATATTCTTTCCTTTTCTCTCTTCTTTTATGCTTCTAAGACCGTTAAAGTCAATCGGGGGTAGGAAAAATATGACTTAAAGCTATGAAGAAATATGATAGTGTCACATTGCAAAACAAAAGTTCAGCCCTCTAATGTGTTTTTGTGTTCATTATGGAAGAAACAACCATCAAATCCCCGAGTTCATTTATACTGCTCAAAGTACCCTGGTTTTCAGCTCTGCTAATTGTCAGCAAAGCCAAAAGAAGAGAAAAGCCACCCATTTTCTGCTGTGTTTTCTCTAAACCAGAGTGTTGGTGTCATGGCCAGAGAGCTAAAATTCAGGAGAGGTACATCGGCTATGGAGAGACGAGGTTAAAGGAACAAAAGCAGTTTCTCCTAGTGCCATTTGTCATTTACAGGGGCATAATCTGCTCTGTTTTCTGCAAAGAGCATTTATCATGGGAGTGCAATGGGACACCCCTGGTTTTGTGGTTTTTTGCAGACTGTGACCCTTGGGAGAATGCAGCCCCACGCCTGAGACACAGGTCAGACACAGCACACGTTGCAGCAGAGCTGAAAGAAGCCTGGCTGATAGCTGGGCCTTCCAGCTGATGCTGGACACAGATTGCAGCTGGCCTCACATCAGGATGTTCCAACCCTGGCAGGGGTCACAGGTGCATTGCTCTTTACTTCGTGCATTTTTTATAGTGCCTCCAGGGCGTTTCCCTGCTGGCTCTTGCCTTTTGCTTTCTGCTCTGATCAACGGGTCTGCGTGACAGAGAAGGAGCCAACAGTGGGGTTTTGCAGTTTTATTATTCCATTTATTCCAAGTGTTTTGGTTGAGCATGTTGCTCGGTGTCTTTTGAAGAGCCACAATTGCTTTTGCTGCCAAAGGTAAAGCAAATCTGACGTGTCAGACTCTCTTGTTGCTCAACAGCCACTAATGACTGCAGCATATGTTGCTGCTTCCCAGGCCATGGGAAGCACAGGACATATTCAGGACATCTGTTACTCCTCCAGGTTCCAAATCTCAACTGTCAGTGCTGGGATCCCTGTGCCCTTAGCTCCAGAGGGACTGTGCTGAGAAACCTGGGGGCAATTAGGCTACAACTGGGGACCACAGCATGGTAATCTGTAACACATTAATGATGTAAGTATCTTGCAGAAATCCCAGCCTGGAAATAAAAAAGTTGCGAATTGCAGATGCTGTATTAACGTGGGTTCATAAGGCACTCGCTAGGGGCTGCGTGTATAAATTGTCCAGGCAATAAAAACCTGCAGTGTCACTGCTGAGGGACCTCTCAAAAGCCAGGATTGCCAGATGGAATTGGTACCTGTAGTGTGAGGAGGTGTCTGTAAACGTGGCCGGTGGGCTCTGAGTGTAAAGGCAGGAGGCCGCATTTTTCAAACGGCCTGGTAAAAACAAACTGAGCAGAAAAGGCTTCAGTCACGTCTGTGTTTCACATACCTCTTCACTGCTCACCAGCTCTCCTCTTTGCCTACTTCCCAGCAGATGACATTGCATTTCCATTTTACCCTGAGGTCACATCTGCAGCGTAGGCATTCAAAGTCACACCTATTCATAAAACTGATTTTGCAGCCTAATAACTATTCAAGGCCAGGGAGAGGAGAGAGGGTTTTTAATGCAGGCAAAAGCAGGACACTTGGAAATAATAAAAGATTTGTATTATGTGCTAGAAGAAGGAGAGAAGGGAGTACTTGCCAGTAAACTTAAAATGTCATATCTGATGATGAAACCAAAATTTGAGCCATTAGAAAAGCCAAACCCTGCTCTTCTTTGCCTATGTGCATTTTCTTTGCTAATGCAATTCCTGATGCTGGCTGTAGCACGATCATCTCCTGAATGACTTGGCCTATATAACATGCCCATTTCTAGGGGAAAATGTGTCATTTTATTAGGTTGAGGTGATGTAAGAGACAGTCTCAGTATGTAGATTATGATCAGCCTCATTTAAAGCCCTAATAACTGAGTGCATGAATGACTCGAGATTCTTAGTAAGGTAGGTCTGCAAAGGTCACATGGGATTAGTTTTAGTGTAAACTGTAAAACTGGTGTTTGGAAAGGCTATGTGAAATCTTTGGCATAAATGGCTGTAGTTTTTTCCACCTATATCAAAAGATGTATGTGGTTTACAGCTTTGTGTGAAGTTGACTGCAATAAAGGATCACCCTCACTGCATGCAGACCACTGGAGGTTCCTGCTGTCCAAGACATTTGTTCCTCTTTTGTCCAAAAAATCCCAAACTCAGGGAGCTGTCATTGTAATCTGACAGGTAGCTAGCATATAAAGGAGGGAAGATACAGGACTCAGAGAAGCACTTGTTTGGAGCTTTTTCATTAGTCACGTGCAGGAAATCATTCAGAGGGCAGTGGGGCTCCTGTAATTCAAATGAAAACAAAATGTACGTTTTCTTCATAGCCTGTGCAGGTGACTGAACAGATCTAGAGGATTTGTAGGTAATCTGTAACCCAGAGGGAGGGCAGCCAGCTTGAGAGGTCTTGTGGATGGGCAATCCCAGGTCTTAGGGACAGACTGGGATTCAGAGCTGGGTTGTCCTTCTCCTGTGGTCACAGAGCCAAATCCTCACCAACATGCTGGCATCCTCCTGCACATCCAGGATTCTGGGCTGTGCTTTTTCCTTTTGCTGCTTCTCAGTCATCTCTTGGTCTTCTTGTACCTTAGTCTCCCCCTTGACTGGAGCTCCATGGCTGGTATTAAACATTCATGGCACCCACCAAGCAGATGAGTCCCTCTCTGGTCTACTCAGCACGAGTCCCACCACCAGATCCTGCCTCTGAAAGGGGCAGGCAGAGGTACTGATCTGGCCACAGAGGTACCAAAGCTGCATCACACTGAATTCTTATTAAAACAAATTGCTTTTGCAACCTCACCTTGAGCTTGATTGAGGTCCCAGAGTACACATTTGGGGACCAGATTTCACTCACAGTGACCAAAGACAAACCCCACCTTTCTTTTTTTGGAAAAGACAGCTCAATAATGTCATCTAGAGGGGCAGCAGTGTTCTCTTTCTTCTCTTTTTATAGCCAGATGAAAAAGCATAAGAATGATGCTTGCAAATAATAGGGTTGACTCATAAGGGCTGACTGTACATGACTCATAAGATGTGAGATTATTCCAGAGACTTGAAGGACACATAGATGCACTGAGACTTGGGCTTGGGGGGTTATTTTTCATACCTGGGAGAAGAATGCTTGCTGTTTGTGTTGGGATGTGCATTGCCATTGAGTATGTGATTTATGAGATTCAGAGTTCTAAAACATTCCTGGTCTCTGAGGAAATCCAGCATTAACCATGCTTTGCTTTAACTTGGAAGGCTGTGGCAAACAGCTGGCACAGTGGGGGCTGTAACTTTCTAAAGAAATTGAAATCCCCAGCTTTTGTAAGAGGGAGCCTGGAAAAGTGGGGTCCCAAACCAAGCACAGGGTTGGCCTGTGAAGATCCCCAGTGTCATCCCAGGATTTTGCACTGATTGAAGCCATTTTGCTTTGAAAAACTAGAAAAGCCTGGTGCAAAAATACCTGGGCAAGGGACAGAAAATCTAAGAAAATCTGTATCTTCATTGTTCTTTTGGATTACAACCAAAGTTACTTTTTCCTTAAAATGACAAAAAGTCTTGGGATTGCACCTGCCAGTATTATTTTCCACTATTGTGATATGTAGTAGCATTTTGTCACATTAGTTTGCAACTTGGAGAATATAAAGAACAGCTCACCATAAAAGGGGGTAGCACCACATCTGAGTTGCAGAAACCACTTAGTCCAGAGGGAAAGACCTCTCTTTGCAGCTTGCTGGCCTCTCTAATTTGGTTGAAATAACAGAAAATGTAACTTTTCTTTATATGCATTCATGTCTTTACTGCCCTTGAACTCTCTGCTGTGCTTCAGTTACTGAAGTACTTGAAAAGACTAAATTAAAGAACATCTTTGACATACTTTTTATCTAAAACTGATTATTTTGTTGTGCATTTTGTGCTACACGTGACTGTATGTGGGGACACCTTCTGAGAAATCCCAGCAGCTTCACAGCTGCTAGAAGGAGAAGAGATCCTCCTCACTTTGGTCAGGTGGGGTGGAAGGGAAAACGCCGGCCTAGCTAAGCTGCTCTGTTGGACTACATTCCAAGTGATTGTTTTTTCCCAGATCATATGCTCGTGTTGGACTGTGCACATGCTTGGGTGGGAGAGGGGCATTCAGCCTTTTCCTGCACCACCAAAATCAGGGGTTGGAAGATTCTACTGGGAAACTTGCTCCCTGTTGTAGGAATGCACCCCCACTGTAGCAAAAGTTTCCATGTTAGGAATGGTTTGGGTTTTACTCATTGTCCCACTAATAAGGTAAAAAGACAGAAAGTTCTTTTCCTATTTGGCTGTATTCCAGCACAAAGACACCTCATAGGACCTTCTGGACTTCACCTCAGACCTCTTGCTACCTTATTGGGCAGAGTGCCAAGGATCCCACCTTGGTCAGTACTCCAAAAGAGACTGGACAAAGGGTCTCGTGGCATTTTTGGGGTGTTTCAGCAGGAGCACAGACTCTGTTGCTCCTAGCACAGCTTTTTTCTATAGAGTTTATTATTTTTGTCTTTATTAAAACGTTTTTTAGTTTCCAGCTCTCTCATTGATGCCATCCCGCTAATGTTTTATGCCATTTGGGATTGCTGGCAAAAACCCAAACGTGATGGACACGCAGAGAGCTTCTTAGACCTGGCCCTCGGCGACCTCCATCACCCTGTACCAGGCTGAAGAGGCCCACCCTGCTGGAAGTGGTTCTAAGCATCCTGTGGGTATGTATTCAGGCTCTGATCACCTCTTCTCTCTGTGCTCTGCTTGCAATTGTTTATCAAAAGGAACGTGAAGAGGCTGTCCCAAAAATGTGCTGGGCTATAGGTAATGACTTTCCTGTGCCCACTAGGAGCCATTCAGTGACTGAGCACAGACAGCTGCTGACAGAAGGCTGAATTGTTCAACAACAGCAGACACCAGGATTAAGTGTGAATTTTGGAAATTGCCTCATAACTCGCACAGGAACGTTAACATGTGACATCAAAGACTATTGGTACTGTCAGGCATGCATTCTCACAGCGAGCTTGCTTTGTGCAGGATTTGCCTCCTGGAGGAAATAAGAACACAGGTTTGTGTAAATCTTTCCAAATTCATAGCTTGCTTTGAAGATATGGTTTGTCACTCCCCTTTATGGCATGCAGCCTTTCTCCCAGTTTTAGCAGGGAATCATTCAACAGTGTTTTTTGGTCAGGGGGGCACATAACAGCTACAGAGAGTATTGTAAAGAACAAGGTGTCTTCTGAAAACCTTTGTGTGGTAAATTAACCCTTTTGTCCACGTGCAAGTCCAGTACAAGACTTGTCCAACAACTACATATCATATGCAGAAACCTGTGCTGAGGCTGGGAATTTGCCAGCACCACACAGGTCTGTACACTCACCTACATTTGCCACCTTTAGCTGTGGATGAATGACATCACCACGTGTGCATGTGTTAGAAGGCTCATTTTCATTATAACTGTGGTTTGGAACATGTGACAGTTACTAGATCCCCATATTAAAAAGTGCAGCTCTCCAGTAGCTTGGTAGTTGGGGCATGGGGTTACAGAATCATTCCTTCTTGTACCAAGATCAATAAGTAAAGTCTGTATTAGCAGTGGAACAGGAGCTTGGTAGCAGATCCAGAATCTTGGCAGAAGTTAAAAAAATGTGACCAAATCAGAGTAAATCCACATTTTTTTTTTTTTTTTTTCCCCAGGAAAGGAGTAATTTTAATTGTGCCTGAAGATGTAATTGGGCATGTACAGTGGGGAAAAAGCAAACTGTTCTGTTCTGGTGGCACTGGCAATTGGTGAGGGTATATCTCAGTATGGTTCCATTGCAGACAAATATTTTTTGCTGTGGTGTTTAGGACAAAAAGCAGGGCTTTTCCTGCTCCATTTGAGAGGCACTGCAATAGCTCTGGGAGGTGTGAGTTGCACAATGGCGTTCCTGATGTTTATCCTCTATTTTCCCTGACTCAATTCCAGTCCAATTTCCAGCACTAGAATTGGCTAAAGTGGGGAAAGAAGTTTATTTTAGGGACTTTGTTGAAAATCTTTACAAGTCCATCCCTTTTTAAAGGACAGATGTATAATTGGCAGCATCAGAGGTTTTGATGAATAACTTTGTTGGAAGGATTAAATGAGGTGTTCCACTAACTGGTAATAGATGATGGAACCTTCTTGCCCTCCTTCCTCCCACTTGACTGGAGACCCTTATTCTGGCAGATGCTTGACTATGGGATTTTTTTCTGTGTGTGAGTGTGGTTGAAGAGCTTAGAAGTCAGAAACACGAGTATCATGTTCACTGAGGTGCAGTCTACTGTCACTTTACGAGCTATAGATACAGAGAATAGCAAGGAATAAGCTACACAGGTTGAGGGTTGGCTGAAGTTTTGTTGCCTTTCTTCAAGGATTGAGAGAAAAAGAATACTGCCTAGGAGTTTCAAAAATTGAAGTAATGTAATTATGCCCAAGGATTCAAAGTAATTAGTGTTTTGGGAATGAAATCTCCTTTCAGTGTCCCAAAAAAATACCTGATCATTGCAGGAGGAGGGATTAGCTGTTACCCCAAAATAACCTCCCAGATCATTTATTTGACCAGTTTTCTAACTGAAACAGTGATCCAGTTTTCCTGGTTTTGTGGTAGGTTTGAAGTCAGCTGCCTCCTCCTTACTGGTCCAGTGAATGTAATTAAGCAGAAGATGATACTGCAGTGTGTCACTCATCATGTGCAAAACAAGAACATCAGGACAGGGATGGTTGCAATATTAAAAACACAGCTCTTCTGAATGGCATGCCTCAACCTCAGTGACTGTTACCCTGGTTTTACTGGATCATCTTCTGCTGGACTGTGGCTGTTGTGTCTCAGCCATCATTCCTCTCTCTAAATTCCCACTGAAAGCACATCATCCTTTGCTGCTTCTTTTGTTTGTAGTTTGCCATTATAATTCATGGTGCTCTCTTTCTGAAGGACAAACACTTTTTGAGATTGTATGAGGCTAGAAAGCAGTGCCACACATATCATTGTGGGTCTTGTAGGCAGAGAAATGTTTCATGTCCCATGGCCTGCATTGGTCATACTCTTGTAAGCAGGGCTTCAAGGGCAGTCCTTACCTCTCATTGCTTCCAAGACCCCTCAGTGGTTTCACCCTGTAGCAAGCCATGAGTCTACCATCTACACAATTCATATATTGGGTGTATAAGCCATATATGTAAGTAACAAAATGTTTTTGAACCACGTTTTCCTTCCTATTAAGTGGCTATGCCTCTGTATAATGATGTATTTCCTGTGTTAGCATAAATGAGCCCTAATAATGCCAGGTGGAAAGGGAGGTGAAATTTGAATAGACAAGCTTAGTGGGAAAGCTGCAAGTGGTGTAAGTACAAGAGGAGGAGAGGTGGCTCTGAGGGCATTTGTTAGATGTGCCTGTTTTAGTCACAAGTGAGCGTTACGAGCACATCGGCAGGAAATATGAGGACAAAAATAGAGATCAGGGAAAAAGAAAGTTTATTAAAATGGGATCAGATTGCACCATGAGAGGAGGGTGCAGAGCCATCCCCCTGGAGAAAATCTCCCCATATGAAGTGACCTCTTAGTCCCACAGCTGATTCCCAAGACTCCTGCCTTCTGCTTGCAGAGACGAGTTAAACAGCTTTGATCCTGTGCAAGGCTTGACACTGTAAGAGAGGATCAGGGCTGCTGTAAACTCTTTAGGGACCTGGCTCCTGCTTTTTCTGAAGGGTACAGATAAAGGCAGTAAGCAAAGGCCTTGCAATGAGGGAGAGGAAAGATTAGGCTGTTGCTTAGGCAGCAGTGTAGCCTGAGAAGCTGTAGGTGCCAGGGAATATGTTGGGAAGTAGCTCTGGAGCGAGGAGGAGGATCAGTGCCTGTTGCCCTGTGCAGAGAGGTACTGCCCCTTTCATAGCTGCTCTTCTTTCTTTCACACCAAGATTCAAGGACTACTTTTTCCCATTGTAAATCTACACAACTGTCCTTGTGTCAGGAAAAATTGCATTTATAAGCTATGTATATTAAGCTCTGGGTGATCGTATGTGTAAGGAGGCTGTTTTATTGTTTTCATTGCAAAATGAGACAGCCACAGCTAGGCAACAAAACCTGTGAGCAAAAATAGCTTTGGTATTTATCCAGGATATGAAGAACACTGGGAACAACTGTGTGTGGATTACAATAGATGTGTCAGATAGTGTTTTCTTTACCTTGGTTTCCTGGAAATTGCAAGGCTGTATTTAATTGCTGATAATTTTTTCAGTCTTTAATTGCTTGGGTTCATCTTCTGTACAAACACAGCTGTAAGGCTGACATTGTCAAATTGCTACTATTTTAGCCAAGGCTGTTCACCTGTTTTTGAAAACAAGGAATGGAGAATGGTGCTTTGATCTGTAGGTACTAAAAACTCTGAAAAACTTTTCCTCAAGTGTTTGAGTGGTAGTGGCTGTTGCATTCAAGTCATGGCTTTCTGCTCTGCCAAGTTAGACTAAGGCTGACCAGGTGTTTGAGGAAAAAGGTTTGTACATGATGTACTGTTGGTTTTACGATGGAAAAACCTCCAGTAAGTTGAAAGTCTTGGAGCATGTGCCATTCCTCTCTATCCTATCCTCTAGCAGTGACTGATGGGTGCAAGTTTGAGATGGCTGCAGCTTTCTGCTCACACTTTTATTGCTGTGTGAGTTTGCATTTATTTGTGCAACCTCCTGTTTGCACAGGGCTGGCAGGGGGCCTGTCCTGTTCAAATGCACACTGGATGGGAGGGGTCATAAAAATGAAGCTGTACTGCTGGTGTTCTGTGAATGTGATGTTTACAGTACCAATAATGACATTTATCAAGATTTGGAGCTTGTGCACAGTTATGCTGGAGTGAGAACTTCATCGATGGTGCTGAGGTTCCTTTTTAAAGCAGCTGGTGCTTGGAAAGGGACTGTCTACCATGGCTTCAGAAAAACGTTTCACTTGCAGAAGGATTCTTTTGTATCAAATAGAAAACCAATTTGAAACATGCAGTTTGTTTTTAATTATAGATGTCCAAATCCTGCAGAAACGAATGAACCCATCCCCATTACCTTTGTGTATCATCAGATCAGAATGGCTTCTGAGTCCCCAGAAAAGGTCCTGAACACCTATTGCTTGCTTTAAAAGACTTCAGAAAGGTGGCCAGATTCTCTTCTTGCTTCCATTTGTCATTTTCTTGCTTGTTAACACTGACTGACCTTTCTGTCACCCCTGTGCTGTGTCCCAGGTGCGACATGCCTGCACTGGGATGAGTTTGGGATTTCCTGCTGTGCACCCAGGTGATATCTGGTTGTTCCAGATCAGCTGATTGAATTGAGCAGTGGCCTCACCATTTCTGAATCTGGAAACCTGTGGGGACCCAGTTTGTGGCAGTTGGGAGTCGGCCTCACCCCTAATGAGCTACAGCTGAGCAGAGCAGGTGAACAGCATTGAAGGCAATGAGACACGGAGTGCTGGCCAATCACAGCAGGGCTCACAGGTGTAGGGGATGTGAGATCAAGGGTATCAAAGGTTGTGCTGGAGAACAGGAGCAGCAGATGCTCCAGAGGCTTCTGGAAGGGTGGAGGGCTCAGCCAGAGCTTGCAGGAGGGACAGAAGGCCTGGAAGGAGCTGCCAGCTGTACAGAAAAGGGCAGCTGGCCCCACAGCAGCTCCAGGGATTGCAGAAGAAGCCGGTGGTCTTGCAGAAGAAGCTGTGGTCCTGCAGCAACTGTGGGAACTCACAGAGAGAAGCCTTCTGATGGTGATACTCCATGGACTGTGGGAACTCCCAGAGAAGCCTTCTGATGTTGTATGGTGATACTCTGTGGACTGCAGCTGTCTCAACTATGACAGAAATGGCCTTTAAAGCAGGAACATGCAATTCATAATCCAGGGTATATATTGGGAAGTTGCTGTGGAGAGAGGAGGAGGATCACTGCCTGCTGCCCTGTGAGGAGAGGTACTGACCCCTCTCATAGCTCCTCTCCTTTCTTTGACCCAAGATTTAAGGACACTTTGCTTCTCTGTAGACCAGGAGGAAGACTTTGCCCCAGAGGATTTTTGATCCCACATTGTGGCTAGATGGACATCCACCAAGGGTCCCCATTTCTCCAGAAAATGATGAGACAAAACTCATCCCAGCTTTGTTTCATCTTTGAGGAAAGAGAGAGTTAATCACTTCCTGGAAAGCATGCAGTGTGGATGAGCTGAACTGAGCTGAGCAAGCTCATCATAAGTTGTTGTTGACCTGCTTGTGCAGTACTTGCACTCAAGACCTCCTCAGGTCCCTTCCAGACTTAATTATCCCATGATTACTGCATGCACCAGCTGCTTCAGAAATTTCTGGCACAGTTCACTCACCTTTTCTACCACAGGTTTTGCATACAGAGATGGAATTGTACTGAGGACAGCTGGAATTTCAGGCAAGGTATAAGGGACTTTCACCAGGCCCTGCATGTCCTGGCACCCAGAGCCACAGGAATATTCTGCAAACTGTGGTCATTCTTCAGCCTGTGCTTCCTTCTAGTGAAAATCTGGGGGAACCATGGGAAGACACCACTGCTCCAATGTCCTAGGTGAGAGTGGGTTTGCTCTTCAGTACAATCCCTTCTTCTGCTCCTCTCAGGCATTTGGTCTGGTATTTGTAATTCAGCTGGGTTAAGGCCTGCACACTGTGGTTGTTACCTGTGATTAAACCCTGAAGGAGCAGGACAGCTGGAAAATATGAAATTTTCTGATGTGAACAACAGGTAAGTGGATCTATTCAGCAGCAAAATAGTCTGGATATTTCTTACCATTGTTGAGTATTAAATTCTGGCCCTGTGCCTGCAGTTTGTTCTATCTTTCAGTCACTATTCATCTTCCCTCCTTCCCCTTTCTCTATTATTTTTTCAGATGCCTAAATGAGAGGCTTAGCAAAATGCACCATGTTTTTTCCTTATATTCCTGCCCAGTCTAAGAATAAATTACAGCTTAAACTTGGGAATGCTGCATCTGTCACTAGTTGTGAAGCGGCCTTGAAGAATTTTGCCTTGGCAAGCCTAATTGCTGATAACTGCTTCTTTTATGCAAATCTGGGTGCTCATGGGACTGCTAATTTAGTGGTGGGCTCAGGGAGGCAGAGCTGTGGTGGGCAGGGTGGCTTCCCAGGCACTCCTCTGCATTGCAATGGGATGCCCTGGGAAGTGGATTTTTCAAGCATCATTACTTTAGATACCTGCAAAAAACAATGTGGTATTAGATCCAGTCCCAAGGAGAAAAAACCCTACTTATTTAAGTTCCTGCTCATCCCTAAATTAGTCTTCAGCATTTATTTCTAAATTAAAAGAAATTGCCTTGTGAGCTGTGTTTGCTTTCCTTGCCTGGCTCCCCTGCCTGTGGCGGTACCCACATCAGTGTGATCGTGCTGCCTGCCAGCCTGGCTCGTGGCACTCTCTGCATTGTTTCCCTGCTCCTCACTTCTTGTAGAAGCACTTCATGCTTGGCAAAAGTTTGAGTTCAGGAGTCAGGAAGCTGCTGGCCCCGTGCTTGTCCTGCAGGTGTGGCTGTGGTGCTGAGTGAGCGGCCTCACCCCCCTGTGCTCCTGGAGGAAATGAAGTGACTCACTCCTTCTGCTCCTTCAGCAAAGCAAAAACAGCTAACGGGGCTGAGCTGGGAAGGATGTTAATGTAAGGCAGCATGTTTTGTTGGGCATCCCATGGAGCAGCCTCTTCCTGCTTTAAGGCTTTGCTGGAGCATATTCTCCTCACTGGGAATGTGGCCACTCAGTTAACAGTGCTAGAGACAGGTGCTGTCACAGCACCAGCTCTGAGCATAATGTGCAAACTGACAGCTGGCTGAGGTTTGCCCTCCTGAAAATGGAGTGATTATAGAGCACAGTGGGGCTCAGCATCACGGGGGAAGCACATGTTGAAAGCCACACAGCTAGGTGTGCAAATTGCAGTGCCTGGCTTACCTGGAAAGGTCAACAAGCAATGCTGTCTTGTGGCTGGCATGGCTGTCTCTCTGCAGCCTGTTTCCAAAGGCTGATCCAGCACATCCCCTCCAGTGGTACTCAGTGTACTTTTCCTTTTTTTTTTTTTTTTGTTTTGTTTTGGGTCCTGAGTCCCAGTGTGATTAATGGTGCAGATATACAGGGCCCAGCAGGAGAAGGAAACTTTGGTTTTGTGGGGCTTTGTTTTTGCCTTATTAATGGGGAAAGACTGAAGGGTTGTTTGTGCAGAAGTAGCACTTCCTTGGGTCCTGGTCGGGGAGAGTCCTCGAGTTGGGAGGTGTAATAAGGATCAGCAATGCCCCCGTTCATGTGAGGATGCTTGGTGCTGTCATCTTGGGAGCATGTCCTGCAGTATGGACCTGCTGTGAGGGATGCTGAGCAAAGTTTTCATGTCCTGTGACCTTTTCCAGGCAAGTGTAAGCTGGAGTGCAAGGAAGAGCTTAAACTGTGCTGCAAATCCATGTGCAGCAGCTGCCAGAGTGAGGGAGGTGAGGAGCTCACAGAGGAAGCCTGAAATGAAGTATCAGCTAGACATTTTGGATTAAATCTGAGTCACATTGCAGTAAACCCTTTAAAAATCCACCAAGACAGAAGGTTTCCTTTCTTTTTACAATTGTTGGGTTGATTTCCTTGAAAGGTATGCTGCCTTTTTGAGGGACAGGAGGTAACACTGACAGGAGGTGAGCTATCAGCTCCCATGTCTGGGATTTCTTATCAGGTGACACCATTTGCATTTCCAGCAGCTTTCAGGAGCAGAGGCAATACTTTGTTGCTGTGGTGTGGATTTGGCAGGTGCAGTTATCACTGCCATAGACTGTGTGTCTTCTGATTTATCCTGCTGTTGCCAGGCTCCTCCTACCGTGTCATCGATTTTATTTGCTGAAAAAGAAAGAGGACTTGAATTGCATAATTCAGAATGTACAGGCATCATATTAACCTGGAGAATTCCTGCTGGGTCCCACTCCATGTGACACCACACTGCAGACCAAGCTGGGGTGCAAAAGCACAAAGGCTGCACTAAAATGCAAATAACACACCCTACTTTTCCTTGGCTCTTTGTTTCCTTGTGGAGGGGTATTTCTTCCCTGCATTTTTATGTCACAGCTGCATGACATGCTATAGGTGAGGATGGAGAGCACAGGCTCCTGCAGCCCTCATGGTCAGCACCATTCATGTAAAGTGGAGCTACCACCTGATGAAAATATTTCATGGAGGATGGAGAGTGTTGTGACAGGGTTATTTATTTTTTCCCTGCTTGAGATTCTGTGGCCTCTGCTGAAGAAAGGGGCTTGGGAGCAAATCTTTGGTCTGAGTATGTCCTGGATCTTCTTATGCTCTTACAATCAGTGATGTCAGTGTGTGATGTCATCCCTCCATGCCTGTGGAGACATGGGCTCAAATGTCTGATTTGCCACTTCTGGGTGCTTTGTGCTTCCTGAAGTCACTTTCTTCTCAGGAACAAAAATCCCCTTAAAGCAGGTTTTTAGCAGGGCTGGTGGAATATAAATTTTACAATAATTCTTCTGCAATTTATTTTTGATACATGTTTTATGCCATCTCAGTGTTACCTGGCATAACTCAGGGCATCAGATATCTTGGCTAGCAAGTGCATAGCAAGATAAGGAGAATAATCAGCTTTTTAAAATTTTTTGTATGAGTAAGAAAATGCTTAGTAGAGAAAATGGGAGGGCCTAGGGAGATTTTGGAGGGATCTGGAGCACTTCTTTTGCTTTGCTCTGGAGAAGCTGATGTGTACCTGCCCCATCAGCTTTTGTTTGAAGTCTCAGTTGTGCTCCCTGTCAAAGCCCTGCATGGTTGTCCTTACAGGCCATAAGAGACTTGCCTGGAGGTGAGCAGTCTATGGCACGCACTGGAACGTGACCCCCAAATTCTGCATTTAATATTGTCAAAGACCTCTGCAAAATAAAAACAGAAAAAACAGTGCATCTAGTTTGTCCCTGAAAAATGCAGAGTACCTGACTAGCAGTTGCTTTGGACAACCAGGATGGTGGGTCTAAATGGGTAGTTTAAAAGTCCTACTGTAGCTATTGACTATGTATGCAGACAAGAGCAGCCATGGCATCCCAGGAAAGGGGCTGTTACCTGTCAGCATGGAAGATCACCACAATCCTTACTCATAGCCCAGTCCTTTTTCCTTCTCTGTCTTTAATGAAGAAACTCATGCAGGCAGGACAGAGGAAGAGGGGCACCTAGTGCTTCAGGTTCATGACTGTTCTAGCACATGTAATTACCTGGAGACAAATATGATTATAGACATCTCCCAGAGTCACTGGCAGTGCTGAACAAGTCATCTGCTTAACAGGGACTGCACATCTGAAACTGGTGCAGCTCTGTGGATGACTGGCTCCTTTCTATGTACATAAATCTGTGAGTGTGTAGTAGGCTGTAAAATTTATGAGCACTTTAGCCCTTGTAAATTTTGTCCAGTGTGGCCTTTAAAATCAAGGGTTGTTATTAGTATTAAATGCAGATTTTTGTAATTATTAACCCTCTGTTCACCCTTTGCCTTATGCAGGGGGAAAAGACTGAAAATGAACATTAAAGAAAAGGGAAAGAGAAGATTTAGTTCATTGAAAATAGTGAAATCACTTTTAGGTCTACAGATTGGCAGACTAAAGCTTGGTAGTAAAGATTATGTAATCCAGATGGGAAGAATTTGAAGGAGGATATTCCCATTAAATTTTAACTGCCTAAATGCAGCATTGCTCAAAGAAAATATGTATGAAATAAATCACTGTTCACTACAGCTAGATGGGAGATCAAATGGTTTTCTTGGCAGAATTTAACTCAGTTAAGAATGTGAGATATAGTTGGAATATGTTGCACTGACATTATGAGGATGGAACTGGTAACTGGAACCTTGAATTTACACCTCTGTGCTCCTTTTTCCATGATTTGGCTGTTGTCCTGAGGAGCCATGTCAAAGCACGTGCATGGCTGGAACATGCCTGGGAGCAGGGGAGGGTGAGGCTACATGGAGCCAGGCTGCAGGGCAAAGCTGTTTTACAGATCTGCTGGGACCTGGGACAGTCACAGGACGTTTGGTTCTCACAGACTTCTTGGTGGGCTACAAAAACTTATTCCAGAGCAGTGTAAGGATATCCATACCATTGCAGGCTTTGGACCAGTCCTCATTACTGTCAGTATGCTCTCCTGTATTTTCTTCTCTCCTTCCATGCTTTCTTTTTTTATCTTGGAGTGGGGTGGTTTTTTTTCTCTTTTTTTTTTTTTTTTTAATTTCTTTTTAGAAAGAAAAATAGGATTATGTCCTATTACTTAAAGTGCTCGTTCTGCTACGTGTACATGCAAATTTGATTACACTGGCCATATGGAAGATGCATGAAGGTTCACTTTTGGGAAACATGCCAAAGAGATCTTCTGAATGTGTAGCTGTTTGATGTTGGCATGTGCATAGAAATTGAATTACTGATGAAGTACTGTATCAATGAAATAATCTTCCAAAGTTCTGTGTTCTTAAGTAACTATAGCCTTGATGTTGTGGTAAATGGAGTAACCTTTTTATGGATTTTTGTTGTTCTTGTTGAATATGCATATTTTATACCTCTTAATAAGTCCATCCTTTTCTAGCTGTTTCTGTGTCCTTCAGAACTGGGGCTTTTCCTTCAATCACTTGTGAAGGATTTTCCTGTCACTGCTTGTACCAAGGAACTTCTCAGGTGTCCTTTCCAAGGCCCCTTTGCTGCCTTCCTCCCCAGCAGTGAGGAACTCTGCAATGCCACTCCAGTCAATCATGCTCTGCTGCCCCTTCCCTCTCCTGGCAAGTAGGACATTCTCTTCTGTTCTCACTGCTTCCCAAAAGGAAACCTTGCTCTAATTCTGTTGGAGTTGTGTGGGAAAGTTCATTTATGTCTTCTGTGCTGCTTCTTCCTTATCTATCCCTCCCTCCCCTTTGTATTTTCAGGAAGACTTAAGGTCACAGGACTGCAAGATGACAGTAGCAAATATAATCCATCCCTGGTGTGTCTCAGGGACAACAAAAGGGGGTCCATCAAGACCCTATAATGCTATGGATTCAAAGTCAGCTGCTTGTCCTTCTCCTGTTATCTTGTGGTTTTTCTCCTCTGTAGTTGGCTGCTCCATAGTTAATCTCTGGTCCAAGGGGTAGCTAAATTGGTGTTCATGGTGTTGGTATCAAATTGCAGACAAAACAGCTGAAGAAAGAGTGAGCATCATCCTGGGGTCATCTTTTGCAACAGCTGTTGAAGATGCTTCAAGGCAGCGTAGGAAGGCAAATATAATAACCCACAATACAGTAACTCCATGAGTGTGTGACCTAGGGGCATGGATGGCATGCAGTGTGTGAACTAGAGGAGAAGTTATTTGGCAAACCTTTATTTTGGAGTCAGTCTGCATCTCAAAGTGAGACCTGAGCATGTCTTTCCCTACAGCAAAGCTGTTTAGCTCCCCCTGGCCAGGACTAGACATGACTTACAGTATAGGTGACAACAGTACAAATGACTGATGAAGGTCATTTAAACTCATTTTGGCATGTAGACATTACAGATAAACCCCTAAAACATGGCAATTTTAAAATTTGACCCATTGCTCTGTCCAAAAGAGGATCTCACCCCTCACTCTGAATGTTGCCCGTGGGTTTGTTCTGGCAGCTGCCAAAACTGGAGGGCCACTTTTTGTTCTTCTCCAGGATCTTGTCATTTTATGTCCTCTACATTGGTGCCTTCCCCCCACCCTTTTCTAGTTAAAGAAAAGAGAAATTAAAGTTAGAAATTATTGGGCTCTAATATGTTTCCACTTGTTGCTTGTGTTCACACAGAGAACTTCAATGGACATCTGCTAGCAAGGACAAGTCATTGTTTCCCAATGTTTGTTCTTACTAGGGCAGATGTGTGAAATAATGGAAAAAGAAACTTTTGATTTTCTTAAACTCAAATGGCCATAGAAAAGACACACAAGAAATAATGTGTCTTAACTGGTAAACAGAATCAAAATTATGTAAATACTTGTGAGCATGAGTTTGTAGGTCTGCTAGAATGAATCCTGGAATACTGTAAGTGTTCTTTCTTTGATGTTTGAGGTGGGGAAAAAGCCAACATTTTGCATCACGTTTATAAAACCAGTATCTTATTTATTGTCACTGAGAGCAGGTGGGGCAGGAATGTAAGCATCACACCCTTCTTTCCCAAAAGCCTCTCTCTGAGGCATTCTGCCTCAACCTGATCAAACTACATTCACCTCCTTTTTTAAGGAAAATAAAGCTGTCACAGGAATTGGGGGGGGAAAGGAGCTGGTTGAAGCTTTAGGGTAGAGTTTATCACACTCTGCCTGTCCTCCTGCAAGGGAGTGGGAGTGCATTGTCACAGCCCCCAGCACTGCACAGACCTGCTCACTTCCACGGGCTGGGGCAGTAGCAGTATATATTGATAAAAAGAGAGGTTTGAAGGCCACATTTTGATCCTGCAGGGCTCAGTAAGGATGCCTGACCTCAGCAGAGCGTGTCAGCTCACAGCAGGTGAGGGAGTGACTTTTCTCTCTCCACTGTATCTCTCTGCTGTATTAATTTGATTTGGAGTGGTAAGGATTGTGGTTTGGAGACTCACCTAAACGAGTGGCAGAGGGCAAACAGCAACAAGGATGCATTTATAGCTAGTTTAATACAGTGCCTTGGCCAGTGAAAATTCTGAATGCTCTTGGCCTCTTGTAATTGATCTACAGGTTCTCTCAGACTTTTAAAACCAGGAATGCCTCAGGCTTTGTGGTGCAGTCTTTTCCTTTTACCCCTGACTTTTTCTCAGTCTCCTACAGTTGAATACTTGTATTTCCTTCACCTCTGCTGTAAAATTTGGCTCCAATTGCTCCAAGTCCCAGAGGCCGATTCTACACAAAAATTTAGCATTATCTAAAGAGCAGCTGCTTCCAGCTTCCTGCCCCAAGATGATGTCCCTGTGTAACACAGGTCTGGCAATGGGGTTGGTGTGAAGCTTTCCCCAAACCTCAGTTTGCAATTTGGGAAAGGGGAGCAAGAGTATTCCTGACTTATGTAGTCCATGTAGCATCTGTCCTGTTGTTTAGAAGAGAGGTGGTTCACTTTGCAGGTAGGCATTCTTGTTCCTGCTATATGGAAATTAATGTCTCAGTATTAATCAGGTATTTAATCCCTTATAAATCAAAGGATATGATTTTAATTGTAGCTAAGTACCTGTTTTTAAAGAAGCCTCTCAAAACTGTACTTCCTCAGAAGGTCTTTAAAGAACTCCATTAAAAAGGGAAATGGCAAAAATAATCTATAATGAAGAAAGAGGAGCCCCCTCTTGAGAAAATTCAGTTGTTCATGAGAACTGTGAAAATGTTTTAGGGAATTGTCTCTGTATGGGAATTTGATGGATCTGTGCTCTTCTGTGATTAGAAAATACAGTAAGAAAGCAGATTAACTTTCTGAAAGGTTTTATTGCTGTTCTATATTTTAATTTCTAGTCAATGTGTTTAGTTAAAAAGAGTAATGAAATGTTTTCCACAACATATTTAAACATTTAAGAAAAAAAGCCAAACCCAGATCACAGGATCCAACTCTGAAAGAACATTTGAAATAAGTGGTCATGTTTAGAAACATGAAAGAACAAGCCCTTCTAAAATTCTGTGTGTAGCAAGGTAATCCATGGAGAATAAAACTACAGGAGATATTGCTTAGGCTTTCCTCAGCAAAATACAGCTGCCCTCATTTTTTACTCCTTTCTTGTGACTGTTATAAAATCAAATAATCTGTTTCCATGAGATGAAAAAGCAGTGGAGAACGGAAGTTCAGTGCACACCCAAAGATAAAACAGGAAGCAGTGGTGAGTACCTCAGAGTAATGTGCAGAATAACACAGTTTAGTAAAGACAGAGGGAAGCATCTGTTAAATTCTTGACCCTAGATCTGACTCAGTAAAAAAGTCTTGGCTAAATATATGCTTGCCTGTCCGTATGTGTTTTTAATAAAATCTTTTCTGATTTTATTTCTTCTTGCAGTTTTGGGTCAAAGATCAGTATCACTGAAAAAAATGGAAGTCATTTAACAGCATCTTGTAGGAAACATTTGGAGATGAGTGAAATTAGATGTTTTCTTCATATACAGACTGGAAACTCAAAATTCATGAGGTCACCTGTAGGAGTTTTTGGGATTTTCTGAAGCAGCAGGACCCATAATGTTGTGAATAGACATAAAACCTCAGGGCTCTGTGACAACTCTTGGACATCCTAAATAGTGTTGAGGTTCCACCATGCTCTGGGCCTGAAAGTTTTTGTCTATTTTGTGATTTACCCCTGTAAATCACATTACTAATTAAAGAGACAAATAGTTTTCTCTCAGTTCCGTGGATTTAAAATGCTTGGAGCTAAGCTGAGCTGCAGGACGTGCTGGCTCAGATATTGCAGGCACAAAAATTGAGAGAATGTGATGTCAGGTGGACTGGGGCAGAGCAGAGGTACCTGTCTGGGCTGCAGCTCTCTGGGGCTGGAGCTGGGGGAATGCTGGAAAGGGGACTTTGTGGAAAGTCATGGGTGGGACTGCAGTGCAAAGTAATTTTTCATGCTGCAGAATCCGAGTGATGCTTCATCCACCTGGGGTGTGAGTAATTACTTGAAAAAATATACTGTGCCTTTTAGAGAATGCTACAGGCAAGTGTAAAAGTGGGTAAAAGTCCTCCAGTCAGTAATTGAGAATGAGTGTAGTGAGACAGGAGCATGGTGGGGTGGGAGGTACCTGGGTTCTGATCTCTAACCCCAAATAGCCCTTCCCTTGAGGAGAGTTGTCCAGCCCTGCAGCAACATCTCTCCACTCTCACTCACTTAGACTGTCCTCTTGTACTCAAAATTACTTTTGGGGAAGAAAAAAACTAATTCTACAAGCAGAAAGCCAAAATATCAAGCAGCTTCCAAACATTTGTACTGTGTTGCATAGGAGGATTGATGCTGCCTGGGTGTGCATCACAAACTGATTGTGTTTTGTTTTTAAATTTGGTTTTCTGAGTGCATGAGCAAGGTGTGACTGTTGGGAACATTTGCTGGGCTGACTCTGGTTTGAAACTTTGAGAGAGGAGCCTGTGTGAGCAGCAGGTGCACTCTCTGTTCTGGTTGTAGTTTGTTTTAAAGATGAAGCTTATCCCCAGGAGAACCAAGAACTGGTGAGGCTGAGTTTTCTTCAAAGAAATCTTCCCTTGCATGTGGTTGGAACTGTGGGTGGATTCCTGTCTGCATGGAGCCTCTCCTGCTGTATCTGTCCTAGGAGTTACATCCTCTATGAGCTGCAAGAGAGAGAAAGGATAAATATATAATAAGATAGAGACTGGCTTAAACTGAGGTGAGGCCTGGCATATAAACTCAGATAGGAACTAAAAGCAATACTTGGAGTGTTTTAGGGTGTTTAGGCCTATGGTTTTGCTAAGAAGCTCTGTTGGTGCCCTACTTTGAGTGGTGCAATCAAGGGCCTAAATTGCATTCCCTCTGTCCTCTCAGCTCTACTGTTTTAAAAGCCTCTGAAGTGAGGGTCTCAGAGCATCTGAAAAAGCAAAGTAGTAAAATTCTCAGTTATGTTTCGGTCATTTTAAGCAACTCCCAGTGTCAGTGGTACAGTACTCTGGTTTGCCTCTGAGTCTCCAGACTCAGTGACTGCTGATGAGTGCAGTTTGTAGCTCTTGTGGATTGTACAGAATAACACCAGCTCAGAACTGCACATATCAGCTCTCTCTTTTGTGGATTGAAAAATTAATGCAGCTTTCCACTCAATAAATGCTGTCACCACCATCTAGTTATCAGGGTGTTTTAAGTCTGTTACTGGGGTAGCATCCATGCAGAACTGTTACTAAAAATCTGGTGTCTCTAAAGAGGTAGACAGAACATATACAGTGACAATCATGAGTATTTGAGTTTCAAATAAAACTTTCATAAATACACCTCTCAAATATCGTTTTGCTGGAAATCTCTAACCCATTGTGAAGTGCAAAGTTCCCATCTCTAAGTGATAAAAGGAAAAGAACAAAAATGCTGAATGGATCTAGCACATTGTAGGAAAATGTAGGTGATGTTTAAACTGTTTAATAGATTAAATACCATTCATGAAACCCCACAGGCTCCTGCTGCTTTAACTTTTTTTTTTCCTTAAAGATCCTTATATCATTTAGCCATAATGGTACTGCTTCAGAAGAACTTTGAAAAAAGATTCAATTAGTGAAGTCTTTAAGCAGTGTAAAAGATTCAGTTGTTAAGCAAATAAAGAATAGGTGGGGAATAACTTCTCCAAGGACCACACATTGTTCTGTGCCATGGCCCAGTGCCTTCTGCACTCCCCTGTGTAGGGGAGCTGCACCTGCAGGAAATAAGAGTCCATATTTGCTCTGTCTTTTGTAATGTAGCAGACTGAGAAGTCTGGAGGAAATAAAATCCCTGTCCACTGTCCATAGAAAGCAAGCAGCTGAGGAAAAGGCCTTTGCAGAGTCTGGCAGCCTTTCTTGATGGTATCAAGCTTGAAGTGTGCACTGTTCTGCCAAGAAGTAAGAGAGTCTGTTTCCAGTCCTGTTTGCATTTCCATTGTCTGCATATACAGACATATGTGTATTTTCTTGATTGCTTTATCTAGTGATGGTTAGTATTCTTCATTCCTCTGTCATCTGATCTGTTGGGTGATGGTAGCAGATGTCAGAAGCAAGGATTTTGTGCTAGAAGCCTTATCAAGGACAGTACAGGCTTGATGTGGCAGAAGCAATAAGCTCTGCAGCTTCTGGTGTGCAGTGAGATTTTTTCTTTTCAGTTAGCCCACCACTCACAGGTTTGTACCAGCTTTCTGGAGAGAATTCTGCCTTCTCTACTGGGTAAGCATGTTTTTCCCCCTGTAAAAAAATCCCCCTCCATACTTCCCTCCAGGTGTACAGCTCTGTGGACACGGGTCATTGCTGAATTGTGCAGATTGTATGCTGAGACCTGCATGTGAAACACTCTAAACTTCAATATGTGTGTGTGGATCCAGGTCACAATTAAGCAGTCCTGGCCCTTTCTTTTTCAGCAAACTACCCTGGACAAGTGATAATGCTTAATGACACACTTGACATTCCTCACAGGCACGAGACTGTGCTGCACAGGACTTGATTCTGTTTCTGATGGAAATTGCAGGTCCAAATACAGACTGAACAGAGGGTGGGCTCTGCCAGGAGCTGGCAGGTGCCCAGGGGAAGGTGTGGCAGAGGCAGTGTGTGACACCCTCGTAAATAACTTATTCCTACCTCTGGTTTAACTCCCTGGGAGTTGAAAACCATCACTTTCACTGTTACTACATATGAGTACCTCTCCTCAACTGAAAACAAGGGGCTGCAGGCTTGGGACTACAAACTACTTCCAATGTGTGTTACTTCCAATGTGTGCTCCCTTGAAATTTATATTTAAAGAGTAGAAATAGAATATTTGATAGAGTTGGTCAGCAATTAAAACAGCTCCAGCACAACAGGGTTAATTGCAACTTGGAATTGAACACTATGGGCAGCACTCGAGATGAGTGTACAGGCTGCCCCAGATCAATCCCATTCAATTCTGGTTCATAATGGTTTATAATGGTTCTTTTAGTTCCTACAGATTTGTGTTCAAATCCTTTTCCTGCCTGCCAAAAGTCCTGGGGCTAAAGGCAGGAGGTACTGAGTGGAAACACCTCTGACATTCTTGCTCTGCATAGGGTAATGCAGGTTGCCCCCATGTTGCAGCTTGGTTTGATGGAGAACTTCAGTCAAAATGTTTGATGCTGAAATAAAAATATTCTGACACAGATGCTTGTCTAGCAGGAGCTACTGACTGCAAATGAGAGACAGTCAAGGGAAAGATCACTTTTATTCCCTATGTGAATTCACATTAAAGATGTTATGCTGGCTGAAGGTGTCTGGAAGTTCCCGTGACAATTAGTAGGATTGATATAATCCTTTGTGGAATATCTGAATTCAGTTTCTATAGACAATATAATTTTGAATAGTATGTCTCTTTTTGTTTTCTTTGTTTACCTATTCCATGTGTAGGACCTCTTGTCCCACCTCCTACAAGAGCTGTTCTTCCTCTGCTGGAGCAGGTGATGCCACTTGGTCCTGTGACCAGAGCTGCTGCAGAAATTCTCCATTGCTTTAGGACTGGGAAATCATCTTTCTGGGACATTGTAAAGTGCTGCCTAAAAGGCAAGCTCAGATGGCCATGTTCTGTTCATTTTAAAGGGAACTGGCAGAGTGGGAGAGAGATTCCTGCTGGCCACTTTGAATTTCTGTGCTGAAAACTGAGGAGTCTTGCTAATAAAATATGTTGCATCCATTGGCAGGAAAAAAAAAAAAGAACCTTAGTTTTGAATTTGTTATTTGACTCATGTAACACGTGCTTACAAGCTACTTTATTTCTAAATATCCAAATAATGGGCAATTTCCTGGGAACTAGGGCGATTTTCTCCAAAATTTTTCATGTCTTTCATATTTTTCACCCTATGTCCTTTTCCCCTTCAGGCTTTTGTTTCTTGCTAAACTCAGCCTTCTCCAGAACTGATCTCTCTGATTCTCTGAGCTCTAGCAGTACAGCTGTTTTACAAGCACGGGGTTTGTTGTGGGAGAAGCTGAAATTCTTTCCTGGCATAAGAGAAATCTCTGCCACGAGGAGTTCAAAGACTAAGACTAGAAAGCCGGGGCTGAGAAGATAGCAGGCCATTAGTGATTTGGGTATTACAGCCTGCCTCGGGTGACCAGATAATATTCTTCCCACAAGCACAAACCTCCTCTTTGACCTGGGGCACACCATGTGGACCCAGACAGTCAGAGATATGCAGGCAGCAGTGATCTGGACATTGTGTCACCCCAATCCTCCCTGTAAGGATAGCTCTGCTCCCACCTCTGTGGAGTGCTTAAAAAAGAAATGTATTAAAGACATTAAGACCTCCAGCTACCAGCAACAAGAAACAGATTAAGTGCATTAGCAGGGATCAGGAAAAGGGAAGCTCCAGCACAAAGGATCATCATTTGTTGCAAACTGGAATTAAATTTGAAAGCACAAGAGGGCTGGTTGTCCTGAGCTCTCTCACAAAGTGAATTGGCACGTGCTGAACCTCTGCTGGCACAGCAATGCTTTATCTTTTCTGACTAAGGATCCTGCCTCAGGTTTGAGTTTGCATGGCTTGCAAGATACCCATGTCTTTATCAGGAAACTTCAGCATGAACAGGGGGAAAAAAAAATGCAATATATCTGGGATGGAATAAATTTGTTTTTGTGATACAGTTTGTCCTGTAAACCTCTTGTGGGGATTGATGGATAAAAGTGGCCACAGAATTGAGAAGGAACTATTTAGCCCAAGTGAAATAATACCACAAATAGGCCCGAGACTAATGCTCTCCACTTGATATATAAAAGAAGGATGACACCCTCAGGACCACTAGGACCTGCATGCAGGAAGTGGATCAGGATTTCAGTGTTCCTTTGAGCTTCCAAAGACAGCATAAATTGGGTGGGGAGACACGGACTGTGCTGCATTTGTCACTGGAAGCTAGTATTTCTAATGCACTGTTCTTTCTTACCCTCTATTCAAAAGATCTGAGAATAAAAGGGGTTTAAACAATCTTCTGGTCTAAAGAATGGATTAAACGTTTATTAAAACATCTATTAAACATGTATTGCTACATCCAAAACCATTTACTGAGGGACTGCCTGAGCATTGTGCAACTGTGCTACAGTTGCTATCCATGTACTCCAGGTCATTTCTTTGGGATTTAAAGATGTACAGACAACAAAAAGTCTGATTATATTATAGCCCCACGCAGCTTTCTTGGTTTTCCCACTCCAGATGACTCTGGTTGGAGAACAGGGTGGTTCAAGGAATACATGTCTGCAGCACATTGCCTCTCAGTTCATCTCCCATGAAAGGGGCTTTCAGATCTTGTTTCATTGTACACAGCAGATGTGGGCAATGCATGAAATAATCCTGTGGTGTGTTTTAAAGGGCTAAAAGAGACTGGCAAATCAAATTCATTTTTTTTATTGCTGATGTATGCTGCATCTCTGCTTTGTGTTAATGAATGTATTTTTGTCATGCTTTTAACTACAAGTCACTTCATCTCATACAGGAACCTTTGAAATATCCATTGGCAAACACCTGATGAGAAGCAGTGATGCCCTTGAGATGGAAATCTGAGAGCAAAAACTGTGGATGTTTGAATGAGACACCAAGAAAGAGTTCTCCACAAGGAGGAACAAGTAGGTAATGAGCCATGAATTCTGGATCCTGGTGGAACCAGGAACACCCTGCCTGCATCTTGTTGCCTCTGGGAGGTCTCTGCTTTTGTTGGCAGCAAAGAGCAGGTTGGTTTAAAGTGTTTGCCTTTCTTAGAGCTCACTTGTGACTGACAACAAAATACTGAGTGACAGCTCCTCTGTGGTTTTAGTTAGGGTGGAAATTTGCATAGAAATGGGCCAAGTACCCCCCAAAACAAGGTTTTCTGCCCATCTGACAGCACGGTGTGCTTCAGGGATAAGAATATCCATTCACTCCTAGACAAAATCCTGGCACCTGCCAGCCTACTGGTCCCTTAACCACTGTCCCTTTCCTACCCTTTCCTCCTTCTCAAGGATGACTGCCTTCTCCATGAAAAAACCTTTCCCTGCATGTCTCCTGGATTCCCAGGGGCAATCCCCAGCTGTCACTGTTTCCAGAGGGACAGTGGAACACCACAGGTGCTCTCCCTGTCCCATGCTCCTTTTGCAATGGGAACACAGCTGGGCTGAGGTCCTTGCTGTCATACCACCCCAGGGGCAGCTGCAGAGGGAGGTAAATTTAAGGATACAAGGCAAAATATCTCACCTGCTCCCTTAGGACTTTGTCTTATTCTCTAACAGTGGCTAGGCTGAGCTCAGACCTTTTGTTTGAAATAATTGCTATAATGCAGAATAGTCTCTTTACCCACCCAGAAATCTGTGTTAGTGTTGTAACTGAGTCAGACAAGCAAAATTTAAAAAAAACAAAACAAAACTGGAAAAAAAAAAAAAAGAAAATAGGAACCAGCCCCTTCTGCTTTACTGTGAACAAGTTTTCTTCAACATTTTCATCCAAAGGATAGGGGTAAGTGAGATCTGAAATGCAAGGGAACAGGCATGCATTCCCTAGAGCATTCCAAAGAATTCCCTTCATGGCTCTGCTTGGAATGGCTGTTGGTGGGTGGGCAAACCCTTGGGCTGTGCATCCTCCCCCTGCATGGACTGGCCTGTCAGGAGCCACCCCCACTCCTCTGGGCAAGAGTGGGAGCTCAGTCAGCCTTAATTAGATCTTCATTAACCCTTGTCACTGTAAACCTGGGTTTGTTGTACATGAAGGTGTCTGAACTCACACAGGGGGTCATTCCTGAACCCACACTTTGACTTTATTCCTCTTTTTCTCTTTGAATTTCTTTGCTAAAAGTACAGCTGAAAGCCAGAGGGTTCTGGTTTTGAGTCAATAGCAGTCTAAGTTGTTGGAGTGCAGCGTGGGCTTTGTGATGAGGTTGGCAATGACATGTTCACAGGTTTGAGGTATTATTATTTGAATCTTTAGTCAGGTAGCTCGCTGAGGGAAGCATTCATAATCTGCATGAATTTCCAGTGCAACCAATATAAAAATGAAAAAAATGGAATCAGAAGTAATTAAACTGATAGTTAAACCCACTCTGAAGGAACTGTGAGGTGCAGAAAATCACATAGCTTATTTTTTCAGGAGTCTGCCTTTTGTTGCCTTCTTTCAAGTGATTTCAAAGACTTTTCAAAGGGAAGATTAGCGCTGTTCCTGAGTTAGGCTCCAAAGCAGAGCAGTCATGTGGGATTTGTTTCACCTGGAGTTCCTTGCCCAGCCTCCCTGAGTTCAGGTCCCCTGCCTCAAAACCTGGCACACACCCTGTGGCACAAACCTGTGTCTCATTATCTCCCTATTTGTGCCTGGGCAAGGGCCAAGTATGTGAATATAACATGTTCTGGTCATGTCTCTGTCAAAGCAACCTGAAAGCAAGTTTATCACCTTTTATGTTTTGGAGTCACAGAGCCAAAATCCTCCTCCAGCATCCTCTTGTGAGCTCTGGAATAGGCTTTGCTAAGAAGTGCCAGGCACCCTTAGCAAAAGTGCAGAACAATAAACCCCTGGCCTTCCTTGCTGGCTGTGCCCATTTGGAGACTGCTGGGGCTTCAGGAGAAAAGGAACAGGGAATTTCCTTTGGCTGTAGGACTCTCTGTACTCTCAAAGGAATAAAAAGCACCAGTAAAGCAGGAAGGAGAGTTCATAGCATTTTTAAGGGTGATTTACTGAGTACAAATTAGCCATTGCAACAAATATCTCATCTGGTTGTGTTGTCATGCACTGCTTTTCAGTATTGCTGTTGCTGGTACCAAGCAGGAAATCAAAGCAAAGATGCAAAAGGAACATTTAGGTATGAGTTAATTCAATTGCCTCCAGAGCTAAGGTTGTTCATATATTTCAGAGCTGCAAAAATTACCTGAATTTCTTTGTTTTCTCTTCTTTTACATGGTCATTCAGCTCCCCTTTTTTATTTTTCCTTTCCTCTGTGTATGAAGGAACAGATAACTGCTCGATCAGTACAGGGCAGTGTAATTCTTGCTGGAGTGAACTGGAGAGAAAATGATGGGATTTTTCTTCCCTTGCAATCAAGTATTTTGCATTGAACCAACAACTTTTTATAACTTTTAGGTGCCAAAGAAGTGGAGAAGTAGTTAGGGGAGACCACAAAACCATTAGCAGTCTCTCAAGCTATGGAGCTAAAAAGGTACTAAGTTTAAGTGCTCACAAACCCATGGTTTCTTTCCCTATGAAGTGTCAATGATTCCTCATATTCCTGCAGGACCCAAAGGTTGGCAGTGAATGTTAATATGAGGGCTGGGCTTAAGGATTTTCTTGAATTTATTTCTTGCATATTTCTTAGATAATTTACATTATTTCATGTCATGATGTACTAGAATTGATATATTTTTATATCCAGCTCTCCTCAGAGAATTGAAATTTAGTGATAATTGAAATATTTAATAGTAGCTGCCCAATTTTTTTTTAAAGATTATTTATATAGTGTATAATTTTTTCCCACTGAAATATGCCAGTAATGGCCATGTATATTTTGTGGAATGCACATATAAATATGGAAGTTAAAGAGAAACATGGTACTCTGAAACTCAAAGTCTTCGAATGTATTTTGCCAGTGTGTATATTGGAAGGAAGACAAATGTTGACATATTTCTGCAGAAATCCTGTCATCTAGCCAAGTGTACTCATTAAAAATGACAGCAAAAGAGAAAAATTAGAAAGCAAAAGGGATTGAGAAAAAACGAAGTCTGGGGAAAGACAAGAAAGAGGTGACAGGATTTTTTTTTTTAACAATTATTTTCAGACTTAGGCTGAAGAACAGCATGTTATTCTCAGAATACCATGTCCCTGATATTAGATAACTGATCCCAAAAATCAGAAGAACTTCAGTTCTGGGTGTTGTATCTTAATATAATCATCAAACCTGATATTTACAATTCATATCAATTTTTATTAATTAATGATGTCTGGATAGTGCTACTCTCACCAAGTGAACAGCATTCTGAAGTGGCTTCTTGCTGACCCTGAGGTCAACCCAGGAGAGTAAAACTTTGCATAACTTTGCATAACTTAGATCCACTTTTAACACCACCAATTTTTTTGGTAATAGTAATTTGGGACCCAAAAAACCATGGCTGAGGATTAACAGCCATAGTCATGGTTTAAGACCAAGGTTCTATTGCCTGACAAAGTGTAAAACAGTGTTAAGGACAGGAATTCAGTGTGTTCTTTTCCAAGGGTGTAATACTGACAACACTTGAGATAAGGTCCAGTGAAGTGCTTCATTTTAGCTCACTCAGTTTCAAGGGTCAGATCCCTTATTAAATTCCAGCTCAAGGAACACAAAAGAAACTCCACTGCTGCTCAGATTAATCCTTTTTTTCCCCCTGTTTTGACCACTATTTGCAGTCCTGAGTGTGAGGAAAATACAGAGGAGTGTAGTAGAAACTGGAGAGGTATTCCACTTAGCATCTGAGCCATGATTGTTTCTTGTGATAAAGGCAAAAAACCCCCTAAAAACCCAAATTTTTTCCCAGTTGCCCCTTTGCTCTGAAGGTAGGCAAGTAGACATCATTCATCCAGGGAAGGGATAGACCCTGAAGGTTACAGAAAGCTTCAAGCTTTTTTTCTTTTTTCTCTGCAGAACTGTAAATGTATTGCACCTCTACATCCTGTGTCACAGAGCTCTCAAAAACCACACTTCTGCCACCCCTTTCTCTTGACCTTTGCTCTTGGCCACAGATTCCTGCCTGCTCCTGGGAGTGTGTGGAGAAATGGTGCCTGCTTGGAGGCTGCTGCAGCTGAGGATCCAGGTGGGAATCCAGGGGCAGTCCAGTCCCCCAGGACACATGGTGATGCCTGAAGTTATAACTTTTCTATTTTTCAGATCCTGTACTGGATGAGTGTGTAACTCTGAACTCTGTGTAGAGTGTCTGTAAGCTCTGCTCACAGCTTGGTCAGACTAAACAATCCTTCCAGGCCTGAGAACCAAGGTCACCATCACAGCCTCAGGCCCAACAAGTATAAACAAAAGTAAACTGGGGAGAGCAAACTGGGGGTAAATTACTACATTACCTGAAGCTGTAATGGGACAATTAACCCCTGATATGCAAATAGACCAAACTTACATCTGTATAAAAAACTGGTGACCATTGTCCACTTTCGGTGTCGCCTCTGCGAGACTCCTGCACTTAAGGTGTATCTGTTAAAGGCCTTTAATAAATACTTTATTTTTAACTCTGTCTAACTTCTGTTCTAGGTGGCCAGTCCAAGGCATCCCTGGCACAGTCCATCCTGGCCCCAGGAGGGCTGTGCTGCTCCTGCCTCCCCATCCTCCCATTCTCCACAGACCCAAAGTCGGCGCAGTAAGGTGAGTGAGTTTTATCAGCTGCACCCAGCTGGAAGTCTGGCCTTGTACCAGCCAGCCATGGTATAATTCAGACCATTCCATTTTCCCCAGCCCTCATTCCATGAATTAGTAGCTGTAAAGCACAGCTATGGGCAGCAGCAAATCTTCCCATAATTTCTGCCTTCCGGAGCCAGGTAACAGTCCAGGTTTCCATCACCACTCTCTCCCCCTGTTTCTTGCTGTCTTTTAGGGACAGGTAACAATAATACTCCATATTACACATCCTCCTTACAGCTAGATAACTAATGATTTCCACTGTGTCTCTGCCAGAATTGGGTAACTGCAATACTCCTCATTTTATATCTGTCTTAAAGGCAGTAACAGCAGTACTCTAAATTATGTACCTTTCTTCCTTTTTCTCTGCCAGGCAGATACTGTTACACTCATTTTATGTCTTTCCTGGAGCTATAATAGTTTTCTTTGTGTTTCTTCAGAGCTTATTATGGTAATGTTCCTACTGCATATCCCAGAATCATAAGTGGATATTTTTGAGTCATCTCTGCTGTATTTTACCTGTAATATTTATTACAATTTGAGTAATTAAAATAGTGTCCTTAGGTTAACAGCTCTCAGAAGGGTTGTGCTTTTCCTTTCTGGAGCTCTCCATGGGCTGTCTTGGAGTTGGAAGTGTTCTCAGCTACTACTCCTTGATTATTTTCTGGGATTTCATTGCTTGCTATACATTTTTCTTCAGACAGTACAAGTCTCTTCTGTGAGGCCTTGATGGAGCAGAAACAATATTGTGTGTTTTAGGTGATCTTCCTCTTTGCTGCATGTATACTAAAGAGGGTAACAAACCAGTAGCTGTTCCTCAATTTATGTAAAATAACCCAAGCAGCAAGACCAACCTGAAAATATCTTAATAAACTATTCAGTAAATTGATCTGTGTAAATAATACACAGGAATAAATTGGAACTGGTTTGAAAGCAGAGAAGGAGGGCTACATATGTGGCATGGTTCAGAGATTATAAATTAAATCACACCAATTTTGTCTCCTGTTCCAACTTTTATTAGAGAATCAATATTCAGATCAGGCTCATAAAAAGAGTTCCTTGTACTGCTTGAATCTCATAAGTCTGACTCTACTTGCAAGAGAACACTGCCTCTAAAAAAAATTAAACTGCTGCCTGGCCATGATACAAGCATGAAAAACCTGAAAAGTAAAATACATTATAAGAAATATTTTGTTTGAATTTTGGGATGAAATGAAGTAGAAGCTGCTTAGAAAACCAATGTGATGTGTGGCTCCAGGTTAGGGGCATAACATATGAAGAACTCAAACTTCATGGGAAATTAATAGATACAACTGAAGAGGGTAATTTCAGGAGTGTAGCCATAGAAGTTGATGCAGACCTGTAAATAACATTGCACCCAAAACTGTGTTATTGAAATTTCCACTTATATTGCCTGGCATGGACATGAACCACAGAGGAAATCAGTCAGAAGTATAAAGGTCTAATCAGGACAAGCCAGTGAAAATGGAGGGCATTCTGCAACTTGGAAAGAAGCTGCAAAGTTCATTGCAAAGAGCACTGCATTTAGGAGAAGGGCTTCTAGCAAAGCTACTCTAAGTGAAGTTACCTTCAGCTTAGATGAGAAAAATATGCTGGCCATATTTTTTCATATAAAAGAAAATGGAATTCTTAGCCAGAATAAAGAGAGAAAATATTGGAATCTAGTGTGATTGTGAAATTCCCTCTGTGGTAATCTGATCTGCAGCCCATCAGCCAGGGGAGGCTTTATCTGTCATTGCCTGACAAGGAGAATTTCTAGAGAAGAATTTCCAAAGGAGTGAGCAGAGGTGATTCTGTCAGCAGCAAAGTCATTAGAGCAGAGCTGGGCTGGTGCTGGGCACTTCCCATGCCAACTCTTCCTTCATAAACCACTATTGGTGTATTGGGTGTAAATTGCTGTTGATTTCAGCACGGGCAAAACCAGCCTTCACAGGGAGCTCGAAAGCAATGGGTGAGTTGGTGCTGCCCAAAGGGGTTCACTACTCTGCACCTCTTGTTTGCTGCATGAAATGGTTTTATGTCTCACTTCCCTGCTCATAAAACAGGTGTGTGGCCACTCCAGCCTTTGCCAGGTGTGGAGGGTGATGGGCACTGAAAGGCCACCAGATTGCATCCTAGCTTTACCTGTTCAATGTTCAATTTATCAAACTGAGGTAGGGTGTGAGTATTAATGTGATTTCTGCAACAGAGTTTTGCACAGCCCATCACAGGCTGGTTTTAGGCTCCCTGGAAACTCTACAAACCATGAGTTCACCCACACTTGTGGCCCCAAGATCTGTGGTACACAGGACCAAATAAGCAGGTTCCCTGTCTCAGATGAAGTCTTTTGAGATGACACTCTGACAAAAGCCCCTGCCTAGTACTTGCCTTGTTGCATTGAATAAGCTAAAAGAAAGATTTCTACCTACTTGCTAGTGTAAGAAAAATTTAAACTAGCTATTCTGGGTGTCTAACAAGGTCTGCCTGTCTCAGATAGCAACATTTCAGCACAGGCAGCTGGAATAAAAGCCAAGGAATTTATTGAGGAGGACCTGAAGAAGTCAAATTCTGATAACGACATAATTTACATTGTGTTAGCCTTTCCATTTGTTTCAAATAAGGCCCTATCACTCAATTATTTCTTTATAAACCTGTTAAGTTTTTACAGATTTAATGTGTTCAAGGTAGCTTATGCTTTTAAAGAGATCTGCTTTCAGCAGTCTGCAAATACTTATGTTATGGTGGAGGTGGTACTAAACAAAGAAAAGTTACATAAATGCCATGGAGCAGAGGCTTCAAGTGTTAGGATTATTAAAAATAGCTCATCAGTGCTCACAGGGTCTGATTTCAGTAAAGCATGCTATGTTTTCCATCCCTTTATGCATGACTTCCACTAGAAAACCATTACAGAATTGAGAATATCCAAAGCACAATGCCCCTTGGCAGAACTCATGTGAAAACAAGAGGGCTGAAGAGGGGAAACACATTTAATATTCATATATTAATTAACTGTAAAGTCAGTACATTCTGTTGCCTTTTTGCTTCGTCTTTAGTTAAGAGTAACTGCTTTGTGTCTGATTTTCATCAAGCTCCAGTGAAGCAGCACACAAAAAAGAAAATTGCTAAACAGAAATGTCCCGAATGAAAATTTGACAGGGATCATCCATGGTTTGGGGCCTTCTGTGCTCAGATGGGGCTCAGCTTTGGACCACTGGATCCAGATTCCAGAAGGATTCAGGGAGGGTCTTGAAGGCAGATTCTTTAACTCTGCTTTCAAGTTTTATGTGAATCCATACCAAATCTCTTCCTGCTCTTTTAGCCTGGCTTCAGATATAAAATTTGTCTCTGGAGGGGATGGTCTGTCATTCTTTCCACAGCAACTTTTGAAGCTGTTCATTCTAACCTTTCACGAGAGATCAGAAATCTCAAAGTATAGTATTTCCACAAACATAATGAATATAAACAGCTGGATAAAGTGGAAAGAGTGTAAAACTGTTTGCCCACTACAAATAAAGAGGTTGCAGTGGACTTTTCCTCACAGCCATCCAGAAGCTGGGAACCATAAGAAAAGCTCAGGAGAGAGAGCATTTTTCTTCTTAGGTTTCAAAAAATCTAATCACAAGACATGGAGCCATGGTATTTTAGGCTTTTAGTATAAGATTTTTCTCTTGCCTGGGACTAGCAAACAGGATTTGCTGTGGTGGGATACAACCCTATTACCTTTGAAAATTAACTTACATACTCAAACCAGTTCTTCAAATACACACTTGACCCCTGATTCACAGAGCATGAAAGAGTGATTGCAACCAGATTATAGTCCTGAAAAAAAAGTGAAATAATTGAGTGAAGAATTGTGGGTTTAGTTTTTCTGCATTTTTTTTCTATTTTATTCTAATTAATTTGGAGGAAGGGAACAAAGAATGTGATCTCTCAGAGTATTTCACTCCTCTTCACAGAAAAGGAAAGAAACCCCAAGCAAATAAAAAAATCTTGATTATTTCAAACAATTAATTCAATTTTGGGGGTTATCAGGATGTTTGAATCCCATAAATTAGTTACACACAACAGGAATTCACCTGTGTTTATATTCACAAAGGCCTCAGAACTCATGCAGGAAACTAATTTTTCTTAATCTCGCTTGCAGTATGGAAATCAAAGGAAGAACTGTTGTAACAGACACAGCAATTCTAGCACTTAGGAAACCTCTGATAAGATTGGAGTGTCTAAGATTTCCCAGGTGCTTTCCTGGGAGGGTTTCTGGCTGTCTCCTCCTGACAGCAAACCCTGGCTGTGAGTTCCCAGTCTTCATCAGGCATCTTTGAGCCAAACTGCACTGGGCAGGTGTCACTGGATGCTTGGCTCACATTTAATGTACCAGCAGAAACTGGTGATTATATTAATATTATATTAATTTTGAAGTGTTCGTAGTGGTTTCCTCTTGATCACTGCCAGGAGATGAGAAAGGATGAGGAATACTAGGGAAAGGATTACAGGAGTAGTTTTGGGGCCAGTTTTGGGGGAGGTGTAGCACTTGGCTGGCTTAGTTTACTCTCCATTCAAGCTGGGTTTCAGGGAGAAGTTCCCACTGTATTGTATAGGTCTAGCAACCTAAAATAAGGCTGAATTCCTGCAAGGGGAAATCTTTCAAGATCAATGCTGCAATGGAAACTAGATTGTCAAGATACACCAGATTAGGCATGGTGAATTTAGGATTTCAGAAGATAAGGAGTGAGGAGAATAGTTTTCTTCTGGATATTTCATGAGCAATAAGGACAGACAAGATTTTTCTAGGGTGACAGCAGACACCAGTCTCCCATATTGTTGATTGTTGAATGTCCACCATGGTAAAGCTAGGCTTTAGAAAGAAAGGAAAGGAAAACAATTTTCAATAATTTTTTGTTGACCTTGAAAGCTAAGCTTTGGGGTCCAATGACCCCAGCATTTAAATGCTAAATGGCATTTACCTGGTGTCAAGGGTTAGAGACAGGATTTCAAAAAGAAAGAAGGCCTTTTTCTCCAGAAATGTATGCATGGCTGTATATATTTATATATAAATATATATAAATATTTATATATATATATAAATGGGGAAGCTCATGTATATATAAAAACGTGTATTTCAAACCTATACAAATATACATTTATAGGTATACATTAACCCTTTATAATTGCAGTGAGAAGGACCATTTTGGCTATTGGGTCATGGTTATCATGGTGTATTTGGAGGTGATGATTAAGGCTAGAGTTTACCTTCTAAAAAAAAGACACAAGGAGGGTTTCCAGTGATGCTTGTACTGGCAATAATGTGAAAAATATGGAAGTGCATGTCTTCTTGTATATTTATGTAGAGGTTGTAGGTTTTCCTGGGGTTGTAGCTGGAGTGAAAGCAGATCACATTATTTTCAACATACTCTTATAAGGGCAAATAAATATTCCACTGGTCTAGACAGAGGTATTACCAGTTTGGCTTTTTTTTAAGGCAAGCTGTGTGCAGAGCAGTTTTCACCCATGCATGGTGCTGTTTAGAGAACAGTCCTTGCAGAGACAAATACCTTTCTCTAACTGCTTTGTGCAGGCAGTGTGTGGGGTGTTGCCAGGGATTTAAAAAGAAAGCAATGAAAAATGTGGTTTCCTACTGATTATTTGGAGGTTAAGAAGATGAAGAATGATGTTTGGTAGGAGCAAGTGGCCTCAGATTTGTTTCAATGCTTGACTGGCTATGGGTTCCTGCCCAGCAGCTATCACAGGGAGCACTGGAGCATGGTTTTCTGGCAGAAAGCACTCAGGAGAATGATCCTCCACTGTTCCTGCTGTGCCCAGGGAGCTGTGGCAGAGGAGTGGGAGTTACACAAGCTCTGTTGATTTGGGTTGATTTGGTTTCCAAAGGGAGCAATCAGGAGAGCAGCTTTCTTCTGATTCTGCTGGATTTGGAGCAAAAGGTTTTCTAGGGGCAAATGCTTTTGTGCAAGTCTCACGATTCCCCTGCTGTTTTCTGATCTGTCATCTGACTGAGACAGAGGACTTGTGAGAGAAAAAGCAAAAGTTAGAGAGGTAAAGGCTTCCAGGGAAAGGGTGTTGTGCTTCAGCCTTTCTGGGATCTCTGTAGGCTGGGCAGCTAAGGCACATGAAGGACAAGAAGCATGGGACCCCAAAATGCCAGGCTGTACTCTGGAAATGAGACACAGGACTCAGATTGCAGCTGTCTGTCCTGGGTCTTTCTCAAACAGGCTGGGGGGGTTGCTCTGTCCTTGAGGAGCCCTGAAGTGACATACAGGTAAGCTCTGAGTGCCCTGTCAGCCTTGGCACTGTGATGAAGGTAAGAAGGAGCACACAGCCCCCAAAAAATGTGTGGGTGGAGGAGATGTTACCAGGAGCCACTGTGAAGATGCTCTGGCTTGTGCCAGAGCGGAAAATGCAAACGTTTAGAGGCACGGCATGGCTGGAATCAGGAGCTGTTTGTTATTAGGATTCCAGATTGCCAATTGACTCTTGGGTTATTTACATGGGCATTTAGTGTGGCTCACTGCCCCAGGGTCTCTGTGAGAGTGCTGTGTTGCCATTACAAAGCTTAGAGCGAGTAACACTTCCACAATGGCAGTAGATTGCAAAAAGGACATCAATAAACAAATCCAAGAGCCCCTCCCCTGAGTTTAGCCTGCCTTAACTCCTGTGATTACAGCAGAGTAGCATCAATATGTGCTGGAGGGAAACGAGAGCATTAAAAAATAGCAGTAACTGAGCAGCAGCAGATTTGTCAAGCTGGGGAGTTGCAAGAACTACAGAGAAGATGGACAGGGTGAACTGGGGACAAAGCCTGGGCTCTCTGGAGCTCTCACACCTGGTAGTCACTTGCAATAGGAGCTGCTGGAGCTTGGCAGCCTTACAGCTTGTCTTTTCCAAGAAAACTTGTATAGGAAATGTTATGCCCTGTTTCTGAAGAAAATGACAACAGTTTCCCCTTTGGGAAGGACTCCCTAGAGACAAGTTGATGATTGAGTTTTGCAGAAATTAAAGCATATGCAGACTCATTCTGTGCCAGTGAAGGGGAGGAATAAACCCCTCAGAGAAAGAAAACTGCAGGGACAGCTGTGGTGTGCTGGAGACTGGCAGCCCTACGCAGTGCATGTGGCACCCAGAAATGAGTCTGAGTCCAGAGCTCCCAGCACAGTCCTTGCCACCCCTCAGAGGCAGAGAAATTCCTGAGGATGGAGGTGGGCAGTGCACCAGAGCCTGCCAGCAACATCCTGTCAAAAAGGCTTCATTACACTGGCTGGCAAGGGTCAGAGAGCACTGCAAAATACCTCCAAGGGGAGAAATCTGGGTAAGGAGTTGAGAGGCAAAATATGTCCAATAGAGTCCATGTCTGAAAGAGCCCCGGGGGCAGGACACTGCTGCCAAAACCTGGGGCTGGCATCTGCCTGCCAGGCAGTGTGACCCTCACTGTCAGAGGGAAACACAGAATCTGTCCTGAGGGGAGCTTCTCACCCCTGCAGTTTTGCCTCCTTTCTTACTACACCTGGAAAATCCTGTTAGCCAGACAGTGTAGCTCATTTAAGGGTTACAAAAGTGCTGAATGCATATGCAATCTTAATAAACTGTGCTCCTTTCTTGTGATTTTATGTGTTTTAATGGCAATGTGCAAGGACTGTTCCAACAACACGTGAGCAAGGCATCTAAACATGTTTGTGATTTTGTGTAGCTTCTGCAGTTGGTTTTCTACAGAGGTTGGATGTTGTATTGGATAATATTATTTGTGTTCTTTTGCTTCTGAGACTGGCCAGGATTTTGTAAAATCACACTTGTGTGGAATGAAGTCCCTCCTCTGAGGCTATGAAGGCTGGAGCAATGAGGAAAGAAAAGATATTTATGCTTGTACTTTCTCCACAGAGCTGGGAATCGCCGTGTGGCCGTTCTGAGTGCAAAGCTCTTACAAGTGGCTTTTTGGAGCCAAAGACAAGTCTGGAGGATGAGGACTCAGCAGCCCTGCTGGCCAGTCCCTGAGCTGGTAACTCCAAGGACAGCTTTCCCACAGCAAAGCTCTCCATTGTCCCCAGTGTGAGGTGCCTGGGGACACTTTGTCCAGAGTTGTTTTGCTCTGTGCCTTCTCCAGGACAAACACAGGTGAGGCTCTGGTATGTCAAGACTCCACATCTATCAGCACATATGGTCTCAGCCAGTCTTTTTGGAGGGGTAAATATTTTTTTGTGTCTGGATGGATAACTCTTTTAGCTGTTTTTTGAAAACCTGGGAACTTAGACATAATGCTAAATGTATTAGTTACACATACAGACAGTTTATTTCCAAGTTGTCTCATTTGGCTATGATCATTTGGGTAACTGCTCTGTAATGTGTATCTGAAGAGTCCTAGAAAATCTTTTATTGGCAAATAAGAAACAATTCTAACCTTCAGTAATTGTGAAAAATGGAGGAAAAAACCTTAATAAATATGTATCTTTCTGGGGTTTTACATTGGTTCCCTTTTTATTAGCTTGGTAAAGCAATTTTCAAAATTACATTTGAGGGCTTTTAAATGTCCACAGTCTCTGGATGTATTATCTTTGGACTATTCAATATGTTTGTACTGTATTTTCTGCACAGTATACATTTTAGCTCTCTTTTCTTCTTTGTGAGAGAAATATTGATTTATCTAATGAAAGTTAGTTAATTTAGGGGGGAAATCATCATCCACTGAAATACATCAGATCTTCCCCTGATGTCAATCCACATGGCAGGGCACAGTAACAAATGCACTACAGTGAAATGCATTTGGTGCCCAGTCCACTCAGCTGTGCTCTTCCACGAGTCTCAGACAGCATTTTAGCAAATATCTTGAGAAGGAAGGAGTTGAAGAACAGCTTCCTTATGCAGGTCCTTTGCAGGCTGAAGGCATGATGTGCAGAACTGGCAGTGCCTGAACCAAGGTGAGGGATCAGACACTTTCCACACTCTGCACCCACTCAAACCCCTTGGCAGTCTGGCACCTTGCAGGTTGAGGCTGCTGCTTTGAGGTTATCCTTTGGGGTGTTGTGGTTTGGGGTGGAAAGGATGCTGGCAGGAAGGTTGGGAAAGGCTGAAAGCTTGGTTTTGCCTACACAAGCTCGATGTTGAAGTATAAAACATGGCAGGTGCAGGCAGATGGCTGAACTGAAGAAAGCAATGCTCTTATTGTGTTAAAATTGATAATCTGAGTAATTGTTAATTCATAATACAGATAGAAATTTACACGTGTGTCTATATGTATATATATATATTTAGTATACACATTATTTATTTTGTATGCACAGTCTCAGATTTGTGTCCAGCTTGAAGCTCACAAATAGCCAAAAAGTTTCCAGTTCCTCACTCCCTGGACTTCAAGGCTACACAGGTACCTCAGCTGTAAGAAGGTTTTGGGGAAGGATATTCTCATTTCATTTTGTGAGGCTTTTTCTTTTGGTAACTTTTAGTGTTTGTTCTGTTTTTCCTCTTTGAGGGGGAAAATTGATTCTCGTGGAGAGTTGAGACTTGACACAATTAAGCAATTAACAGCCTGTGGGTTAGTGACATATTTAGACAATTTTGAAAATCTTTCATGCCACTTGTAATTTGGAATTGTGTGGGGTCAGCAGAGACCTGAAAGGAGTGCTCACTGCACACCAGTGACCACATTCAGATTGCCACAGTGACACCAAAACATTTTCAAAGTGTTCTGATGCTTATATTAAGGTGCCCTAAACCCAAGCCTCATGTTCAGGTGCTGTAACCTGCACCCCCAGGGCCTTTCCCTGGGCAGCCACTCCTTCCCCAGCCTGTAGAACTGCCTGGGGTTGTTGTGTCCCAAGTCCAGGACCTGCCACTTGGCCTTGTTGGATATCATACTGTTGCTCGTGGCCCATTCATCCAGCTTAAAATGAAATAAAATAAAAATTTCCCCATCAAAAATAATATAGGAGCAGCCTAAGGGGACTATCTCTGCGATAAATTGAGTTTTACTCTCTGAATCCAAATGGGATTTTTTTGTACTGTGACCTCTGGAGCACACAACAAAAATGGGGATAAATTTTTGCTTCTGAAGGGCCACTGTATGGTCCTTATTTGTGTCCAGAACAGCTCTTCCTACAGCTGTCACAATCCTGTGGAAACATTGTCACAGGTGACTCAAATATTCAGTGTTTGGGTTGCATGCAGAGGATTTTAATTCTTCTTTAATTTCAAACCAGCACCAGGAGTGCCCTGTGTTCCTCTATTGAAGTATGGCTTAGAAATGTAAGAAGAAAGAGAGAACCTTTTTCATTCCCTTAGTGAAATTTCTTTAAAGTGTCTTTCTCCAAATGGCTCCAACTAGCCTTCCCAGAAATAATTAAAATAGAAAGAAAACTAGCAAAGATTTTGAACCACAAAGGCTAAGGAAAATGAAAAAAACCCCATCTGCCTATGCAAAGAAACCTTGACACAAGGCATAAAATGAGTTCATAAGAATATGTACAGACCCAGTGCAGTAGTAATGAATTTGTATCATTAGTGTAATGAAAATAGCAGATTGTGTTAATGAATATGGAAAGAAACAAATGTATTTAATGCAGACTCCTGGTGCCAGACTTGGAAACTTTTTCTAAAAAAATTATAGTTGTGCTTTATCTGCCTCACAGACTCTTCCATTTTCTACTCTTCTGGCTTCTTTGGTAAATTTATGTAGTTAAAAGATTGGAGCAGCTTCTGTGTGTCCTATAGAAAAGCTGAATCTTGGAGGTGTTTGGCACTGCCAGCACCCCACAAACCTGTCCAAAGGTATTAGAGCATCTCTCCTACTACACTCACATTGTATCCTCTGCTAATGCAAAAAACAGACTTTGAAGGGTGGTTCCTGTCCGTGGTACCTCCTTTGGAGTTGGCACTCAAGTCTGTTCCTGTTCAGATATTCTTATATTCTGGGAGTTACCTCTGAGATATTCTTGTATTCTGGGTTTTTTCCTCTGGCTCCATTGAAGTAAGGCTTGAGCTTCTGTTTGTGAGGGCTTGTTTTTCACATGGTTTCCATTTTAAAAGTGTTTTGTTTTTTTTTTCCTCCCTTCACTTCTGTGATTTTAAAATGGCCAGCTAGATTAAAATTTGGGCACACAAAAATGCATGGCCTTCAAAAGTCATCTCTTAGGGAACTATAGCTTAGTGCTGGACATGGAGAGGTCAGACAAATTTTAAATCACATACAATTGCTCAACTCGTTCCTCAGCATGTTCCCTGCACAGATCCAGAGTCAGGAGTGCAACAAAATGGAATAAGAGGCAGAGAGAGGAAGGGAAATGAATGAAGATTTGCTCCTGTCCCTTTTCATGCTGCAAGTTGCCTCCAGAAAATATTATTTTTCAAGAGCTAAAAGGACAAAGGGGGGGTTATTTTCCTCTCTGGAGGACCTTACGTGTCCTTACCTTACCTTCTTTTACTTGCTGAAGACTAGCTGATAAATACCACAATGCACTTTTAGCTGTATGGCACACTGCATTTTTCCCTTCATGGGGAGGAGTCAGGAGAATGCTGCTCTGCTCTCTGCACAGCAGGAATTCCCTCCAGTGCCTGTTAGGAGTACCTAAAACAGCTTCTCCCCAATGAAAAACACATGGTAATACCTAATTAGGAGTGCTTTTGGAACAGAGAGAATAAAGGGCCTGATGCCTCTCATCTCCCTTGACAAAGGTGTTACCCTGGGACAGAGTTTAATCTGAACTCCTCATTTCAAATCTCCTGAAGTGTTCAACTCTCCAGCAGTGTTTTCAGGGTGGGAAGCAGCTTCATGCTTTGGCTGGGTGTGATGGTGCACGTCCCCTTTCTCTGTGTGTCCAGGAGCCAGCAGATCCAGCATATCCAGAGCACCCTGGCTGCCTGCAGTGCACACTTCCCTCTAACTCTTAAAAAATGTAGCACACTCCTAAAGCTTCCCGTGCTAATTGCTGACACAACCAGAATTATGTAGTCATAAAGAGAGAGTTTTACTGTTGCATGGGGAATTGGTAAGAGTAGAGAAGTATGTGGATGCCGAATTCTCTGAATGATTTCTGTGTGAATTTCACATTTAACTTAGGGTAAGTACCTTGATAAAAGCCCTGAGAGAATAATTCTATCTTGTAACTTTTTCATGATTGCTATTGTATGGGTTATCAATCTTACATTTTACATTTAGATATGCTAAATAGGGTTTTTCTACCATTAATAATCAGAAAATTTCCCTTTTTTGTGTACTTTTCAGAATTAAAATCAGTATTAACATTATTTGGCTATCTGTTTGGACAGGGAATTTCAGTGGTGGGAGAAAGAAAGTTAATTTCATTTTTAGATGAATATTACTGGGTGGAGAAGAGCCACACAAAGGAGAATTTATAAGATGACTCTTCTCTAGCAGGTTCGTGAGTGGTCTGCAATAAGTAAAATTCTTTTATTTTTGCAGAAAATAGTTTTAGAAGCTCCTTACAAGCTGCCTTAAAAGTAACATCCTTATTCTGTAAAACTCTAAAACGTGGGCTGCCAGTGTAAACATGTTTTGTAGATTCTCAGAGCCCTGGGGTGAATGGTGCTGGCAGCAGTTTGCAGCCCCAAAATGGAAGCTGCAATTCTCCCTTAATTTTGAACCTTTTCTGGTCCCAAACTACTGCACAAGCTCTTTTTCCTCTAACACAAACCCTGCAGCAAGCACAAACATGTTTACAGATATAACACAGGTGAATTATTTCTAAGGGCCAACTTTATCTATAAAAGAAGAGTCCTTTATTGTCCACAGAGAGAGGCTCTTTCCCATGGGGAGTGGATTGTTGGGACAATAGTTACTGTGTTAGTCCAGGGCAAGTCCTGTGCTCCTGAGCCCTCCTCTGACAGGTCTTATCTTGGCTATCACAGGAGTAGAAAACAGAATTTTTACCCTAGCTGAAGGATGCTATTCTTTCCTGTCTCAGTTTTCTTCTTTCAGGTTATTCAAAATCTGTCAGTGTTTTCCACAAAAGTCTTTTTTTTTTTTTT